>CM061537.1:607552-743232 GCA_030545055.2 Neoaliturus tenellus
CATGTTAGTAATGATTTTTTTTTTTTTAACAGAGTGCATAAGCTTACAACCTCTAATGTGTCTAATGAAAAGGTCTAGTAAAAGGTCTAATAAGTAAGTGTGTAATTGTGTGTACCGTACAGCAAATGTTAAGATGCCAAGCAATGTATTGGACAAGTTCAATAGACAGAGAACGTAGACCATTAACGAAAGTGAGTGTTTGAACTTGTTGGGATGGCCAACTCATTGAACAACACGGAGGATTTCACTTGGCCTTATTAATTTTTTTCAAATGGAATAATGAATATAACTGTAACTTTCTATTTTATAATATGAGTTAGAATTTAGTCTTCACCATATCAATCATAAACAAAACTAAAAAATAGAAAATAATACTATTTTGTGTTTAAAAAATTACATTTTCCACTTACGTGTAATATGTATGTGAAATAAATACTTAAACAGCGATATCAGATTAATACATTCGGACAATGACTGCTAAATATATCTGGGGAGAGACAAATGATAAATTAAATTATTTACGTGGTACATTTTACCCTTTTATAAATTTTATAAAATTAATGTTCTATTAAAGGAGCATATTTTCAAGTATAGAAAAAGGAATTAAATATTCATTTCAAAGTTAATTTACGCCCGATACCTTATGATTGACTGAAATTAGCCACCAATAAACTTATTATGTGAGAATTCTGATATATCATAGGACTCACATAAAAAATAGGTCGCCCCTGCCAGGACCCATGTATTTTAGCACATGCAGGCAGTGATACTTGCCGTTGGAGGTCGGATTCAGACAAAGACAACTGACGGATCGCCTGCGCTACACTGGCCGCACGATTCGCGCATTAGTAGTAATGAGCTGCTGATTAAGATAACTACTCTCTACAGCGCGAAACTGACTACTAACAAATCGAAGGTCATCCATTTGTCATATCGCCTGTAATTTTTAAGATATGATTTAACTATTCATAGTTTTTTAAAAAGTCTCTCAGTAACTTTGGCCGTCATAAACTCTACATATTGAAATCTCAGCTTGCACACTATTTATGATAGTTAACTATTTTGGTTCAATGCAAGCAATGATAAAAATTTTATTTCTTCATAGTCATGAGATATAAAAATATAGTTATCTAAATTTAATCACAAACGAGTTAAACATTCCAAATATATCACTTAAAGAAGATCCAGGCCGATTTGTGCTTTGAATTGAAAGAATTAATAAAAATCAATGTAATATGATGCCCTAAATGCCTACACTTTTTAGGGGTATCATATTAGTTTACATTTCAAAAGAAACCAAAAGGTAATCGTTTGTTACGTTACCTTGAAAGTTTATAAAATGTAATATATAATTATTATTCATTGTGAACTATGGATGATTTTAAAAAAAAGTCTCTCAATAACTTTGGCCGTTATTAACTCTACATATTGAAATCTCAGCTTGCACACTATTTATGATAGTTAACTAGTTTGGTTCAATGCATGCAATGATGAAAATTTTATTTCTTCATAGTCATGAGATATAAAATTATAGTTATTTAAATTTAATCACAAACGAGTTAAAACTTTCCAATATATCACTTAATGAAGATCCAGGCCGATTTTGCTTTGAATTGAAAGAATTAATAATAAACGGTATCAGATAACTGACACATACTTTCTCCTAAGAATATGAAAAGGTATTAAAAGCCTCAAAACATTAATGTCTTGATGGCTCAGTCGGATAGCCACCAGGGTGAGCAGCAAGAGTTTTTGCATCCGAAAATTGAGTTTTTTTAACACATTTTGCTCTATAACCTTTGAACGCGCATTTTCCCGGAGATGCGGGTGGTGTAATTTTATTCGGCATTTTAATCTCAATAAACCACAAAATTTTAATCAAAATCGTTAGAGCCATTTTTGAGAAATTTTGATTTTTTACGTTTTTGGGGGGTTTTTGGTGGTAAACTACCCTTAAAAATAAAAAATTCAAAAAAATGAAAAAAAAAACGTCTGGAACTAACGTGGGTTTGAACCTACATACCAATTTTCATCAAAATCGGACCATTGGGGAATTCTCTAGCTCTGTTTACATCCAGACACCACAGACACACACACACACACACACACACACACACACACACACACACACACACACACACACACACACACACACACACACACACACACACACACACACACACACACACACACACACACACACACACACACAGAGACAGACATCACTCTGAAAACCACTTTTTTGGACCCAGGGGGGCACCAAAATGGATAAATTCACGAATAATTCAAATTTTAAAATTTTGGCGAAACTAATACCTTCTCCATATACACAATAATAGGGGGAAAGGGGGGCTCCAAAATGAATGTATACATCATCAAAGGAATTGGAAAATTTTTACGAATACAATACTTTCTCCATATACTATGGTATATAGGGGGGAGGAAAGTAAAAATCAATGTAATATGATGCCCTAAATGTCTACACTATAGTTTGTTACGTTACCTTGAAAGTTTATAAGATATGTAATGTCTAATTATTATTCATTGTGAATAAGCCTTCAGAACTGAAGGATACAACAAATGTGGTTTAATAATCCTGTTCTGTCCCACTTTAGTCATAAACCATTGTGAATGACCCATGTTTTGGCCCACTTTAGGTGGCAAGTTAATCTAAAATTTCCGTCTTGAACACCTCACTGTGATTTTGTATAGTTAAAAATACAAAAAAGTGGCAAGGAAACACTTGAATGACCGTCACAGCATATATATTATTAATTAACGTTTTACTAGGGCCTATTTCGTGCAGTGAATTCTATAATATTTTCGTGTTCAGTATTCAGTCTTCCATTGAATATTTTAAATGATTAAGGATATGGCTATGGCGTGCTAAAGAGGGAAGAGACATGGGTCACCCATAAAGAATTCAACCTGAAGAGAGACAGAACCTTCTGTAATTACTTTTTGCTATGATTGAGTATGAATTAGCATATGTTATGATGGTATTGACTGCATTTTTTTACTACAATACTTATCGTCCTATTTAGAATGTCTCTTGAATCAATCAAAAATATTCCCGCGGACCTTATTATAAATTAATTATTAATTCTTAATTAATTAATTAATTATTAATTAATTAATTCTTATTAATTCCTTATTAATTCCCTTATTATTCCTTATTAATTCTTAAGACAAAGTTTTAAATCTGATTCAAACAATGTTCCTTAAGTGGCTTTTAACTATGCTATTTTGTGATTTATATATCGGAAAACATTGCAAAAGAAGGTTTTACTTATTTAAGTAAACTCTTAAAATTGTGTTGAAATGCCAAACGAAATAACACATACGTGTGCTAAACAATTAATATGTCCAGTTTGAGAAGTGTCCAACTCCCACTATGAAATACTGAACTGTCATCGTGGTTACATGGAATTGCCGTCTACAGTTATATTGTGTTTGGTACAGTTATGACAGACAAATATTAATTTCACGACCCTTTAACATAACCATGCCATTATTTTGCTTTGATATACAGGGTAGTAATTTTAATTACAGATTAAAGATACAGATTAAAACATGGTAAAGTGACGGAATTTTATTTTTAATTTTATCATTCTGTCGAGAATATATTCTACAATCTAATAAGAGTAAGGTGTACGTGGTACGGATCTCATAAGCGACTCGAACGATTTTCTTCAAATAAATTGGTTGTAGGATATAAATATTATAAAAACAGGTCTCTAGGCCAGGAAAAACTTAATTTCGTTATAATCTTAACTAGATTTCTTTAAATTGTTAACCCTAATATTATGGAATAAAAAATTGAAAAAAAAATAATTGAAGAAAACAGTTGACTCCACCGTCAAAGTGTAGACCATGTGTTCAGCATAAACATGTGGTTTTAAATTGCAGCCAGTTACTTTAATATTAAACGGTACTATGGTAAAAATGATTTACCCAACTTTAAAGCACTCTTTGTCCCACTCATTATAAATGTTTAGATTCGCACTTTTAAGCGTTGTTTTTAATGTCATAAAAATATACATAAAAGAATTTTATCAAGAAATCAGTGTTTCTTCCCATCTCTTTAGTGTTACAGTTGTTTATAAAACCAGATTCCGCATGATTCAGTAAAGGTGAAGGTTGAAAAAGTCCGAAGATGGTGTTTGGAATAAATCCAAGTGATTTGAAGTTGTTGGCAACATTAAATGATGTTTATATTGCAAATAAAGTTGGCAATAAACTAAGAATAGCTATGAACAGTTGATAACCAAAATGGTTTCAATTGAAAAATTCGTCTTAAATTTGGATGACAAACTTATACAAACATTTTTTGAAAGATTGACATAAGACTTATGTTATGTGTATTTTTAATACACCTGGTCACTTCTAATTGGATTTACAAGTTTCCATGTTATTCTAATGGACATATTTTTCATAGGAAGTATTAATTAATAAACTCATACATTGATTGTTTCATGATAACTATTCTCCAACCTTTCAGTCATCGTAATTTGGGATTGATGAAAGTTTCATCATAATAGTAAATTAATATGTAAATTTTATCTGCAAAAATAGATATTGACAGACGCTTTAAAACCTAGTATCAACAATTTTAATTTTGTTTAATATAGAGTTAAAATCAATGTCATTTTAACTTATACGTAAAATTTCATCGAAGGGAAGTCTTTGAATGTGTAAAGTTAAAAATTAAGAATACTATATATTTTACCAACATTGTTTTTTAAAAGAGTAAATTTTGTATTATAAATACTGTACGACAGTAAACAATTTAGTCATTCAATATTTATGTAAAACAGTTCATGACAATTCACATAAATCCTTCGTTAAATAATCCTTTTTGCATTATTAATCCAAAATGTAATCCAAAAACTTTAATACAAGCTTTTATTATCTTCATAATATTATTGAAATGAATATAACAACATTAATATTGACATAACGTCTCTTGAACATTTACCACCAAAACTCCATTTAGGTAATGGACGTACTCATGAACATGTTTTAATGCAAACACTTTTTACATTATAAATCACATTTCTAAAAACATAGGCACATCATGTAACTTAAGTTAATTATGACATTCCTTAATACATTATTTTATGGAGTTACGGTTTTGTGGATTTTCAGTAGAGTACCACTTCTTCTTAAAGATATAACTTACAACAAAAAAAAAAGAAAAAAAATATACCAGCCTATATCGAAATTACTCACAATATTGACAACGGGAGGCAAAACACGTTTATCATTCAAACGACGTCGTTCTAGTGAAAGAGTACAAGAGCTGATGAAGTGTGTGTTTAATATCGCTACAGCTTATATTGGCACCCCTGCTATACATTCGCGGCACAAGTTGGCATCCCTGCTGAACACCGATACGGTAAATTAGTCTGGTGTACGGCAATCAACTAAGCTAAGTTAAGGTGACCTACATGTATGTAACGAGTATACAATAAAATTACATAGCAATTATAGTCACAAAAACACATTTGTGGTAGATTTATAAACTTTATTTAGTTTTTATAAATATGATATATTAAGGTAGGGATATATTTTTACTAGTTGAGATATTGTATTATAATTAGATTTTATCAATGTATGCAAATCCGTTTATGGTTGATTTTCATATTGATTGTTTCCAAATTAAGTTTACAGTGTTCATAAGGAACTATTGAGACCACTAAAACGGTAATTGTAGGTTAAAGTAACAGAGAACATACACTAAGTTAGTTAAAAAGAAATGCCTAATATGAATAACTTTTTAATACAATGAAACAAGTACGCGAGCGTCATCTTAAAAAAAAAAAAATTAAAAGCAATTTTTTGTGGTATATGTTACAGAATTGTAACTTACTAATAAAAATATTTAAATTTATGCTTTCTTTGCCTGAATAATAATCGTAATAATTAAATCTCTCTAATCTCTAACAAGCGATAAATGAGCGGTAAAATCCCTCTGTAAATTGGCGTAATGTAAAAAAGACTGGTATTTTTTAGGTCTTTGGAAATGTTGACATGTTGCCACTGCTCAGTTAGTAAACTATTTATACACATCAAGACTCTGAGAGGTCATCATAATTTGATTACAAAAACTCTAAACGTAAATTTCATTAAATATATAGGCAAATAAACTGTTCGGACTGTTTTGTCACAGCACTAATTTCATCCCACGAAATAAAAACCATTATTGTTTAAATGTTTTGTAATTTAATTAATGAAAATATATTAAAAAGTATATATAATTAAACAGTTATATGTAAGTAAGTTTCAATGATGTCTTTAAGACTTAAAAAGATTTTTTAATAGAACAAGCCTAAAGCATCATTACACAATCATCTTCCCCTAAGTACAAGAGGCAATGGCCAGCAATCAAGAATTGAATACAAAAATCATCACGCATTCATAGCCCTGTTGCAGCGACCTGCGTATTCAGCTAATTTTCAACGGAATTTGATATTTTTTATTTTCCCCATGAACACCATAGCAATGAATATGTTGGTTTATAATACAAATACTACCATGGGACGTAATTGTTTATAAAAAATAAACAATTATATTTTAATCAAATAAACTTCTAATCAAACTTTCATCATGTGCTCATAAATAACAAGATTAATCTCTACTCTCTATAATGTGATAAATATAGGGAAGCAATATGAAAGGTATGCTTTCATGGGGAACATTGAAAGTAAGTATTTTATATGACCATATGAAGCAATATACTAGGTTTTATAAATATCTGTCCATAAATAAAAGAGTTTTTGTCTATTCTTCATATGACTAAGATGGGAAAAGAGTATGCAGGTTTGCTGCCATGATGAATACAAAAAAAGCAACATTTGTTACCATAAATGGATGAATCTACACCTAATGAAGCTAAATACCAAGATTCATCGAAAAATATTAGTTAATAAGTGAAATATTAACACATCCTTATTCTCTATAAGACTAACATTTGAGCCCCAAATACAATCTACTGACTTTAGACTTTTTAAAATCTCGGTAACCAATGGAGATAGAGCAGCTTCAAAGTACAAAATTGCGTGTTTTTTTTTTATTTTTTTATTTATTTATTTTTTTTTTTTTTTAGCGAATTTCCCATAGGGAATAAGCTATTACCGTAGGTCTCATGGGGAGACCTAAGCCCGGGACCATGTTACTTTTTCGTTTTGAGGTGCCCAGAGACCAAAAATAATAGTCACTAAAATTTTTATATATATATGTATATATATATATATATATATATGTATATATATGTATATATATATATGTATATATGTGTCCCTAGACACGATAACTCTCGTAAAAATGGTCCGACCGACACCAAATTTGGTAGAGATGTGTAATCCTACGTTTATTCGGATGAGTTCGAAAACCAGACATATCGACCTACCGGAAGGGGTAGTTTTGGGGGGTTTTGTACCCCAAAAATGGGTTTTTTGCATTTTTCATATGTAAATTTAAAAAATTTCAAATTTTTATTTTGACCATTGGATTTAGCTCAAAAAAAACACACAATTTAGTATTTTGAAGCTTTGCTCTATCTCCACTGGTTACCGAGATATTACAAAGTCTAAAGACAGTACATTGTCTTTTGGGGCTCCAATGTTAATCTTATGGAGAATAAGGATGTGTTAATATTTCACTTATTAACCAATATTTTTGGATGAAACTTGGTATTTAGCTTTATTTGGTTGAGATTCATCCATTTAAGGTAAAAATCTTGGTTTTTGTACTTATCATGGCAGCAAACCTGCATACTCTTTTCCCATGTTAATCATATGGAGAATAGGCAAACTCTTTTATTTATGGACAGATATTGATGAAATTTACTATATGGCTTTATATGGTCGAAATGAATTTTTTCTATGCTAAAAACCTACTTTTAGTGTCCCCCATGGCAGCATACCTGCATACTCTTTCCCTATATTTATCTTAAGGAGAATAGACATTTATTTCCCTATTTATGAGCACGTGATGAAATTTCGTTTACAAGTTTAGCTGGTCAAAATTAATATTACTAATTTGGAAATTCGCTGAGTACGCAGGTCTGCTGCGACGGGGGGTATTTTTTTAGCAAAATCAAGTAGTCAAATTCAAATTTTAAAATTTTTATAAAGTACATATGAAAAATGCCAAACATATATTTTGGGGTACAAAACCCCCCAAAACTTCCAATTACGATAAGTGCACCATATATTGAAAATACTATTTTTGGTCTCTGGGCCCCACAAAATGAAAAAAGTAACATGGTCCCGGCCCAATAAAAAGCCTCAAATTTCTAAATTTCATGAGCAAAAATGCAATCACAAAGGTAATATTTTAGCTTAATCGCGCGTTTCAATTGAAGGCAATCGTTTGGACGTGTTTTGATTACACGTCATCATTCACAAAAGTAACAATCTATAAATGCCAGTGACAGGAGAAAATTAATCTTGTATTACATTAGCAATACCAATCTGCTTTGCTTTCCGGTTAGTTATAAAGCGTCACACACAAAATTATTACATATATTGAAACTAATATTAGGTAATATTTGTTTTGCACTATGAATAATTAATGTATGATTAATATAAAATCTAAAAATTGAAAATGACCGGTTTTATTATTGGATATAATGCTAGCCTACGATTTCCAAAATGTTACGGGTTTCATCCTGAGAAAATGTAGAGTTTCGAGAATGCTGTTTTTTACCTTATTGCCATTTATCAGATGCTAAGATCGATCGCAGTGACGTGGTGACAGCGCAAAGGGGTTTTTACCAGTACGCTTAGCCCTGTGTGTACTGCCAATTTAACAGCACGAGGCTTATAAATGGAGCTTTTAACCATGGTCGCCAATTTGATACTGTGATGGGGGTGGATTGCTTACACCGAGTTCCCATTTTCTCAGAAGTAAACGCACACTAAACAAAGCAAGAAAAGATTAATTAGTTTTAATTTCTTCCAAAATCTGGTAAGGTGATTGATTAGGGGAAAATTTAAATGTAAATAATATGTGCCCTAACTAATTTATTTTTCTGTCCGTCTGTTAGAATGAGTTTTTGAGAAAAATTCTGGATTACATTTAAATAGTATAAGATTAAAATATTTTGCAGCTTCGCATGCTAACTCATTCTACGTACTAATGATATTCACTATAATATTTTCGGTCTATGTAATAGAAATAAGCAAAAATCGGTCTACCAACCGTTTTGTTGAAAACTATTACTACCCCACTTTTAAATAAACCTATATAAGTATATGTTACAGCCTACTTTATTGTTACATTGTGGTTATCTAAAATTAAATCTCGTTTAAGGCTTAAGCCCTAAATCTGGTTTAGACTATTTGGAAAGTTTATGTTAATAGAGTTTTAGGCCTACTCTGAGTTTGTCTTTAATTTTTATAATAGCATAAAATTAATGAATTTTTAATAAATAAAATAAAAAATTAATTAAAACAAAAATTAATTAAAACTAAATGCTATAATTCATAAGAAGTTCTCAAAGGTAATTTGTCCTAATAAATTTGTTTCACTTAAGAAGGCTCAAAACAAATTTACTTTAACCAACAGACTAATTAACAGTAGTTTTCAGTCAATGGAGCTTTTTGTTTGTAAATAGCTTATAGTAATGAACTTTAAATTAAACATTTCAAATATATTTTTGAGAACTTTTGAAAGGATGTGGTTTGAGAACTTTGGAAAGGTGGTAAATTTAAAGGTGGTAAAGGTGGTAAAAATAGGTCTTTCGTTGAATTTATGTAAAAACATTTGTAAAATGTTATTTTTTTCTTTTGGTGAAATGTAAAAATCCTTAAGTGTTGCAATGCGTTGATTTTAAACACAAGTAAAAATAAATACCGAATTCAACCTGATTATTTTATTTTTGAAAATATATTTTGCCTGGTGTTGTACAACCTGGTGTTGCACCAGGTTGTATTTACTATGTCTGGTAAATACAAACAAAAATTCCCAGTTATATATCTTAAAACATAAAAGCTATAGATAAAGACGTTTGAGACGTTTGAAACACGATTAAAAGTGATATATTGCAGTTTCAAGTGGTTTACATTTCCCAAGTGACTCTGTGAGGAAAATATTTCCCTTGAGAGGCTACCGAACCACTAGATATGAAAGGGTATTTAACTTTTACTTTTACACTCTTACATTTGTTGCCTCTCATTGCCTTTATTTTTGCTTGTGTTTACCCCAGGGGTATTTTATTAGGAGGTTGTAAAAAGTACATTAAACGCTTTTAAGGTAAAACGGTCCAAACCCATGAAAATCCGTGGACTCCTTGAGAATCGAACCCGTGACCTATTGAACCCAAGTCCAAGACGCTAACCGTTAGGCTAGCGAGGTGCTTAAAGTTTGAACTATATCAATCCTGATAATTCAAGTTCCGATAGTAAATTATACCTACTATTGAATAAACACTCCTTACAAATGCGAACCTTCATGTAGATTTTACTATATAAATTAAAAAACAATATTATTTATCTAGAATCTTAACTATAGCGATTGAGCCAATTTTGGTTCAGGTCACCTACTTTGATTCTTACTTATTAAGACTTAAAAAACCTCTATCGATAACGTGTAACGAGGTTTTGTGATTAAAATTAAAAATACAGTTTTTTTATTATACTGGATGTGCTAAAAATAAATAGATTATTTTAAATCTAACTATTAATATAAAAGAAAATATAAACTTTAAAAAAAATATTAATAGAATGAGTAAGTAGTTTTTTATATCCAAAAATTTTACCCATGACTTTTAGTAGCCTATATAAAACTAGGCTACCTATTCTACCATAAAATCGATTCTCAAAATTATATGTTTGACTCAATATTATGTCATAGTTAATTTTTAATATGAACGTAACTTAAAGATTAATAAAAAATTATAAAAATAAAATATTTAAATACATTGTATCATCCCTAAAGCAAGTACTTTACGACTAAAACGCTCGAACAAGTTATAAGATTGTAATCTCTTAAGAGGTCCCCAACGAGGTATAAATTTCTGAGGAAGGATCAACTGCACCTTAAATAATTTCTGACTAATACTTCAAGATAACAAATTACAACAAACTATCAAACTAATAGTGTTAATTGAAACAAACATTTTTTTGTAATGCAAATTATTGTCTGTTTCGAGAGGTTGCTTTTGGGGGTAGTTTTTAACAAATTAACCTGATATTTTTTATAACAGTTTATAATGTTGTTTCAATTTTACTTACGTTTTAGACCTAAATTGATTCCCCAACTTGTTTTTAAAGCGTGCGCTGAATTCTTTGTAACCTTTTCCTCACATTTTTAACCTGAGTTTAGCTATGAACACGTTTCCTCACTGCTGAAAATCACTAAAATCATCTGCATATTTTAAATTTTATTCCAGTTGTCTTTTTGTCAACGCCTGCCAAAATAATCTGATTAATTTTTCATAATAGTTCATATTTTTATTTTTTGTTTTCAGCATCGGTTTGTTCCTTCTAGTTCCATTGTAACTAAATGATTATTTTGTTAATTTTAATTTTCGACTAGAAGTCGAAAGCAGGTTAATTATATACTCTTTTCAAAAGTGACACTTTGAATCACACTATTTTTCTTAATAAATTCAATTATTACGGCTTTTATAACAGTCTGATATGTTTTTTAATTCCTACTTAGATGGTTGTAACCAAAATGTATCATGTTCTGGCCGCAAATCTGTCTTTTTTTAAATTTTCAGGAGTTCCCAAGGGTAATAATTTAGGACCGTTACTGTTTAATAACTTCATTAATGATCTAGCTTCTTAAATATCTTCAAGTACTTCTATAACTAAGACGCTCGAACAAGTTATAAGATTGTAATCTCTTAAGAGGTTCTTAATGAGATTTAAAATTCTTGGGAAGGATAAACTGCAGCTTAAGAATTTTCTGACTAATACTTAATCTTTTAAATTACCCACGTATGTTGAGGATTTAAAGTTATCTTCTTCTGTTAAATTTTTACTAGACTGTGAATATATTCATAGCAACATTTATATGCATTCTAATTGTTGGATAAGAGAATACTCATTTCCAATATTTTTAAGTGTTGAACAATGTATTTTTTCGCAAAAATAATCAAATTTTACTACCATATCAAATTGATAGAATTAGTCTTAAAAGAGTTGAAGATTTCATAGACTTGGGCATATTGGTGGAAAAAGATCTCAGATTTTCCAACCACATTTTATTTATAGCTAAACAAACCTATTATTCACTTGGTTTCATACATAGATTGAACAGACTTTTACATTAAGTGGAAACAATTAAATAGTTTTTTTTCAGGTTAGTTATATCTAGACTTGCATTTTGAAGTGTAATATGGTCACCTTCTTATTACACAAAAATATTTACAGCTTAATAAAACATATTTTAAAGTAAAATTTTTATACTGTATAAGCCATAGCGTGTAAGTTTATTTATTTTTTAAACACTGCCCCTATAGTTGGGAATATGCCTGTTGGGGCAATGATTGTAGGAATGCAAGTTTATTTATTGTTGTTAACTATTTTCTCTTAAGAAGGTTACAGTAATGTAGGTTTAGTCATTTTTGTTATATGTCATATTATTTCTACAACAAAAAAAGTTATTTTGATTTTATTTTTAAATTTATAAAAGTAAAAGTAGGCTATTACAAGAGTAAAATAAATGTTAAAATAACGGTATTAATTATATGTTTGACTCAATATTATGTCATAGTTAATTTTTAATATGCATGTAACTTAAGATTTATTAAAAATAATAAAGAACAAAATATTTTAATGACATTATATCAGCCCTAAAGTAAGTACTTTGACAACTAAACGCTCAAACAAATTATTAGATTGTAATCTCTTAAGAGGTCCCTAACGAGTTATAAATTTCAGAGGAAAGATCAACTGCATCTTAAGAATTTTCTTACTATTACTTCAAGATAACAAATTACAATAAACTATTAAACTACTAATATTAATTTAAACAAAACAGTTGTAGTGGTACACAGTATAGTCCGTTTCTAGAGGTTGCTTTTGGGTCTATTTTTAACTACTTGTCCTGTTATTGTTTATAGCAGTTTATAATGTGTTTTTATTTTATTTTATTTTATTTTATTTTAATTTATGTTTTTGCAAGGGTGTTTGGTGGTCGGTATACAAAATTAAGGGGTTATCATGCTTGTAAAATTCGACAAAAATCCTCAGTTTATCCAGTTACATCTAGCTCCACCTACCGGTAACAGCCGTTTTTATTTCTTCTTAAATATGAATTTAAGAATTCATAAAATCAATTAAAATTGATCGTCAATTAAAGTATTGTATATCTCAGAACAAACTTAAGGGTGTTTTTTTATGAAAATTGTTTGAAATTACACAAAATTTCAAATAAGAATAAATGCAGTTTGTCAAAATTTATCGATTTTAAGGCTTTGTAAAATCTAGGCTACTTAAAGACAACTTTTATTGAGAAAATAAACACTAATATAGATATAAGGTTAAAAAATTATGTTAAACGCCAACTCCCGCTCCTTAGGCAAATAGAAAAGGTCACTTATAGTATATAAATTTTAAGTTTAGAATGTGGGGACGCTTTAGCTATAGGCCTATTTGAAATTTGGCAACGTGACGATTGAAAAAAAATTCTTCAGCGAGATAGTGTCCTTTTTCTTTTTAAAACTTTTGTTTCAAGTATACTTTACAAGGCTTTACTAGATCTTGTTTGGTATAAATTGTACGTATTCTAAATGAAGCGACAGTTTATTGTCCTTTCTGAAAATGTCATAAAAGTATCAATAAAGTTTTGGAAAAGCCAAGGAAAACTGTTTTTTTTTTTTTTTTTTTTTTTTTTTTTTAGAATGAGAGAAATTTGGAAAAATTAAAAAAATAACTTAATGGAAAGTGGAGTGAGATTTTACACAATTATTGAATTTTTAAAGCTTAACATGAAAGTTTATTATATTTTACTAATAATTATTACTAATTATATGAAACTGTTAAAAATATGCAATGGTCTTCATAGAAAATGAAGAAAACTCAAAGTATACAAAAACACATAGGGGTAAAGACTCATGTAATTTCTATGCTTACTTAATTTTTAAATGTTATTCCAGTTTTCTAATACTTTATACAAGTTTGATCAAATTTTTAAAATATCGTAGGAAAATTTCTTACACATTTTCCAATCGCCCTGATTTAACTCAAGATTTTAAATATAAGAACTAAGTACTAAAGTATAATGTGGGGGTGACACTATTCCTTAAAGTTAAATGGTCTTACATTTGTATATATTACACTGCACTATATGTTGGGTTATCTTAAATGAAATCTCTAAAGATAAACTCTTAAATCCAGCCTCCAACATTCAGGAACTTTATGAAGCCATTTTGGAATAATATACGAATACAATTTCACTGACGTATAACAGTTGTGTTTTTAACTAATAAGTAAAAAATATTATTAATTTGAAACAAATTAGTTACGATCGGATTTGATTTCTTTAGGAAAAATAAAATTTGCTCATTTCTGACTAACTTAATAAAACCTATGCTGTATAAGCAAATAGTAGAAAAGTATTTTTGTAGTACCACTACATTAGAGCAATTAATAAACATAGCGAAACACGTTTTAAACAATAAATTTTAACTTTCATAACGTTTAAACATTTTAAGTCGATTTGAGAGAGTTTCTGCTACAGTATTAAAAATGTATGGTTCTTTAATTAAATGTACAGATTTCTTTGTAGGGTTGCTCTGTTATTATGTAATATTTAAAAATAATTACTGAACCATACTCAACAATTGGATCGGGGTAAAATTATGCTGGTAAAATACCGGTAGAGAAGTTAGTGAGATGGGTTTTGAGTACATGCACCAAGGTAGCTATCAAGGCCAGACAATGTCTGCTATATTATAAGGTCAACGTAGGGATTGTTTTATAGCCTATACATGCTTGCTTGTAATACATAACCCAACCAGATAGGGAACATTATTTTAAGATAAGGGACATTTAAGACTCTTAATTTAATTTATAAGTAATAAAGTTAAAATAATTTATGTGTAGAACTGTGGAAACAAATTGTGGTTTAAAATAATGAAATAATTTTCTATTATAGCGATTGTTATTAAATTAGTTAAATATTTAAATTGGGAAATCTTAGACTCGGTTAATTGTTCTATCTAAAATATATAATGCTATATTTTATAAATGTTATAAAGTAAGAAAATACAATTTAATATCATATAATAACAATAAAAAATTGACTTGTATTTTAAGCAATTTAAAGAAAAATTGTTTTAATAATAAAATTTGTATTACATTAACCGCTGGATAAGTATCAGAATATTGTTTGAAGAATTTTTTTAATTATTCACTTCTAGTGCTTAAAACAGGATATTTTTAAAATCCTACAATATATAGAGGTTTGCAATAAAAGTATGAAATGTCTTATCATATCATATCCACCTAGCTTTCTGAATAAAATGGTTCCCACGAGTGAGTTCCCGAACAAAGAGATTTCATAATGTATTCAAATTATTCTTTTTCGCCTCTTTTTAAATGTTAAATGTTTTTGTTGACGGCAATTTTTTTTGCAATTACACAGACGAATTTAACAGAAAAAAATGTGTTTTTTATTAAAAAATATGTTTTTTAGCGAATTTCCCATAGGGAATAAGCTATTACCGTAGGTCTCATGGTAAGACCTAAGCCCGGGACCATGTTACTTTTTCGTTTTGAGGTGCCCAGAGACGAAAAATAATAGTCATTAAAATTTATATATATATATATATATATATATATATATATATATATATATATATATATATATATATGTATGTATGTATGTATATATGTATATATATATATGTATGTGTCCCTAGACACGATAACTCTCGTAAAAATGGTCCGATCGACACCAAATTTGGTAGAGATGTGTAATCCTACGTTTATTCGGATGAGTTCGAAAACCAGACATATCGACCTACCGGAAGGGGTAGTTTTGGGGGGTTTTGTACCCTAAAAATGGGTTTTTTGCATTTTTCATATGTAAATTTAAAAAATTTCAAATTTTTATTTTGACCATTGGATTTAGCTCAAAAAAACACACAATTTAGTATTTTGAAGCTTTGCTCTATCTCCATTGGTTACCGAGATATTACAAAGTCTAAAGACAGTACATTGTCTTTTGGGGCTCCAATGTTAATCTTATGGAGAATAAGGATGTGTTAATATGTCACTTATCAACCAATATTTTTGGATGAAACTTGGTATTTAGCTTCATTTGGTTAAGGCTCATCTATTTAAGGTCAAAAAATCTTGGTTTTTGTACTTATCATGGCAGCAAACCTGCATACTCTTTTCCCATGTTAATCATATGGAGAATAGGCAAACTCTTTTATTTATGGACAGATATTGATGAAACTTACTATATGGCTTTATATGGTCGAAAAAAATTTTTTCTATGCTAAAAACCTACTTTTAGTGTCCCCCATGGCAGCACACCTGCATACTATTTCAGTATATTTATCTTAAGAAGAATAGACATTTATTTCCCTATTTTATGAGCACGTCATGAAATTTTGTTTACAAGTTTAGCTGGTCAAAATTAATATTACTAATTTGGAAATTCGCTGAGTACGCAGGTCTGCTGCGACGGGGGGTATTTTCTACAATATAGTATTAGTGATAAGTTCCAAAGCAATGATTAGTTCAGAATAAAATTATAGGTTATATTTTTAATTTCCTTTTTTCTTTTTTATAACTCTGAATCTTATCATAAAGTTATATATGATGAAACGAAGAAACTGTACATTCAGCTGTATGCATTTACTTTAAAAAAATCATTTCCCGTGAAGAACGTTTAGTAATAAAATCTTTTAAATATAATTAAATATCTTAAAGTTATTTAACTTCAGTTTGTTGATTACGTTTATTTTAAACTAATGCCATTTAGTTTAGTTTATTTCTTGTTTGTAATGTTTTTTATCCTTTTAATTTAGATTTTCAATATCTATCAGGTTTAAGTTTTTAAAGGGAAAATAAATTAAGGATAAAAAACATTTTGTGCTTCAAATAGCTCAAAATCGTCCCATCATATTTTTGTTTACTTAATCCCATGTCTTCCAAAATTATGGAACACAACTTTACCGGATGACGTATCTAACTGAACTGAAATCAACTTTTACGACTTAAGAGGCAAACTCCTGATCGAGTTAGAAGATTGTAATCTCTTAAGTGGTTCCTAACGAGGCGAAGTCTCTATGATCGACACACAAGGCTCCAGTTGGACTTAAACTAGGCCTCTTTAAACTTCTTAAATCACCAGTTTGAAGTTTGGCAAACTATACTAGTAATTAAAAATATTTAAGATTTTTACTGTTAAAGTTATTTTTGTGTATAAAAATGTTTAAGCTAAACAATTTGATTAGGTAAAATGTCTAACGCAACTCTTTTTCTAACCATTTCACAAAAGATAATTAAATAGACTTTTACGTAATAAATGCTACTATTAATATTAGAATCTGATAATTTTTTTATAAATTGACTTCAAACTTTAAAGTTTTTCATCATCGGTTTAATTTAGACTTTCAAGACATAGTTTACATTATTCTAATAACTTAAAAATTATATAATTATTTTAAAAGTTGTCTTAGGCCATGTTTAAAACTATTTACGCATGTAGAACTCACATCTTTATGTATGATAATTGTAGCTGTTTCATTTAGGGTTATTCTGGTACAAATGATATACACGCTAATTTTGACAAGTGAATTTTTATTAATAACATTGTTTTTGTAACTTAAAAATTTTTGCTAATATTAATTTTAAGTTTACGTTAAAATTACAGAATATCCAAGTAAAAATGTTGTTAAATAAATGCATTAAACTAAGGTTAGGCCTAAACAAATTTTCATATTGTATTATAAAACCTAAGGGATAAAATCAATTAATGGTGACGATGAGTTATTTCGTAATGTTGAAGGCAAATTTTTCTCAACGTGTTAAATGAGCCGGCTTTCTAATGTGGAAGTAATTATCACTTAACATAATAAGTTAAACTTGTAAATTAAACCTATAACCAATTATACAGATGAATTAGAAACAGTTATTTAATTTGTCATTGTTGAGATCGGAAGCAATTTAATCTTCCCGCCGCAAAGCATCTACTTAGAAAGACATCAGGAGCAACATAAACAAACACCAAAAAAAGAAAAAATTCTGGCAACAAAGGTCATATTTTAGGTTGATTGGATGTGTTTGACTTGTATCTGATAGCTAGAACGTGGGGTGATTTCCGGTCGTCATTTATACATGAAACCATCAGACACTTGCTCATTTATCTTCTATTCGAGACATTAACTGCTTTAATTAAACCTGAAATTGTTTTCAATATTAATTTTTCTTAAAAATAAATAAGTCATAGTTATATAAAACTATGGTGATATGGTTTTGCAATTCTAATTTATCTTTTTCCAATATAAGACTATTTGTTGATTAATTAGACTAAAATGTATAATAATAAGTTGGAGGAAAACAATATGAATTCAATTAAACTGAAGAAAAAGTTTTCTTATCAATTTTTATAAAGTGTACATTTGATCTTTAGATATTCTGTTTATTAAATTTCATGGTTTGACATTTAAAGTATCAAACTAATTAGCGTATATATTTTATGATATAATTAATCCTGATTTGGAAAGCAATTATGCTTGCGATGACTCTTTTGGACCAAGTTCCAATTTCTGTAAATATACTATTTCTTATTGTCCAATATTGGCTAAACATAATAATTATAAAAAGAATAATATAAGTAAAATTACGAGTCATTTTACTTATTATTAAAAAGAAAAATTTTATTTATAACCTGTTTGTAAAAGGTTTTAAAGCATCGTTTCGCATTAAATAAAACACGAATTATGCTAAACATACGGTGAAATGTTTTAGTTATTTCAAGAAAGCTTACTTAAGATCAGGGAGAGAGATGGCCAATCTCTTAAGCGTTCCGTAACTGGCTTTAAGCGACTTCAGATCGCTTAGTTAAGTTATGTTGTAAACTTTTTAGTCCTTCAGCAATTTGAAAACAGTAAAGTTCCATTCTAATTTGTTGATAAAAAAACATATTATTTATCATTTGGTTCTAATACATAATAGTCATTTAATTTGTAGTTAGTCGAAAAAGTTAAAATTAATTGCAAACTTAATACATATTTAAACCTTTTACCATAAAACTACAAAACATTAATATACGCACGCAAAATGCGGAAATCAGCCAAAATATACTATAATATGATAATATTTTATGAATAAATTATTTTTACTTATTCATTCATTTTTGTTGTTGATATATTCCAGGTTAACGATATACCTTATTTTTAAAATGTCAGTTTACCGAGTTATTTAATATTCAGATATCCTTGATAAATTGACGGTTTTAGTGGGATACGCCTTAGTGGGATACGCCTTCAGAAAGGGAACTCCTACATTTAATACCTTAACGCTTTCCATTCGCCATTTCCTACATGGGAATGAAGGCGTTTAGTTTTTTATTGTCTTTTATTGTTGTAAACATTTGTTTTTCATATCTGATTATTATATTATAACAACTGTTACTAATTTGTAAACACTAATACTATTTAAATACGTAACTTTTAATTTTAATTTTCTATGTTGTACAAAGAATGATATTAAAATTGGAAATACAATCAAGCAAAAGTTGAAAATACTCCCTACAGTTCATCACGTTTATTTATTCGGTTTGGTATTATTTTTTAAATACATATTAGAAATTATATATATATAAAGAGAATCTCAATTAAATGTATAATTAATATAAGTAAATCCTTAGATAAAATTTTGAAAAAATCACTAATATGTATTTTACAATGTATATAATTAAAAAAAGTTTCATAATCATGCATATTATTTAAAACAGGATATTACTTTACAATTAATGCTAAATTATTTTTGCCTTTTTTTACAAATCTAGCTACAAATACATGTTTATCTTTAGTTAGCTTTTTAGTAGATAGAATTAATACGTACAAATTCTACGAGATTGTCATAAATATGGAGATATTAATTAAACTCTAGTGATTCTTGACCTTTAAAAATGTTCATAAAAATAATAGAGTATTGTGTCTCAGGTTTTTAAATTAAAGATTTATGTTTTAAAGTTAGTATGGAAAAGAACAACAGTTACAAGATAAAGATCAGAAGTTGGAGTGTTTTACAATCGCAGCCATCTTGCCTTAATGAAGTTTAATGTTTTAAAATAAGATTATCACTTGTACCTGAGAAGTCTTCAAACTTTATTAAACTTTGCTCAACATTGTAGACAATAAAATAGAAAGACTAAATTCCATAACATTATTGAGTAAAATACTACAAAAGATCATTGACATACAACAGGTAATATACACCTTTATATTTAAATACTATATTTATAATACTATAGTCCTATCTCCAAATATATAATAGTTTAGTTTCTTCTTTAAATGTACCAACAAGCAAATTAATAACTGTTTTTTTCTGTCCTTAATCTTATATGTTTTATTTATTACTTACAATTATTTTAGGATCCTTTCAGCCTATTTGGTTTTGTATTTTATATTCCCAAGGCCATCTTTGTTGGAGCAAGAAATCCTTTGACGATGATTATAATTTTGTTTATATCTTAGATTTTATCAAAAGTAACTATTTATTAGTATTAATAAGTTTTTTAAAGGTTTTTTTAAGAAAAAATTAATAATAAAATAAATAAAAACAACTTTATTATTTCATGAAAAAAAATTCCAATAGCCAATGGTATTTGTTGTGCTTAATCTTTATTCTATTTGTAATATATTCGATTTAAATAGTACATGCGATTGGTTAATTTTTGCATAAATTTACAATTAGATTAAGTAAAAGAGATAATGTATTTTATCAAATCAGGATGAAAAGTGAGAACTTTATTTTTTTTTTTTTAGTAAATAAAATTTAAACTCCTTTTGGTTGTAATTGTGAAACGTGGCAAACTATGGCCTTAAATATGTTCGTTTTCTGGAACAGACGCCTGCAAAACGTAAGACTCAATATGCATCGCATTTCCAAAAATAATCTGCCAGTGAACATTGATTGCAGGCGTTTACACTTCTCTAGTAAAACATTACAAAAATTTTATTTAAGATTTCCCATAATATATATTTTAATTCGTATAAAAGAAATAGTACGGAAAATGCGTATGTAAAAACGATTGATAAATACGTGCCCATTAAGTGGCATCCATAAAAATACAAAATTTAGTACTTACGATTTGTAAAAACATATTTTTATACTTCATTGTCTTAAAGAAACTCTTTGATAAAAAAATATTTAGTTCTTTCACTCACAAATTTCCTTATAGGAAAACCTTTATATAAAAAATATAAATATTAAAAATAGTGTTTATGCACCACAGCTATATCTATTTTATTTTATTCATTTTGTTGTTGTTTATAGTGCACTTTTCTATTTTAGCCCAAACCCTAATGTCCTCTCCATTTTCACTGTTTTTATTAATTTATTTAAGTCCATTTAAAGATAAAAATTATTTATGATTTCAAAGTGGGTTGATGAAACCTTTGGTAAGTGTGACTTTGAGGAATGATCAGCGATTTTATCAATTAATGGTAAGGATTAAACACAAAAAAACCATAAAATAAGAAACCATAAGTATTTGTAAGCAAATAAAACTCAATCAAATAAGTTGTACCTGCTTGTTATGCATGATATTAAATGGAAGGTTACTTGATCATAATTAACGTAAATGTAAGGTAATAGGCCTATGTTGCTTATAATCGCTGATCTTTCCTCAAAGTCACACTTAACAAATATTTTATCGACCCGATTTACTTTGAAATCATAAATAATTTTTTACTTTAGATAAACTTAAAAAAATAAATATAGCTGTGGTGTCAACACTATTTTTTATTATATTATAATTTTTTTATATAAAGGTTTTCCTATAAGGAAATTTGTGAGTTAAAAATAACAAAATACTTTTTTATCAGAGAGTTTTTTTAAGACAATGAAGTATAAAAATATATTTTTTTCCAAATCGTAAGTATTAAATTTTGTATTTTTATGGATGCCACTTAATGGACATGTATGGCTCATTCGTTTTTACATACGCATTTCTGTACTATTTCTTTTATACGAATTAAAATATATATTCTGGGAAGTCTTAAATAAAACTTTTATTATGTTTTACTGGAGAAGTGTAAACGCCTGCAATCAATGTTCACTGGCAGATTATTTGTGGAAATTCGCTGCACATTGAGTCTTACGTTTTGCAGGCGTCAGATCCAGAAAACGAACATTTTTAATACCATAAACAATACAACTAATAATACCATAGTTTGCCATGGTTCCACAGTTACATAAAACAAAAATAAACGGTCCTATAAAATAAAGCTAAAATGCAAAATTAAATATAAATCGTAAATTACAACAAACTTAAATGGACATTTTTAAGACAAGTTTTAGAAGGTTGCATACCTTTCCAAAAGTAGAAAATTTTCAAAGTCCAAATTTTCATAAAGATTTGGCTTTTTTTTTAAATCAGCAACTTTTGGTCTGAATAGGTTACCTCTGGTACACCTTGTACATTGAAATTAGAGTCAATAGATGGAATGTAACCGGTTTACCTATAATAACACAATTAGTTTCGGTGAAAAATTATTTATTTAAGTTTTAAAAGGGGAGTACAGGTTGTTTGAGACACCCTGTATAAGATTATCCTGTATAAGATGTTATCCATGTTATCTAATGACCAAGTAAAAAGTATACCGTTTAGATCTGAAATTTTCATCATGCTAAAAGTGTTTTTAACTTGGATAATTTATTTAAGTATCGAATAATTTTTTGCGAGCAAAGTTAACAAGGAAATGAGCAGTGAACTCGTAAAGGGAGATAAGTTTGGATGTTAACCAAATTCTCTTAACGAAGCAAGATGTTGTGAAATGTGATTAACTCTTCCTTCTGGGATGTTTACCGGGTAGCTATAGGCTTGACTAACTTAACGAAAACAATTCAGAACTTTGTATAGTCAAGAATGGAAAGTCGTAATTTTGAGTGTGTGTCATAGTAAATCTTGACGTTTAAGTTGTTAAAAAATGTTTTCCTAATGCCTGAAATAACTTTTTTTATCTCTACTATAATATATAAAGGTTTTTTAACAATAGGTCAGATAGTCTTAATACTTTACGGAGTGATTTTTTATTTAGGGCACAAAAATAAATGTAATTTTGAGTGTGTGTTATAGTAAATCTTGACGTTTAAGTTGTTAAAAATGTTTTCCTAATGCCTGAAATAACTTTTTTGATCTCTACTATAATATATAAAGGTTTTTTAACAATAGGTCAGATAGTCTTAATACTTTACGGAGTGATTTTTTATTTAGGGCACAAAAATAATGGACCTTCAAAAGACTTTAAGACAATTTAAAATATAAACATAGGAAATGGAAAGCTTCACTGTGGAAACTGCAATGCAACTAAAGTTTCAAGTGGTTTATGAAGCCGGAAATGACATCAATCAGACCTTAAGTGACAGTAGTGTGATTATAAAATTGAAATGCAAATGATTGTGGACAACTGACATTTTGGTGTTAGGTTTGTGTTATGATGTTTTGTTTAAAGACTTTTAAAATTATAAATATTTTCCAAAAACCAATAAAGTTCTAGAACTTATTTTGGTAACGTCCTTTTTACTACTTGGTTGTCCATTAAGTTTCAGATAAAATTTAACTTGTGGTCATAAGACACATTTTACAAAATATAACCGAAAAAGGTGTGGTTATATTGGACATTTAACTGAAATGTCCAATAACTCTTGTACAATTTTGACTTGTACTTGTGTGGTACAAGTCCCCGAAAGGACACAGGCTATTTATGAAAACTAGAGATCGCCTCCTGGTTGAAATTCAACCAACATTTTTTTCAGTTGATCTGGACCGTCTGGACCCAATTAGTTAAAACAATATGTTATAACTAAAGCTCTGTTTCTTAATTTATCTGCCTTCCCTAATTTGCTAGCATTTATTAAAACAGATGTCTAATGATTCAATCAAATATACTGCTCCCATAAGATACTAACATTGATGCTAACATAAGATGCTAACATTGAAACTTTGAAAGCCTGTAGGACGTTGCCCCGTAGGCCGGTGTGAATCAAAACACGATTCTGCTCATCTACAGCACAATACCTTTCTAATGGTATGAGCGGATTTTTCATGCGCTGCACACAAGCTGAGAAGAAAAGGGGGAAAAGAAACATGCTTGTCTATTAATATAATTGTGATGAATTTTAAAATGTGTAAACAATCAGCTGTTTATAATGTTTATATTTTCTAAAAATATTGTTCACTGTTATTCATCATGGCAATGTTTTAAGTTATTAAAAGCCTAATTTTTCAGGTATTTATCTGTATTTATTCTCACCACAATTTTAATAACTTAATTTTTTTTGAGTGATGGATAAGTATATCAAACCTAAATGTTTTGACACAGACCACAATGCACCAAATGCTGAAAAAGAATGGAAGCATTGGAAAAAAGTATTGTCTAACTTTCTCGAGACAATTAAGTTCACCGAAGATTCCGAAAAGTTGAAAATCCTTCTAAGTAACATATCTTCAGATATTTACGGACTAATTGAAGATTGTAAAACTTTCGATGAGGCACTTTCACTTCTAGATAAACTGTACGTTCCAAAGAAGAGTGAAGTGTTTGCCAGGTATCAACTAGCAATCCGAAGGCAACAAACAGGAGAAAATATCAAACAATACTTGAATGTACTACAAGGCCTAAGTAAAGACTGCAACTTTACTATGGTAACTGCCACTCAACATAGAGATCTTTACATCAGGGATGCCTTTATAAATGGACTTCAATCGTCACTTATCAGACAAAGGCTTCTTGAGAATCAAACCCTAGAACTTGATGATGCTGTAAAGCAAGCTCTGACATTGGAATCTGCTCAAAAACAGGCAGACCTATACTCCACACAACCTAATTATACCACTCTAACGGCAAATGTTACACCCCCTTGTTGCCAACCTTCTGGTATCACACCTTCCGATCGTGAAACAGTTGCCAATCAATCATGTTCTTCTGTAGAATCTAACAATGCAGTTTCCGCTGTCTCTCGTCCCAACAATCGCACTTTGAACCGAGATCAGAATTGTTATTACTGTGGGTATAAATCCCATCCTAGAAATAACTGTCCCGCTAGAGAGGCCTCTTGCGGTCGATGTGGAAAAATCGGTCATTATTCAAAAGTATGCAAGTCAAGATCTGCTGTAAAAACCCATACTACTTCCTCGGTAATAGGATATTCTGCACAAGCGGGCCCTCCTGCATCTCTCCAAAAAGCTTTGTCAAAAATTAAAATAGACAATCTTACAGCAACCTGTCTCATCGACACAGGCAGTTCTCACAGTTACGTAAGTTTACAGTATGCTAAAAAACATCGATTCACCATCCATCCAGAGTCTGGCTGTGTTTCAATGGCATCAACTGGCTTAACATCTAAACTTGAAGGCTTCATTGTCACAGATATTAAGCTATCTGGTCATAACTATCAGAAAGTTAAACTATCTGTAATGAAGGACTTGTGTGCGGACGTTCTGATTGGTCATGACATTATGAAAAATCATTCAGACGTCAACATAAGTTTTGATGGCCATCTTGACCCTCTTAGGATTTCAAATTCAATCCCTGCTTCCGTTACACCGCCCAGATTGTTTTCAAATCTCTCACCCGAGTGTTCTCCAATCGCTACTAGATCTAGATATTTTTCACAAGAAGACTCTCAGTTTATCAAGGAGGAAGTTTCTAAACTCTTAGAAGATGGTATAATCGTAGAGAGCAATTCACCTTGGCGTGCTCAGGTACTAATTACGAAGAGTGACAACCATAAGAAGAGGATGGTAGTTGACTATTCTCAAACCATAAATAAATTTACTCTACTAGATGCCTACCCCCTACCAAATATTGATACTTTGGTTCATAAAATTTCCGAATTCAGAATATTTTCCACCATTGACTTAAAGTCGGCCTACCATCAAATTCCGATTTCCCCAGATGAGAGAATGTTTACTGCCTTTGAAGCTTGTGGGAAGCTATACGAGTTCACCAGGATACCATTTGGCGTAACCAATGGTGTGGCATGTTTCCAACGAATTATTGACAAAATAATACAAGATGAAAATCTACAGGGAACATTTGCCTACCTTGACGATATTACGGTCTGTGGAGAAACACAAGCTGATCATGACACGAATCTCAGAAAATTTATTATGTGTGCCAAGAAATACGGGTTGGTTATTAACGACTCAAAATGTTCATTTTCTAAAGATTCGGTGAAAATCCTTGGCCATCTAGTGAGCCATAGAACCATAAAACCTGATCCTGACAGAATGCAACCCTTGCTTGATCTGCCAGCACCCAAGGACCGTGCCTCACTCAAACGTGTTCTCGGTTGTTTTGCCTATTACTCTAAATGGGTTCCCCAATTTTCTGACAAAATCCACAGACTCACAAAATGCAGTACGTTTCCCTTACCCAGCGAGGTTTTGGAGGATTTTGAAACAATCAAAACAAATATCGCCAATGCTGTCATTACGACTATTAGTCACCATTCTCCACTTGTTGTAGAGACAGATGCCTCGGATTTTGCCCTAGCAGCAACGCTTAGCCAGGATAATCGACCTGTAGCTTTCTTTTCGCGTACGTTGACAAACAGTGAGAAATTCCACTCGGCGATTGAAAAGGAAGCTGCAGCAATAATGGAAGCCCTTCGTAAATGGAGAGTGTTCCTTTTGGGAAAGCCATTTAAACTAGTAACTGACCAACAGGCATTATCATTTATTTTCAATAAAAAAACAATCAAGCAAAATAAAAAATGACAAAGTGATGAGATGGAGGTTGGAACTGTCTCCATACGATTTTGAAATAGTTTACCGGCCAGGATCTCTAAACGTCAAGGCCGACATGTTATCTCGTGCATGTGGAGCAACCAACAACAACAAATTGAACCAACTTCATGAGATGATGTGCCATCCTGGGGTCACCAGGATGTTCCACTGGCTACGATCGAAAAATCTACCCTACTCTCTTGAAGAGGTTAGAAGAATGACATCTGAGTGTCCTGTTTGTGCCGAAATCAAGCCTCAATTTGTAAAATATCAAGGTCATCTTATCAAAGCTACGGCTCCAATGGAGAGACTAAATATTGACTTCAAGGGACCTGTCCCTTCGAATTCTCGAAACCGATACATTCTCACTATTGTGGACGAATACTCCCGCTTCCCTTTTGCCTATCCTTGTCCGGATCTTACATCTTCTACCGTAATAAAATGTCTCACTGACCTTTTTACCACCTTTGGTCTTCCCGCTTATATCCATTCTGATAGAGGATCTTCGTTCTTGTCTCATGAAATTACATCGTTTCTACACTCAAACATGGTCGCAACCAGTCTTTCTTCACCTTACAACCCTAGAGGGAACGGCCAAGTAGAGCGATATAATGGAATCATTTGGAAAACTATTAATCTCGCCCTTAAAAGTAAACAACTTCCAGTCAATCGTTGGGAATCCGTTTTGAACGATGCATTACACTCCATCCGCTCCCTGTTGTGCACCGCGACCAACTGCACTCCCCATGAACGATTCTTACCTGCATACCCTAGGCGAACGTCCAATGGTTCCACATTGCCGTCATGGATCTTAAAACCAGGAACAGTTCTTGTAAAAAAGAATGTACGGACAAGTAAATATGATGACCTGGTTGAAGAAGCTGAGTTAATTGAAGCGAATCCTGAATACGCGTTCATACGAAGAAAAGACGGCAGTGAAACAACTGTGTCCTTGCGTCATTTAGCCCCAAGAGGTAACGCTAACTTGCCAGAACAAGATGACAGAAACCAAATACAACATTTAGAGTCACTAGAGGAAAACGCAAACCCTAACGACAATCGAGAAAAGCAAGAAGGCGTTATCACTGACAATAAAAATACTCAAGAAGGCAATGTTATTGAAACTGAAACGGTTGAACCCAGACGCCCCCAGCGCAACCGCAAACTTCCAGCTCGTCTGCGTGACTATGTGTTACCTAAAGAGATTGGTGGGGGAGAATGTGATGAATTTTAAAATGTGTAAACAATCAGCTGTTTATAATGTTTATATTTTCTAAAAATATTGTTCACTGTTATTCATCATGGCAATGTTTTAAGTTATTAAAAGCCTAATTTTTCAGGTATTTATCTGTATTTATTCTCACCACAATAATATAGATTAAAGGGCGAGAAACAAAACCGCAGACGGCAAATTGAATTTTAAAAAATCAAAATAAATAAATAGAGAGCCAGCTCCCGTACTCATGCAACAACCATACTTTTCAGGCTCAAACAGGCGGTGCCATATCCAAATAACAGACTACCTACTCACGTTCACGTTCCTCAGGGAGAGGCTTTCATGCCTTCTAGATCACATACATTTTTTGATGTCCAGGCAAATAATACATGGTTGATGATTGAATGGTAGTTCGTCATAGTGTACAGCCAAACGATATACCACGTACGACGCACTGCTTGCGTACCGTACGCGTCTGCAATTTTCGTGGGCGCACGGCAAATTCTATCTCTATGTGCATGTGCCCGTGATATAACTTTTATCCTTTCACCTTTGACAACATGTTCAATACACAAAATTAAAAGGAGAATTGATCTTAATTGCTGATGACTACGTAATTATGACGCAAGTACGTCGAACCAAGAAACAACTTACATAATATCTGGGACGAAAGGTAATTTAAAACCACTAATAACAGTTTAGCAGCTCGGATGAAAACCCCGATTTTGGTAAGATAATCTTTTAGGTAATCTTATCCATTTTATTTTCTCTATAATATATTCATAAATGAAATAATTCTAAATTAACTGAAAATTATATTCAAGAAGGGGTTAAAGAAATAGATAGATTTTTGTCTGTGCAGTAATGTGTACAAAAAAAAATCATTTTACCGTGATTTACCTTCTCCCATTTTGCCCCTTTATTTTAAGTCCAATAACAACGAGAGAGATTTTAAACAAAAGATAAACCATACACCCTGATCTAATGTTTGCCTTTATCTTGTTTCCCAGGAGTTTATTTTTATTTCATTTTCAATTTAAACAACGTTTTCTTGGGCTATTGAACTCGCTGTTTAATTTGTTTGTATATTTTTAATTCATATTAAACAATAATAATTCTGAGTTGATAAAAGTTGGATTTTTTATCCATTGTAAATTATATGGATTTAAAATGTAAAAGATAAAAATCCAAAAGGAAATCAAATAACCAAATGTTTTAGTTAATTTTACAATCCTCTCTAATTTTAAATAAATGGGATTCAAAGGCACGAAATGGGAGCAGGTGAAGCTCTGCATGACGTTCTAAGAGGAGCCCTTTCACATCCTCCTACTGACAAATATTGTTTAGTAAGAAAAACAAAAACAAAAAATGCTTCTTCAAATAATATTAAGTACAGTAAAATGAATGTTTTATTATTCCTGAAATTGCCGTAGTGGAGGGAGCCTTGGCGATTAGCTAGTTATATCTACTTAGAGGATTTAACATTTCTCGAACGTTTGTGTGATGTCAACTTCATCTCGGTCATGAAACACAATCTAGGGCCGGCAAAACCCCACTCTTGACCCTTGGTGCAAAATATAATGTAATTAATTACCAATTCATAAATATAATGAATTGCTTTAGTTATAACACATTTTTATTAGACAATGACATACATTCTTTTGCAAACGGCATGTTTATTGGATAATATGACCATGTTACTTTAAACTGGTACATGTGAAAATTGTAAACAAGTATGAAATGTAAACAAAATAGTATGACTATAAATTATTAAAAGAGCCTAAATGATTTATTTTATAAACTAAATCATTGCATTATAAATTGAATGGTTAGTTAATAAGAATGCTATCATTAGAACAAATCCATTAATGATCTTAGCAAAATTGTATCTTAATTTACTATGAAACATTACATTACAAATAAAGGAGGTGAATTGAAAACAAAGCTTAAGTAAACTTTAAATTTGTTATTTAGTTATGTTTATGAGAGAAGAGCGGAAGGAAATCGGGAGGGAGGATTAAACTAACCACAAACCCCGCTCTGTTGTTTGCTTTTAGCGTGTTTCTCTGAAGTTTATTATTTATTTTATTTTCTTAAAAAAAATTATTTTTTACATATTTTACGTTTGTTCACGTGATGCCCTCCAACATTTACAAGAAAGTATCTTTTGAGTTTGTATAGCACGTATTAATAATGTCATGTGCACTTAATCACTCGTACGCTCACTCTTGTAAGTTCTATAATCTTAATAAAATATGCAATAACACGGAAAGTCTCTATAAACACTCATAATTAATTTATTAACATTTTATTCACATTAAAACAATAAATAATTTTAAATAAATTAATAAACAATATTTTTAACAAATACAATAAGTTAACTTTGATAATTTCACTAAAGAAAACTAATATTAATTTTTAGATCTAAAACTAGTTTAATATTTACATAACATTCATTGTATGATACAGTATCTTTTAAATTTCAGACCTTACATTGTGTATGTTACAGGCTCTGTAACGGTCAAAGTCAAATTGTCATCATATTCTTCATTACCATCTTCACCATGATAAATTTCTTTTTCTTCTTCATCTTCGTGAGAAACGTCTCCAACCACTATTTCCCTCTTATCACTGGTGTTTTGTTGGTCTATCTCTTCATCTTGATATTCTTCATTGCTTCGTTGTATGGATGGAGGTGTATGCTCTTCAATGTCTTCTTTATTGTGATTACCAATGTTGGTGTCCTGTGAATTGTTGTATTCAGTGTTAATCGTCGAAGGTGTTGTAGTGTATACTTCCTCTATCTCAAAGCTACTCAGGGCCGAATTTTCAGGTGGATTATTGAATCCTTCGCTGGTACTAGAGGTGGAATCCGTGGTACCTCCGTTTTCCACATCTGTACTTGTCTCTTCCACAGCGGTACCTAAAAATTATGCATTTATGTAATATAGCTTATTTAGCTTGAAGACACTCTACAGAAAACTCTATTCAAATCATTTTCGTACGAGTCCCAAGTCGAAATGAAATTAATCTTTTAACAGAGAATGATGATTTTTTTTTGTTTATTATTTTATTATATTTTTTAATACCAACTTTTTCCACATTTTAATATCAAAAGTTATAACAAAAGTTGACAATATGACAACCAGATAATAATTCTTTTACATTGATTCAATACCATTCTTAAAAAATGGTTTTATCTATTCGACTTATTTTAAGAAACATGTTTTCCAAACATGAAATAAAGCTTCAAAAAATGTTTCGTAAATGAGTCAAATCAGTTGTTGAAAATATATGGAAATACTTAGGACATAAATGATTGTTATCATTTAAATTATTGATATCATTAGTGAAAGTAATTTTTAAATTGTAAAATTCTCTGTACCAAAAACGTTTCAGCAGTATTCTTACTAAAAAAATATACTAAAACAAATAATCGCTTAGTGGTATATTTTTTGTTACATAATAAAGTCAGTTTATTCGTATATTTACAAAAATTTTAAAGTGCCTTTTTCCAGTGGCAATCCTAGCTGATGGTCTTGGATTAAAATGTAATGCACATATAATTATCTATAAAAAGAGATTTTACCAAAAATTTCGTATTAATCTCGTAAAGAGTAACAAAATGTAATTCATTAAATAAATTACACGTCACTAGTATTTTTCAAGTTTATTGTTTCATAAAACGATATTTCATTCGATAATATGAAAGAAATACAATAAGGACTCAATATTAGGAGTTTTTTTTTTTTTTTTTAATTTATATATTTAAAAAAATTATATATGAAATAGGCCTACATATTTTTATTTTTAAATATACATTTGTAACTTACCTTTATCGCTCCGAGAGGAGAATTGTCCTCCGGGCAGAAATGTCACCTTTTGATCTGTTGGTGTCGTGCTTTCCTGTCTTCCCCGCCTAAACAACATATAAATAAGCACACTTAGGCCTACATCATTTTGTGAAAATAGTAATGGAAGTTACTTTCAAAAAATCTTTCTGTTTGGTTACTTCGTTTTATAACAGATCTGTTTCCATTATGCATTGTAATTTCTAGTGCAATGTTTTAGGGGAAGTGCGCCAATATTGTACCACCTAAGCATAAAGTCAATTTTCAGAAAACCGGAAGTATTACAAAAATCAAAATCAGGATGGTCTTGAAGTACTTAATGACATCTATGTTCTATAAAAGTTTTAAATAATTTCGTTAAAAAATATAATAGAAAAAAATTGTTTTTTTGGTTTTAAAAAATTGCCATAATTGTACCATGTACCCCTAAATTGTACCACCTGTTTCCAATAATTGTACCAGTTTCCTTAATTGTACCTATTGTAAAATTAACCCTTATTTTGCAATAAAAACACAACATAATTATTGAAATTATATTTATTGTCAAAAAAATTATTATAGTATGTTATAAGTATTCTAAAACATGTTTATTTGTATAAAAAAATTATACATAGGGAATTATACATAGTGTAATATAGTAAAATTATTCAGTATTAGAAAAACACTCGTATTTATCATACGATTTATATCATATATTAAAAGTTGTAAAATCGTTAAACATAGAATGTGCGATGAAAATTATATGTAAGTTGTCAAGGTTATATACAAATTACATTATATGTCATAAGACTAAATGCCGCAGGTAAAAACAAGGACAGCTCCTTTCAAATATTGAATGTTCTCTATGGAAAATAATGACTTTAAAACATGTTGTTACAACTGGTCTTCTAGTTCTTTTGGTAATTCTTGAGAGTGGCCAAGCTTTTTAGAGTCATAATTTGCATAGACTTTAGTTCCCTGTATGTGCCTTTTTAAGGTCGGCTTCGGAATTCCATAAGTTCGGCAAACTGCATTTAAACCACCGTTTTCATAGGCCGAAATAGCGTGGGACATGTCGTCTTCGGTCCATTTGTCATACTTTTTAATTTTCTGAGCCATTTGGAAACAAAATACAGTGTTAGCCAAAATTGTACCACTTAGAATGGTGGTACAATTATGGAAACACAGAGTAGTACAATTTAGAGTAACGCGCCATCTTGAACTCAACTTGCCATAACTACACTGAAAATACACCTAGGAAATTGGTTCTTACGTTGATTTACAGGCAATCAATCACTTAACCAATAACATATTCTGAATATTAATTTACCCTGGATGGTTTCTTATGAATTCCAATAAACTAAAGCATCAACACTATAAGAAACGAGTCAAAATATTAAAACAATTTTTCACAAAATAACGAACACGACTCCATGCGTCCCAGTCAATGCTCTGGCTACTGAGGTTGACTAAGGGTCAGAAATAGCCGTAATGAGCGTTAGTGGCAGCTTAGTTTCCTCAAAACCATGGTGGTACGATTTTGGCGCTGGTACAAATTACGCGCACTTCCCCTACATTTATTCTTCAGTTTTAACTTTTATTTCATTTTAATATTTCAAAATTGTTCCAAGTATTTACTTGGATACATATTACATATGTATTATGGATACATATTTATGTATCCATAATATCTTAAACGTGTATTGTTTGAGCGTTTTTGGGGAATTACATGGAAATATTTCATTTAAAATATTTTGTGTATTTTTTTGTAAAATAATATTTTTCTCTCGTCATCTCTTATAGAAAACAAAAAATATTGTCCTTAAATAACTATTTTGATATAATTATTATGTTTTTAATTTCTGCACTTTTATGTGTTGTTTCTCATAAAGTATGTATATTTGTTAAACTTGTAAAATTTCTATATCCACACTGAAAAACTCAATCTGTTATAACAATATTATGACCCGTTTACGAAAATTGCATAAAACATATTTAAGTACAGGTAAGTATAATTTTAAAATGTAAAATTTTTTTACTTAATGTAAGAAAAACTCAAGATTGAGTATTGTGATATAGATGAATTAAAAAGCCTATCTTTCTAAAAGTAATTCACATTAGTTTGTTAATTGTGTTAAAATTATTAAGAGTAGAGTCAATTTTGATTGTGTCGGAGAGCATGTTTACCCGGGTGGTGTTTAAATTGGTTTCCCTGCATCCCAAATGGGCTAATCAAAACCAAAGCCTGCTTCATTAAAGTTGATGCAAACAACCTAGTGATAGTGTTTTTGTGTTTGCCATATGGCGGCTTTTGCATAGCACATGTTTTTTATCAATTACTATAGTACAGATGATTGTTGTGTATCAAAAGGTAATGATGGCATTACCGTAGAATAAAACATTAATGTAAAAAAATAATTAAATATGAATGAAACCATAAATGCTTTTCCACAACAATGCTTTTTCAGTCTTTGAAAGTCTTAATTATACATATTTAACATACTTATGTTCACTCCTCGACAATTTCTTCCTCAGGATGGTAAAAGTTTTCTTGAAATGCTTTTATATATTTCAAAGGTCAAAATTTTCAATTTGTTTACAAAATAATTGTTTGGACTTGGATTCTACTCCATACTAACTATCTTAAATAAAAAATTTAAATTTTTGTCAATGATATCTAGTTCATGGTATTTAAAATACATCAACCCTTTAAACTGATCATTACCAAGCGTCATTTCCCATTGCATGAACTCTAACCATTTTAATAGACTAGTATACGTGTTGCTCGAAATCGAGCAATTTATTTTAATTCGATACTAATTTTACTTTTAGCTCTAAACCAATGACATCCAACCAATCCAATATTATGAATATCTTTAAAGGCCAAAATCTACTCGTATTTACAGCTGATTATTAACAGATGTTTAAAATGCTTTATACAAACAAAATGTTACTTAAATGGGGAATTTTGAGATTTCAATGGTGGATAGGGAATTTATTTTCAGTCCTTTTATTATCAGTTTTTGGCGGAAACAACTACAGACCAAGCCCTATCCAACGACACCAAAAACTTGAAAATCTGTTAAAAATTGTAGGAGGAGTTCTCAAGACAAAAAAACCCTTAGCGTATTAAACAAGTATAGATAAGCCCAATACATTAATCCAAGGTATTACTAACCTCGCTCATACTCACCGAGGGAAGGTGTATTGTTTTCTCTTGGTCGGGAACAGGTTGAGGTGCACTATCATGTGATTGTCAGCTGTCTTCGGTCCCTGTAGTACGGGAGGGCGCCGCGGCTGTTGGGGGCGCCACCGAGGGCGCTCCGTGGTCTTAGGGCGCCAGTGTGGGTCCAGGCGCCCTCTCACCCGGCCGGGTGTCGATGAGCTCACCGCTTCTGGGGGAGTATTTCACTTTAGACAATTCTATCCTCGGAGAGTAACATGCTAATGTAACTCATGGGCTACGTGATAGTACCATCCTAGTACTTCTAGGTTACAGACACCACAGTTTTTAAATGTGGTAAAAATAGGTTAGGTCACATATGCCACCATCGTCATATCCTAAACTATGAGATTTAGAAAAAAAACTTTAAAAGAGGGACATCGCCTTTCTTTTTAAAGGCAATAAAAAATAAAAACCAATTTTTGTAAAAGGCTCCCGTTTACCATTTTGGCGGCCAACTTATAAATTTCTTATGGAACAACATATATTTTATGGTGTTTTTGGAATTATTATGGATATTTATTGAGTTATGCGTCGCCAGCTTGAAACTTTTTATTATCTTTCTTACTCCTTTAAAATTGTGTTTATTATTGCAGATAAAATGGTTGTTGAGTGTGTAAATTCGATATATTGTATAACACATATAAATAAAAAATAACACACCTTATTGTAGTTTTACCTTTTCTAAGGTTTATGTTGAGACAACTTCTCTTTCAAACTGGTTGCGTCGTTATCCTTTCAATTTATAAACATTTATGGATGTGTTTTTAACCACATCCATCGCTATTACATGATAAACTCTTCTGGGGTAAACCCCATGGTCGTCGATAAACTTACTGACACCGCACCAGTTCAGTTCTTATTTACAATGTTATATTTTATTGTTTTAACTATGTCACATTAAAATAAATTATGATTATAATTGAGAAGTACAAAAATCTGTAGTGTGTCCACAAATGTATTTTTCCCATGAAGCCTTACATAGCCAAAATAGTTATAAAACCGTTAAGTAACATAACGTAAGTGATATAACCTAACCTAGCTAAAAACCAACCTAAACTTACCTCAGTAGCTTAACGAAATAATGACTGATAATAAAAGTGATATAATTGAATTTAAGAATACACACTTAGGTATGGTCATGGTGTAAAGAGAGGGTGTGCATACAAGGGTTTCCAATATCCCTGACAAAATCGTGACACTACGTGTGTGGGTTAGATTTGACATTTTAACGTGAACTCTTACTTAGCAGGTATCTTTCCCCCTTTAATTTGACCTTATAGACTATCGTTAAATAATTTTAATGTGAGTAAACGTTATTTTAGTTAACTTCGTTTTTTTTTTCTTTACTTAAAAATTCAATATGAATTATGTAATCTACCGATATTACTTCTTTACAGGCTAAAACTAAACCGCAGGTTGACATATTCAAAAACACAGTTCAAGTCATGTTTTATTCAATACACCATCACATTAATATTAAACTATTCATTGCCAGAGAGTGAAAAACTCCTCGATATAATTTACCTGCGACCCCTAACTAGGTCGCCGTATTGTATTTTTCGCTCGAGAAAACTCGGGTTCTTTATCATTCAAGGATGAACGGGCAAGTTCGATAATATTAAACGTAAATTTCGTATGTTGAACAAACTGTTTTCCTTTCTTTTTACCCAAACTCAGTCAATACATCGTAATAAAATTTGTTAACTTTAATTTTAAATTAAATGTTTTGGGAGTATAGTGGTAAAAAGAACGGTAAGAATTACGATGTAAATTTGTATTGCACTTTTTAAAAACACATAGAGTAGGGCTAGAGTTGGGTTGATTGTGCTTTGTGCTGCAAAAATTCTGCATAGACGAAAATTCTGCATAAAATCTGTTTTAAAATAATTCATTTACAATGCTGAAAAAAATTGTAAACACCCTAATTTTAAGAGTTTTTATAGATTTTTTCATTATACAGGGCCTAGCTGTACCAACGGTATTTGGCTTTAAGCTAGTGTTACTCTCTTGAGTTATTTATTTATTTTAAATTAGGTTGCTTATAAATTGTATACTACGTTTCACATTGGAATAAGTGGCTTTCTTACAGCCATAGTCTCATCTTTTAGCTATATGTTGTATTTTAATTTAGCATTTAAGGTAGTAAATTTATATTACTACAACTGACATATGTTACGGTTAAACCTTGAAAGAACAGCATTAACTGTAAGTTGATATTTATAGGAATAATTAACACACAGTACACAGTTACACTGTCATTTGCTGCATAACATTAAATAGCATCACTTTGAGAAGTTGATAATAATAGAATTTTAATGTTTAAGCAACCATAGTTTTACCTCACAAAATTATAGTTCTTTTTTGTTGTGAATGTTTGTACATGAAAGCCTTTGGGTTCACAACATAGGGATTACTCAAAATGCTATATTTATTTATAATATCAGGATTAAATTTTAAATGATCTTGCAGATATAAAACTTTACCTGGAGGTCCCGACTCTGCCGTCACAGGGTAGATGTCCAAGGTGACGCTGAGAGGTTTGTCCCTAGGGGGAGGTGTCGTGGGTCGCTGGTTGCCGATGGCCGGAGGAGGGTGGAAGATCGCCACGGTGTGAGTGCCTGCGGGGGAGTAGTCATTGGGGGGAGGCAGAGGAGCATAAAGATCCACAGGCACTGAAGCCGAAGGAACGAACGACACCGGTTTTCTAAACCTCGGCCCTAAATCCACACCCGATTTAACGGGTATCAACCGATTGATCTCTGAAGGGTTTGCAGGTCTAAATTTGAGAAAAGGGTCTGAAACGTAAGCATGACCGTTGAAAAAGGGCCTCGCCTCTTCACTGTTTTCAGAACTTGACACTATAATTTCCCCCGGTCTCCTTCTATCAAGCGGCATGATGTATTTTCCACTCACTTTCATCATTGGAGTCCGGGTATTCAGGATACGTTCAGATTTCTCCGTAGGATTCTTATGCAAGTCTTGTTTGTTCATGAAATCCAATATGTCTTCAAAATTTGTGTAGTTTTTTGGAATTTTGTATGGTGAGAGCTGTGCGTAACTGTCGGTGAAGTTGGGGAAGGGAGTAAAAGCGTACGGTGGGGGTGTGAAGTTTACTCGCGGTTTTTGGTAGTCCGAAAAGTTGTCAGTGCTCATGTCAGATGGGATGGCGAATATGTTTGTCTGCTCTGGGATGTCCACCCCATTTCTATCATCAGCTGCAGGATTAGGCTTTGGGAGACTGTAATAAGGGTAAGGAGTCGAAACCACTGGCCACTTACTTCGACCCGTTCTATCAAATTTGGTATTTCTAGTTTCTGCAAACTCCATTTGAACTTCTGTTGAATCTTCTTCGTAGCGAATGCCATCATTGAGTTCTTCTACAGTTTTAACGTCATAGGAAAAAACCGTATCTTGTACGTTATTTTCCGAAATGTTAAGAACAGGGGGTGCCTCTGTGCAGTCTAGACCAAAAGCAAGCACCTTAGTGGAACAATTATAGGAATTTGTCTTTGATATGTCTTCGTCTGAAAATGAGATGTTTGCAACTTCTGGGTAAGGAAGTGACTGAGAGTTTGACTTGCTTCTTGTTGCGTATCGCACCAGGGGGAAGATTACCTGAAACAGTTTAAAAGTTGCTTTAAAAAATAGAATAAATTATTTTGAAAAAGTTTAAATTAAATTCAATGATTAATGTTGGAAATATTTTAAGTTTCTTTCAATGCGTGTTTAAATTAATTGGATTTAATTTGTTTTATTTAAAAAAGGTTATTTTTTAAGGTCTTGAATATGTGTATTCACAAGTAAATAACTTAAACATCGAACAAAAACAATAAAAAGTATGGAGATATTTCATTACAAATAGTAAAAATAAATATACAAACAACAAGCAACGTACAAACAAAAGTCATAAAAATACCGAATATGAACAAAAGCCCTTTCAAGTATTCATGTTAGATAAGTTACAGTAAAGAATGTATAGAAGAGTATCTAAAATAAAGTTAGGTTTTCAACCAATGCATAGTAATGTGATATAAAATAGTTTTATGAACTATTGCCATCATTAACATATTTCAAATTATAGACCGACCAAGTAACTCTTAGCTCGTAAATCATGAAATACCTCCAAAAGTCCAGTTTTATTTGATTTTAAAATAAAACTCAATAATAAATGTTTATGAAAAAAAAACATCTATCGGAATCTTTTTTGTACATGTATTCATGTCTTCTGGAAAACCGAAAGGAACCTTATTAGAAGGGCAACCGAAAATGGAAGTTGAAGAAACCTGAAGGAAAGAAATGAACATGCGGCGGAAGATTTTATTAGCTTCATGAAAAAGAGCTAAAGTCAATAAATTTTGAGATAACACATTTTAATGATAACAGGAAAATGAAGAATAAAAAAAGTATTTTTAAATTAGAGTAAGTGAAATTGGATATGAACTTACAGCGAAGGCTACGACAACTGCGATGGTGAGGACGAACATGAGTCTGATCTTGCTGATGCTGTGCATCTTGGGCTCTGGACTGTAGCCACTGTAGATGCCAAATCTTCGGCTTCCCTCACTGCCCTCTGACGGCATGTCTCCCAACACTCGTTCGTCCATCTCCTCATGCTCTCCACTGTAACATGACAAGGAACATGAATGTCAATATGCTGTTTCTGGATATGTATGGCTCTGGACTGTAGCCACTGTAGATGCTAAATCTTCGGCTGCCCTCACTGCCCTCTGACGGCATGTCTCCCAACACTCGTTCGTCCATCTCCTCATGCTCTCCACTGTAACATGACAAGAAACATGAATGTCAATATGCTGTTTCTGGATATGTATGGCTCTGGACTGTAGCCACTGTAGATGCTAAATCTTCGGCTTCCCTCACTGCCCTCTGACGGCATGTCTCCCAACACTCGTTCGTCCATCTCCTCATGCTCTCCACTGTAACATGACAAGGAACATGAATGTCAATATGCTGTTTCTGGATATGTATGGCTCTGGACTGTAGCCACTGTAGATGCCAAATCTTCGGCTTCTCTCACTGCCCTCTGACGGTATGTCTCCCAACACTCGTTCGTCCATCTCCTCATGCTCTCCACTGTAACATGACAAGGAACATGAATGTCAATATGCTGTTTCTGGATATGTATGGCTCTGGACTGTAGCCACTGTAGATGCTAAATCTTCGGCTTCCCTCATTGCCATCTGACGGCATGTCTCCCAACACTCGTTCGTCCATCTCTTCATTCTCTCCACTGTAACATGACAAGGAACATGAATGTCAATATGGTGTTTCTGGATATGTATGGCTCTGGACTGTAGCCACTGTAGATGCAAAAATCTTCGGCTTCCCTCACTGCCCTCTGACGGCATGTCTCCCAACACTCGTTCGTCCATCTCCTCATGCTCTCCACTGTAACATGACAAGGAACATGAATGTCAATATGCTGTTTCTGGATATGTATGGCTCTGGACTGTAGCCACTGTAGATGCTAAATCTTCGGCTTCCCTCATTGCCATCTGACGGCATGTCTCCCAACACTCGTTCGTCCATCTCTTCATTCTCTCCACTGTAACATGACAAGGAACATGAATGTCAATATGGTGTTTCTGGATATGTATGGCTCTGGACTGTAGCCACTGTAGATGCAAAAATCTTCGGCTTCCCTCACTGCCCTCTGACGGCATGTCTCCCAACACTCGTTCGTCCATCTCATGCTCTCCACTGTAACATGACAGGGAACATGAATGTCAATATGCTGTTTCTGGATATGTATGGCTCTGGACTGTAGCCACTGTAGATGCCAAATCTTCGGCTTCCCTCACTGCCCTCTGACGGCATGTCTCCCAACACTCGTTCGTCCATCTCCTCATGCTCTCCACTGTAACATGACAAGGAACATGAATGTCAATATGCTGTTTCTGGATATGTATGGCTCTGGACTGTAGCCACTGTAGATGCTAAATCTTCGGCTTCCCTCATTGCCATCTGACGGCATGTCTCCCAACACTCGTTCGTCCATCTCCTCATGATCTCCACTGTAACATGACAAGGAACATGAATGTCAATATGCTGTTTCTGGATATGTATGGCTCTGGACTGTAGCCACTGTAGATGCCAAATCTTCGGCTGCCCTCACTGCCATCTGACGGCATGTCTCCCAAAACTCGTTCGTCCATCTCCTCATGCTCTCCACTGTAACATGACAAGGGACATGAATGTCAATATGCTGTTTCTGGATATGTATGGCTCTGGACTGTAGCCACTGTAGATGCCAAACCTTCGGCTGCCCTCACTGCCCTCTAATGGCATGTCTCCCATTACTCGTTCGTCCATCCTCTTATGATCCTTGATATAGTAATAACATAGTGTTATAGAATTTCAGAAGTTTTTGTCATTATTAAATTTCAATCAACAAAGCTATGAACTTTTTAGGAATAACTACTTATTCTTCTAATCATTTTTCAAGGTTTTCAAACCACTAAGGTGACGGCTCACAGGGATTCGAAATATCGTAAACTTAATTTGTTATTTAACAAGTTTACATTTAACTCACACAAAATTATACTGTTTTCGCTTCACTTTTTAAACAATATTTGGATTTTGTTATCCGAACTAATTTGGGTTTTATAGGGTAAAAGGATTGAAGAAGGCTTATGATAAGCATGATACATTTATCTATGAGAGTTATATTGTCTTTGACGATTCTAAATCGATCATTAACTCCATTAATAGTTATAACTTAATATTCAATGAAAAAACTACTTTTAAATATGTTAATATTATAAACTACTCTTGTATCTAGACAAAAAGGTTAAAACAATAATATTTCAAAAAGTTTATATTTAACTGTTATGTTCAACTTAAGTACCTGTTGCAAATATTTTACATATCACATAGTGTTTATAACTCTTATATACTAACTAATATACTCTACCAATGTACTCTACTACCTAAAAAAGAATAAGTATTATCATTTAATGTAATCATTCAATAAATTAATATGCACAACTCCTAATTGTTTGTTTGAAATAAAAACATTTTTCGAATTATATATTTTTAGACTAATGTTGTATCCAAATGTTCATGTGTAGGTGTAAAAAAACTAATGGATGTAACAAATAAAGGATAATTTAACAAAAAAGTGTTGTGTGTTTGAGATATGTAATACATTCTCATTTCTACATAAGTGTATAAGCGGTTAATCTAAATTCATAGCCGATCCGAAGCGGTTGTGAAGTGACAAGTGATATTTGGAGAGTTACACTTCAAGTTGATGATTGTCTACAAACAAGAGGCGAACTCAATTCAACTTAGTACGTGGATGCGCCAGCAGTCTGTAACCATTTGTATTCCTGATGATATAGGCCTGTGATACATTCATTATAATATACTTTATGTTTGATTTAGTTGACGTTGTGAAGGGGTTAACCAGAAACCAATTTATTAAATAACTCAGTTATAAAAAAAATCATATCTTTAATTCATTTAATTTATTTATCTATTAAATGTTAATAATTCTACAAGACAGCCTAAGCCAATTACATTATGCAGAGATTATATATTAACAAAATTAACGACAGAGAAGAGCAAAAGACAGATTTTATTTACTTATTATTACAGTTGAATTAATCTAACAACGTATTTATGTTTATGTAATTACATAAATATAAGTATTCAAGTATTCAATGTTTAATTTAATTAAAGTTTTTGTTTACTTGTGTACTTTTTATTTATTTTTAATATTCACTTAAATACGTATGTCAAATATTAAAGTTTTTTTTTTGGAAATGTTAAACTAAAAAATTTAAACTATTTAATCTGCCAGAATTTGTGGTAAATAATTACTGTTATGTATTAATATAATTTAATAAAATTCAAATTGCAAATACGGTAGTAAAATATACTTTGATAATTTACAAGTTCATCAGATTATTTTTTTTAATTATTTTTCTTTTAAGGATACGCATTAGACGTAGAGTTAAGTTAATCAATAAATTACCAATCAAATTCAAAATTTTGCACCGATGAACAATGATAAAATCATACAGTCATGACAAAATCAACTTCTAGCAAACTGTGCAGAATTTACGTTTAATGTTCATGTACTTTTAGTTAATTTACTACAAAGATTATAATAATAATACACTTTTTTAAATGCTTTAGTAATCAAATACATTTATAAATCAGATTAATTATGTTTATAAAAGATTAATTAGTTTTTTAGGTACTCAATGATTTAAGCACATTTTCAACATTCCAGATCCCGAAACATCGTGAATTTCTTTCACTAATCAGTGACGGTAAATGTCCGCAACAATTTACTAAACAATAACATGAACTCACCATCACCAACACACTTTAAACAAACAATTTTCAACAGCTCAAATTAAACTATAATGCAGTTCGAAACAATGTTGTTTTATTTGGTGGGAAACGTCTCGGCTTGTATGTAAATTGTTATATTTTAAAAATTTACATTTCATAACTGAATTTTGTCGTAACATAATGTAGTTTTCATCTAGTTTACTTCTTATTATTATTACTATGTGTTAAATGTTCTAATTATATAATATATATATATATATATATATATATATATATATATATATATATATATATATATATATAAATAACTATGAAAATAAGGTTTGGGCCGTTCCCCGTAAAAGCGTAAAAAAATCCACCGGCATAGAAACACACAAAACATATTCATGATATAAAATAATGGTTTGAGCAATATTTTACATTTTTGAGCTCGGTTGAAAGAAACAAGTTTTTTCATTACCTTCTTTTTTATTATTTTGTTAAGGTAAATTCATTTTTTTTAATTCATGCTGAAAATGTAATACAAACTATCGAAAATACAACGACTACCTTTTCTAATATATAATATGAGAAAAAGTTTAAACTGAAGACCTATATTATTGAAACACAGTCACTCAGTGACAGAATTTTGAGTTGAAAATAAACCAAATAAATCATCGCAGCAAAAAATAAGAATATTACAGACTAAAAATGTTGTCAACAAATTGTTCAAGCTTTTAAAATATGATAATGAAAAATCATGTGATCCCAGTTTTAGTAATTGATATACTCAGTTTTGGATATATGTTTATTTTATGTGGATAGCAATTACACTAATCGTTTAGTAATAATTATAAATTTTATTCAAGTTTGAAAAATAAACTAACTCCTAATATGATGTAACCCAATTCATAGATTAAATAAGTAATAATTTTAATTTAATTTTACCGAATCACTGTATACTAGAATCAAGTGAGGTATATTGATGTAAATTCTTAAAAAAAATTTTAAATAATTTATAATAGTCTATTATATAAAAATTTAAATACAAATGTGAGTTTAATTTAATTTTAATTAAATTTTTGCTTATTTTTCATAAATATAAAAATCAAATAAAAAATATCACATTTATTTTTACGCAGGTAAAGTTCTGCTGGATAGAATTTTCAACTTCGGCGATATTCCCAATAAAGATAAAATACGATGGTGTCAGAGCGAATGGCTAATTCAATAAACAGGTGTTGAAAATCACTGCAGACAGCACTATAGTTATATTTTCAGGCAGGTGTAAATTTTCTCTCTGCAGTGCACAAGTATTCCTAACAAAATGGTAATTGTTTACATAGAGTTGAAATGGTAGTTTATATGGTGCTATTATTATACGTTGCATTAAATATTACTAAAGAATTCCAAAATGTAACAACCATGAATTTTAATGACTATCCTTAAGCATCATATTAATAGGAGCTTATTACAAAGGTAACAACAATTTCAAGAACAATATTTTTAGTTTATTCTTTACCGATTTATTGAGGCGAGAATGTTTTTAAATAATTGTGCTTAGGAATGTGTTTAAAAATATTATAATAAATAACTTAATTAGTTTGAACTAGTTTGTTGTTTTTATTTTATTTTTGTGTTTAAAACTTAAACATACTTTGATTTATTTAAAAAAATGTGAATGTTAATAAGGAATTTATAATTTGAAGAAAATTAAAACAAATGCACTCAGTGTAAATATAGTAGTTAGGCCAACCCATTACTTTATGTACGATAATATTTCTATTTTGTAACCCAGAGCAATCATATTGTAAATATTTATAAATGTAATAAGCCCATTTTTACGTATAAGATATATACACATAATACTAACTAAAAAATAAAATGATAAATTGCCCTACATGTCACACCAGTCGGCTTCAACGTACGCACCTATATGTAGCACATGCCTGTGTGGCCCACCGTCGTTCGTCAGCGTCTGAGACCGCTTCAAGGTCACGGCTCGCCAGTTCAAGGTCATGCTCTGATACTCTCGCACCGCGTCGAGCTGCCGCTTAATTGGTCTCCCGCACGCGCCCACACGAGCGCGCGCGCACAGTAGAAAGTGCCGCGAGACACATCGGCCTTGCCCATGACACCTTATACTTTTCCTCAAAAGGTTTTTCGGAAGATGTTTTTAAATTATAGCAGTTAGAATTCATAAAGGTTATATTTTTAATAAAGGTGGAATGCTATACTATAATATGATGAGCAACTATAGCGATGTAGGATATTTACATTTCCTTTCAAAATCTTGGAGATAGATTTTTTTTTATTTTGATTAAATTGTATTTCGGCCAAAAAAACTATGAGAAAGAGTGTCATTTCAAGGAAAATCGTTTTCAATCTATAAAGGAGTTAGAAATCTTTCAATTTTTACATTGGTTTTATAAGTTAATATTTGTTAACGTAATAATAACAAAAGGTAAACAAATATAAAAGGACACTACTTGCCTTATAAGCTTTGGTTTTGAAACATGTGTGAAATGGTATATTTGGTTGTTTGTGTTAACCTAATAGTCAATGATAATACTGGGTATCCACAAAGTCTTGCCAAATTTCTTAGTTTTGCTGTATGGACACCATTAGACACACGCATCTTACATTTATTGTTTTTAAGGGGATTAAATCTGGTTTTTTCCTCGTTAGTTTGTTAATTAATACCTAAACTCAACAGATTTACCACAATCCACTTGACTATTAATGCACTGCAATAACAAATCTCTCACTGGCTGAGTAGCTGAGTGGTTAAATTGCTCGCCTTTGAATCCAAATGTTGCCGGTTCGATCCTGAGAAAAGATAGTAGCTTTTTAAAAGGTCAATTCAGGACCCAGTCGCCATTTGTCATTGGGCTATTAATTGATTATGATTTTTCCTGTTCGATGTTTGATAGTTACAAGACTGAGGCTTCGACGTTCCCCATCAAAACAATAAAAAAATGCCTCGGGCGTCGATGAACAAGGAAAAAAAAAACTGTGATGGCTTGACTAAATTTCCACCTCGGTTATGACACTTGAGCTATCTGGCTTTCTTTATGTAGGGTTTTGTCAAAGATTTTATTTTATTCTTCACCAGTTTCGGATTCAGAAACTCTAAAAAAAAGAATGATAAATGCAGTCAATTCTATTATTCGAAAGTCGCCTAGAGGATTTATAGGTAGTTAAAGGCCCACATATAAAAGTGTATTGAGCTTGAGCATAGCATAAAACAACTTAGGAAGTTACTTGTTAAACCTAAATGTTATCATACAACCAACTTTTAATAACACTGTTTTTTTTATCAGGATAAGACTTTATGGGCACCCGGTATAACAAAAGTGAATTGAAAATAACTATAAAGGCTCGGTTATAAATTTACTCAAACTAATAATCAAATAATAAAATAAATAAAAGTAAATTAATTGTATGTTAAAACGTGATTTTTTAAATAGAGACAAATAAAATAAATAGAAAAAGTCAACAAACTGTGTTGAAGGTTATTAAAACTTTAATTTTTTTATTGTTCCCAGTACATAAATACCCAATTATGTAAAAACCAATTAATTATTATGAAATAACTTATATTTTGTATGCATTTTTTATTATATTGGTGCGTTATAGTGTAAAAAATGTTATGCTCGCTTTACTTCAATAAAAAGACACAACTTATTATATTTGAAAATTGGATAATATATTTCCATAGTCAGTAATATTTTTTTAATGGTTTTAACATCTAAAGCAGGTAAAATGATATTGTGTCTCCAACTCCAATTTCTCAATGTATGTACAACATTCTAAAGGTATAACGCGATTTATTGAGAGTTCCAAGATCAGTACAAAAATATAATTTACTGTAAATATTAGAACATAAGAAAACTTTCCACATAGTTTGACGATTCCGCCTCAACAATAACAAGCAAAATAAGATTCGTCTTAAGTACTCCTTTGTACCCTGACTCGCAGATAATGATTTCAAAGGAAACGGGTTCCTAAAATAACTTCAAGAGGTATCTTATCATGTTATTCGAACTGTGTAATTATATTTTTTGTAAATATTGCTGGGCGATTTCGAAGTATAAAAAAAAAATTAAATCACTGTAAATCTTATGTCTGTATTTGTTTATAATACAAAAACAATTTCGTGAAATATATTTAGACAAGAAATAAAAAAAAAAAACTTGGTGTCGATGCTTTTAATAATTTTTAATAATTTGATTTTCTTGTAATTATTTGCTCTAAACTACTCTGAAAGTACTAAATAGATTTCAACACTATTTTTCATCAGAACAGTCCTATGTATTAAAAATAAAGAACATAGTTCTGAAACAAACTAAGACTACCACGAGTGATTTGCATAAGAACCGGCTCGGTAGATAAAATATATCATTTACTGACTCAATTACTAAAGTGTATTCATCAATCATCAACATTATCAAAAATATAATCCATTTATTTCAAACATAACGACGGAATTGTCACTTGAGAATGCGATTTATCGGTAACCCCATCCAGTGGTTGAAAATAGCGGTGCAGGCGCCGTTTGCAATTTTATTTGTCAACCGACTGGAAAATGGTGGCTGGCTGTCTTGTTGAAAAACGAGGATCCAGAAGAATTCAGTGAGGATTCATAATGGAATTTTATGATGGTTTATGTGAATGTTGTAAAACTGTATCACTTAAACAAGTTTTGTTGTCTGTGTAACTTGTCCTTATTGCCTTCGATGTATCCATGTTTGTATTTTATTATTTTTACAGAAAGCAGTTTTACAGAATATGATATGCATAACATTCTGCATAAACATTTTTTTACATAATATGCATAACATTAGTTTCTAAATATAAGTATGAATTTTCATTTCTTACACTAAAACTTAAGTAGATTACTTTTGAAACTCAATTAATTCTATTAAATATAACTATTATTTGTCAGAGGAAAAATTAAAGAATAATTATTGCAGAATTTTCATACATTTTATAGTTATTTTTATTTTATATATGTATTTAGTATTCATTACAAATAAAATCATGTATGTGTAAAGCTAATTAATACAGCTTGTTAAAAAGTCCCATTCCCTTTAATATTGTTTGTTTGTTAAGATAAATGAACATTTTTTGAGAACAATAGTGACAAAACTAATTATCCTTTGACGTTATCAAACATTTTGAGTCACGCCTTGAGTGCCCACCTGAAGTCAGAGAAAATATTAAATGTAGCATATTTTTATATAAGAGTCTTATTCAAATTCTTACTTGACAGAGTACAATGCCGCAAAATAGACTTTAATATGATGACCAAGACAAAAACTGTAGGGAAAAAACTTTAAATTAAAATTATATTGGTAAAACCTAAAAAACAATAATATTATTATTACTTAACCTTTTCACGTCGGGCTTGTGGATTGTTTCTCACAATTCAAATAATTTTAAAATAATGCATGTTGTGACAAAGTCCTACGAAGTTTTATTATTTTATTTTTATTTCTTTTCAAACATCCTCCAAGGGATGTCCACCCATTAAAGTCTTAAACTTCTTATGCATTTGTAACACTACATATCGTCTTAAACTTATTGGGATTTGGGGTAGTAATAAAAAATTCTTCTATATGAAAGCCTTAGGCCTACCCTTATGATTTTAATGGAAAATTGTTTTTTTGACTACCATCTTGGTCTTTCATTTTATGTCTAGCTTACCATATTGTACAAATTCTAAGCTAACTTGTTGTAGCTATCAAAGTACACTTACATTTAAGATTTTCATCTAACTCCTTATGATCCTTACCCTCGACATGACTCAAAATTTTTTAGCTAAAGTTTTATGTTACTAAATGTTATGTTACCAAATGATACATATTCATTTAAACTAACAAAAGAGTTAAGGGAGGATGGACTTTTTCACACTGTGATATAAACAGAACGAGTAATATGTTTTAAATCAATTCGCCCAACACGGTAAGTTTCCACAACCTCGTACAATCTTAAACTACACCGTGTAAATATGTTGGGCTCTATAACTTACCTACTTCAGGTGAGATGGTGAAATGAGTGCACAACAGAAAGAAAGAATGTGAATGCAAATTTAACGAAAGAAAGTTTGTATACATGCGTATCAATTAGACATGCGTGCTCACTTCCTTCTTGAAACCATTACTTAATACTGTGATTCCGTTACTAATGATATGATGAGCTTAGAAATCGGGCAAGCCCACACATATAGTGTCGATTTAACTTTATGGTGTTACGCATGTACTCATGTAGCATTCATTAAGCATTTTTTTTGTTTTGTGTGACTGACTTTAACAAGACTTAGTAGTATATTTCGTTTCAAGGACCGAAAATGGCGTTTGGCCAACCCCGAGATCTTGAGTTGGCTAAATGTTTTCGGCCAAGTTGCGAAGGATATTTTTCATCACACTACATTGTAAAACATAGTGTAACATTGAAAAAATATATTTTGTAGTTAACCTAACTAACCTTTTGGGATGCATGTGTTTCCGGTTCCTACTAAACCATATCAGTTACTGTTTGCCATTGGCTTTCAGTGGGATGTTACAGTACCAAAAATACCGGCCATAGTCCTCAAAAGCATGATTTTAGTTTTTAAAAGTGAGGGTTGAAATCAGGTTATTGATATAGTGTGATGGAAAATATTCAACTCCTTTATTTAACAGTATAAAATCTTTTTAGGGAAATTATTGAAATGTGTAAATGTGTCTTTATACGCAGAGTCGTAGTTTACTCTATTATAATTGGATTTGGAGCATAACAGTATAAAACCGTTATGTCTTACTTACAACATTTTATACTATTCTCTAATCATCATTATCTGCATTATATTATTCAAAGCCTTTATTACAAAAGGACGAACGTTATTATTTTATTTTTTTGCAAGCCAAGTAAATATGTAAAAAAATCTAATATATACCATTAATTTTTTACGTTCACTTGGCTATGCATAAAAGTATAACGTATGACTACTTCAAAAGTATAAAAGTATATTCATGAAACTGGATCATCTTTAATAACAGACAGCTTTTTTCAAAAGTTTCAATACTAAAACCAAAGTTTTTTAGTCTTTGGCGATATGATTAATATGAAAGAGAGCATTCTAAACTAGACTACATCCTTTATTCAAAGGTTTTCCTTCTTATAAAAAAATAAAACTAGGGCAAGACTCTTAGATGGAGGGAAAGACCACCTTCCTATTAATATAAACATGAGGATGTATGTACCTCTTTCCAATAGTCATTCGATGCTCCTTCTGGGCATAACTCACTCACCTTTAAAACACTCGCTCAAAGGTAAAAATGTTTAGCCATGTATACATCCTCTTTACATGTAAATTATTTTTAATATTGATGGGTGTATTCTTCTTAGTTAGATTAAGGCATTATTTAAGTTGTTTTGCAATAAATATAAAATAATATCCTATACAAATTTAAGAATAATATATTTAGGGTCATGCTGCAGTGAGTAGACATTTTTCAAAATTTACTATCAAGGTGCCACACTCACCAATATTTTTAGAGAACCTCTGATGTTGGAAAACTACTTTATTTGAATATTGAACAAATCATTTAATTTTTTAAACAAATTTAACATCCTTTTTGTTAACGAGACTAAAATTCAGATCATTCGTATTATTTGAATAATTGAATATTTATTCTTTGATTTATTTAACCAAAAAATTCCATGTAAAAGTTTGGTTATAGCTTTATGGAGTTATAGTAAAATTAAAAACAACTCATGAGTACCATTACACATTTTTTCTAGTGAAGTTTGTATATGGTGACATGCACATGATATTTTTACATTATAAAACATAAAAAATAATCTTAATCATTCAAACCTATTGTTACTCATATAAAACCCCTGTCCCATCTTCAGTTTATACAATAAAATAAACTTGAATGTTTCCCACAGTACTTGAGCCCGGTTAATGAAGTCAATTTGTAAGAGAGGAGTAAATGATTCGTATCTAACGAGGGGACAGAGTCTTCCCTCTTGGATTATTCATATCCTCTCATCATTATCTCTGCATCGTGTAACATTGTTTGGATTCCGCGACTGCCTCTCAACACTCGTTTTTCAACTGAATGGAGTCATAAATGTTGCCAAGTGGAGACACTTCATTGACAATTGTCTATGCAATTGTGAAACGCTATATTTTTAACGGTGGAATTCAACTTTCACTTCTATACGTTTGGTTAACAGTTGGCTGAAATTGGATATGACCTTTATTGCTGATGAAACATGTTTATTTTGAAGCTTAATTTTGTTCACAGTAAAATGCGATTGTTGACATAATTAACTTGTAAAATTTTGTTAATAAAGTAACCATTTATTGCTGAATATTATGTTTAAAACATTTTACAGTTGTTTATCGTGGTTGGAAAAATCTCTGTTTGTTTGAAATTAGAGATTAAAAGTTTTAATAGTTACAAAGTTTATTTTAATAAGAAAATATTTTTGTTCATAACTTGATTGGAACACCCAATAAAAATTAATAAAACAACCTCCTTATATTGTATATAAACAATTAATACATAATGTGATTAGTTATTCTGTTTACAATTGACTTACCTCATGACCTCAATACCAAATCGACAGCGTTAATTTAAATTACCACACTCCAATTGCTCTTAATCTGTTCAGCAGAGAATTTTAACCACAATGTAAACTACTCTAGGTACGACGTTAAACACTATAACATTTAACTTTTAATTAAAAACTTTTTAATTTTACATTTACAAAGTTTAATTTCCTAAGCCTACTACAATCGTTACATTCATGAAGTAAAGAAACGTTAAACATTCCTGGTAACCAACATCAGTCTGAAAAATCACTGGTAACCCATTAAGGAGTTTAAACATAACTCCTCAAATAAAGTTCAGTCTTTAAACATTAGTTTTGAACTTTTGAAGAATACAGTTCTGAACCGTAAGGTTCCACCACTCACTTATCTGATGAAAGGAGCAGCGGGTTCAGGATATGTGTACCCTTGTCCTTCCGTGAATGGGTTGTTTGGTCTGTCATATGAGTATCCAGGCTTAACCGTCACTTCAACTTGTGTTTGAGGCCTTGCATCATAATTAGGTTTGTCTAGAGAAGTAATTTTAGAATTTATATTTGAAGGAAATGGTATTTTCGGAGCTTCATATGAGTAACCTGATGGTTTGCTGGTACTCGGTTTAGGAGGGCTTATAAGGATCTGATTATTATTGGAAGGAAGATTAGTCTGTGGTGGAAATGGTACGTTTGGCTTCTCATATGTGTACCCGTTGTTTGCCGGGCTTGCTACTACTTGGGGTGGGTTATTAGCTGGACTCGGAAGCAAAAAGGGGTTGGAAGGTTTTTCATAGTTGTATCCATCGAATGGTTTGTTGGGTTTGTCGTAGACATAAGCCTCAGAGGCAGCTGCTGGTTTCAAAACAGGGAACGTTGGTTTCTCATGTTCGCATGGTGGTTTCGGAGTTGTAGTGGAAGGTTGTGATATTATCTGGGCAATGTTGTTGCTCGGAAATGGAATTCGAGGCTGTTCATAAACGTATCCATTAGGTTTTTGCGTTGTTTGGAACGTGAATGGAGGAGGTGTGGGTCTTGGTGTTGTCGGTTTCGGTGAAGGGAATGGGACCGAAGGTTTTTCGTAGAAATACCCTGACGACTTTTGTGGGGAAATCGTGACCGTATTGACTTGTTGCGGCTGAGGTATTATTTGAGCAATGTTATTAGATGCTAAAGGTAACTTTGCCTTTTCCGTTGTTGTTGGTAGGAATGGTGGATGGTTTTTACAATCATGAGCAGGTAAGGGTGATATCTTCAACTGAGGTGGAGGTGATGGTTTTTGGTAATAGCTCACAAACGGTTTTGGGGTGGAAGGAGCTACAATTCTAGCTACATTATTTGAAGGCAAGGGCAATTTGGTTTTTTCCGTAGGTGATGGAGTAAAACTAAAAGAATGTTTAGCACAATCATGGGTTGGTGGAGGTTTGGTTTGAATAGTAGCACGATATGGAGTAACGGTACTTGGAGCGGTATAGATGGACTTTGTATAAAAAGTTTTTGAAACCGGCTTAGGCGTCGATGGAGTAAATGGTCTTAGGAAAGCTGGGCTTTCATTCGAAGGGTTTGAAATAATAAAAGGAGATTGGGATTTTTCTTTGTCACAATCATGCTTAGGTGGTTGGGCATACTTTTGAATCGTGTTGCTAGGAAAAGGAATGTTAGGTTTGTCGTACGAGTATCCCTTTGTTGGATAAGGCTTTGGAGTGGTTGGTCTGGTAGGTTGATATGTCGGGCGCTGGGTTGCGAATTGTTGATTTTGATTTGATGGGAAAGGAACAGCTGGTTTTTCATAAAAGTACCCGGTAGTTTGTGCTGCAGTTTTCAAAGGAGCCTCATTCGACGGTTGTGGCTTCAAAATTTGAATGTTGTTATTACTTGGACTAGGTATTTCGGGTATGAAGGGCTCGTACTTTTTTGTTGTTGTTGTAGGTGGGGTGTATCGTGTGGTTGGGAATTGTGAGTAAGGTTTAACAGTAGTTGTTGGAGGTGCCGTATACTTTGGTGGATCAGGTTTCACTCTGGCTACATTCTGAAATGAAGCTAACCCTGATAGCACATCTGGAGGAATAACTGCATTGGGTCTCAGTCTTCCAGTTGGTGTTTTCCTTGGCCCTTTTATAGGCTTGCACAAGAAGCTGTGAAAGGCATCGTTGCAAAGCCTCTCCAGATTGTTTTCATCGTCATGAGAATGTTTCTTGTCATTAGTTATCCTCGGAGAGGGAGGTAAGGCGTTCGTAGGAGGATTTTGAGCAGCAGCTGGAGCAATTAGATCCTTCTTGTCCTGACTAAACAATGATTTGAAGTTGTTCTGTATAGTTGGAGATACAAATGTTTTCTCTACAGAGAGGAAATTAGGTTGATCAAAAGAAGCGGCAGGAGCTTCGATGTCGTTTGGAGGACTCGATGGTGGCACAGGTCCCGGTTGAGGAAGATACTGCCTTGACGGATCTACTCTTGTTTCTTGAGCAGGCTGAGGCAGATACTGTCTGAATGGGTCTACTCTGCTCTCTTGACCTCTGAATGATTCAGGCTTTCCAGTGACATCGTGGTTGCACTGCACATGATCCACGTGGGTGTCTGCTCTCTTCTGCAGGTGTGTATTGCCGAAACCTCTCTGTCTTGGCGTCTTGGATGCACATTGCAAGGCGAGTACACATAACAATGTCAGCCGCAGAATCAAGATTTTCTGAAACAAATGGATTACAAACTTTAACTGAAGAAACATAACTAGCTATTATTTAATCGAAATATATATACTAGGGCCAAACTAAATGGTGGTTACAAATAATGAGTAAAATATTTGATCAGGTAGAAGAAAATGAAAAATATCGATTAACCTGCCGTAAGATATAAGAGAATTACAAAATGTGGAATATGTAACATGAAAAGAACAGAAGCAGATACAGAGGCAGGCTGGTGAAAATAAGAGGGATTCTTTCTAAATATAAAACAACAATATGGAGAAAAACTTTTTAGGAACTCGAGAAGATTAGCATAAGAAAAAGATAAGACAGTATTACGAATGATATTAAACGAATAAATAATGAAGTAAGGGTTGAAAATACTTAAAAATTGTTATTTGTTTTTGGTAATGTAGAATACAGTTGAGTCTGGTGGGAATTGAGGCAAACGGAATTTGAGAGTTTTATAATATTAATTACTCGGGTACACGTAAGACATTCTTAGTAATATTTTACATTTTGAACATTCAATATGCAAGCAGTTGATATAACTGTGGCGTTTATAGTAAATACTAGTCAAACATAAAAATATATTAGAATGATTTAAAAAAATAACAAATATAATTTTCTTATAAATGAATGATAATAAAACACTTATCTGAGCTGATAGTTTATGCTATGAAAATCGAAATAACTAACTAAGATCAATTTAACGTACCCGCATATCGATACTAAATGTATGCATAAGCAAATTTTTATTCACAAATAAAAAATTGCAATAAAAATGGCTTTGTTATACATTATTTCAAATGTGGCTAAGTTGAGATTGATTTTAAAACATAAATCTTTTCAAGACTTTATTAATCTTATTGACCTAACTAATTTGTAATAGTAGTTTTCATCATTAGGACGGAAAGTGGATTAGTCCCCAATTAAAATTACAATCTAGGAAAATCCGACGAGCTTCGAAATTCTTTTAAGAATTGAAAAAACTTTAAGTTTGGCTGCGTTTTTCATCAAAATAAAAAAATATAAAAGTAATGTATAATATATGATATAAAAATTAAATTATGACAAAATTATTTTTTTACGTTCAGGAGCTGTCTTTCATCTTAATTTAATTATTCCTTAAAACACCTGTTATGAAAATTGAATAAATGAAATGTCAGGATTACAAATTTAGTCTGCAAGTCATAATTTAACTTTTGAGGTTAGCGCACGAAAAGACTAACAGAAGTTTTTTTCCGTATACTTTTAAAAAGCCACATAAAACGGCTGTTCTGCGTGCAATATCAGGGAAAAAAATTACGCATCAAAACAACTACAAATGAAGCCAATAAAAAATTAATATCCAGTAACCAACACAACCGTGTAACAATACCGACAGGGACGGATACTGCAAGACCATTCATCAAAGTCTTCAGCAGGCGTATCTTCAACAATGTAATCGATTACAGATTGCCAACTGCCATCGATAACCAGCCGATCAGCTGATTGGGTGGCTGACGTTTTGATTACAAGAACCATCCATCCTTGGCCCGGGGTTAGAGCTTGGCAAACGGAATGACGGACGGACAGACTGTCGCAAGCTTCGCTCGAGCGCTTCGACCTCTAACTGGAGACCAACATTGGGCAATGGATGTCAAAGGTGGCTAAAGACAAACATTGGTGGTCGTCATAACACTTGGAGCCTCAAGTTGTGGGTGTGGGTGAGGGGGGGGGATAAATGTCAAAAAACTCTTGAGAATTCCTCCATTTGTTTCATCAGGTGTTTCATAAGCTTTTCGTGTTTAGAAACTGCATAGCTTAAAGAATTCGGATTTGTTTGTTTTGGAAAAATGACTTACAGTTTAACTAGGCATTGCAATGATAAAAAAGTAAGTGATTAAATAAATTAAATCTTTAGGTGGAAAAATCTAGAGATATTATTACACTCCCCTTGATTTGTCAGTTTCACATAGAATGTGTCTTTTGAGTAAAAACAATAATAATAATAAATAATGTTAAAGTCATGGATACTTCTGAAATAGAATGCACTTACGTTCTTTGTTTAAAGTCCATTGTTCGTGATAATAGTTCATGATATTATTTAGTAAATATTTATCCATTGCTTGTTAGTAAAAACAAATTAACGGTGTTTCATGAGCTGGGACCAACCTGAAGAAGGCATCAGTAGTTTAATAATACATGGGTTTTGTGGTAAATTGACAAATAAGAATATTTGAATCTGATCTGAGTCTGGATCATGAGAAGGAAAAATGAAAAGTGATCTGAGTCGTGATCTGGTTCTTGATTTTAGTCTAGTATATTTTTTTTGCATTTTATCATTAGTCTAGTTTGGTGATTGAATGAGTGGGGTTTGGATGAGAGACTTATTCTGTTTGATTGAGTATACTTTATTGTTTATCACTCTTTTGTATGTACCGTATAGTTTTAGATTATTGTAATTGGTGAAATTGAATGATTGTGATAGGTTTTTCAATGTTATATCGTTTATGGTTCCATATCCGTATGTTTTATATCTCACTGTTAGGAAATCCAATATGGGATTGTTTGGGCTTGTATCTTTGAATGAACCAAGGTTTGTTGTATGGATGAAGTCGTTTTTTGTGAAGGAATCGTCTGGTGAAAATATGTGTAATGCGAATGAATCGTTGTCTGTGTATATCAAATCGAAAGGAGGAAAGTGGTTTTTCAATTTATCGTAATACATTTGGTACATGTACTATTTACTCAGATCTAGGATTGAGAATCCTAAATATACGGGTTTGTTACAGCGTACTTTTCTCTTTTTCATAAATACTATATAGTTATTCTCGTTTAGTATTATTCTATCTGTGAATCTAGGTTGCTTTATGAGTTTCATCAGTTTTCTGGGGTTATTGTGTAGGAAATACTTATTCACGTTATCGGTTACTCTCTCTAAAGATTTACCGTAGATTATATTGGATTGGAGTTTGAAGAAATTTGAAAGGATTCCATCTTGGCAGTAGAGTAACCTTAAATCTGTGTTCAGCTTTATGAACGGGCTTAACCAATAGGATTCGTTGAATGAAATCACTCTGTGGACTTTCTCCAATACTAGTCCCATTGACAGGGCTTGTTGGAGTACATACAAAAGAGTGATAAACAATAAAGTATACTCAATCAAACAGAATAAGTCTCTCATCCAAACCCCCCTCATTCAATCACCAGACTAGACTAATGAAAAAATGCAAAAAAATATACTAGATTAAAATCAAGAACCAGATCACGACTCAGATCACATTTCATTTTTCCTTCTCATGATTCAGACTCAGATCAGATTCAAATATTTTCATTTGTCAATTTACCACAAAACCCATGTATTATTAAACTAATGGCATCATTTAAATGATCTTGAAATGTGAACTAGTTTTACTAATTAGTGATGGACAATGTCCTCAATAATTTACTAAATAATAACACATTTACATTGTGAATTCAATTACAATATCTTAGAACTACGTTGAGTGTTTGATAACAATACTGACATAATATAGACCTAAAAACGTATGAAAATTTTACTTAAGCTCGAAATAATCCTGAGAAAATGAATATTTAATTTGTATCATATTATTATAAATATTGAACAATGGATTTTCCATTGAAATTAGTTCACTGAAATAGAACTTATGTTTAAAGGAATATATGTAATAAACTGATAAAATGTTACGTAGCGGATACGACTAGAAAATAATACAATTCAATTTATTAAAGAGAACATTCCCTTTCAACTTAAAGTGTTGCTCCCTCTGTTTACAAAAGCTTGTAATTATTATCATTAAGTCAAGTATTCTCTTTCAACGGCACAACTTTGTATTGTATTTAAACTCCATTCTTTCCCAATAATTAACTTCATTACTGTAATTAACAGACTTGGTTTCCTAGTAATTTGTATGCTTCATTTAATTTGTCATTTTTATTCTGAACAAAAAGATTCTTTTTAAAAATAATGCGGCCAAGTAAATGTAGCTAGCCGAAAAGGTTATAAAACAAAATAATTATATTGATGTAAAGAAATATCTGTATAGGGCCTAACATTCGTTATGTATATAACACTGTAACAAAAATTAAGCTGAACGGATTCCTCTAAAATTCCAATTAGATGTACATATTTATAATTGTTTTTTAATGTCCTTTAGGATTCAATTCGAGTGGTGTTTTGTACTCGTATATAAAACTATTAGGTGTATAAAAATGTTAGTTTACATTTTTACATGTATGTAAACATTTTGAAAAATGCATCGTAGCTTATAATTTGATTATTTATTTTTACGAACAAATAACTGAAATTTTGGTTTGGAATCAGTCTGCTACTGATGTTTAACATTTTGAACTTATAAATATCAGTAGAACTAATCATCCAATAAAAATGTTCAAGTTTAAATATTTAATTAATATCACACTACGTGACTAAACTTCCCATGTCCTAAATAAAAAACCATAATAGATTATCTTACAGAAATAATAATAAGGACTATAAAATGAATAAACATAATAGAGTTTATATATATATATATATATATATATATATAATTTAAGCTATTTATTATATTTCTTGTTTTAAACGGAAAGTGGTTAATGTCAGTGAGTCGGTAAGTGGGACAGGTTGAAATCACTGTTTTGGCCTCTACGTTGTAAGTATTTGATAGATTATTTAATGAAGCGTAAATAGTTAAACCTGTTAAACGGCTAACCATTACGCATAGGAGAGAAATATTACAAATAATGTAGAATTCCGTTTCCTGAAACTCGTGACTTAGCAAACAATGCAAGGACTTTCACCGTTCTCCTGACATTGACTGATGTTTCATTCTATTTGTTGCACTTTCGTTCCGTCAGAAAGGGCAAGTTTGCGGTACAGGTCAACAAATCTCTTGTTGTAAAATATGGATGATGTTTTCCTCACAACTGTGTGAGTTGAAGGAACTGTTGTGTAGGGTTAGAGAGCAACAGCGCTAAAAAAAAAAGTTTGTCATGGGGCTATTTATCTTTTGTTTGTAAAAAGCTTCTATTGGAAAAATTCACACTAAATGTAATCACACATGTAAATACTGTATAACAGGCAGACATAGATAGAGTTGGTTATTTATAAATTAATTTAAGAGACTACTACTCTGTAATCAAATATAAATTAGCTAAGTGCTATGTTTATGCTATGTTAGCTACCTAGCACCAAAATTAATATGCGGTTGAACTCAGGATTCATATTTCCCTTTTTCTCACTGCAAAGAAGCCAACCAATCAGAATCACGGAACGTCATTTGGCTGTTTACTTTTTCATGTGACTTTAAGCAATGTTTTCCTTTTAAGTACACAACCATACTTATTTTGACGTTTGATGTGTAAAAATAAGCGCCTGTAATGGAAATTAGTAGAAGTAATACAATCATTAGCTCTATTAATTACTCTGCACTTCAAGGGCTATAATAAAATAAAAGCTAACTCTTTTTTTTAAGTTCATTGTTGGTAATGGTGAGATTACGTTATTGTTTGGTAAATTATTGCGGACATTTTTCAATCACTGATTTGTAATTGAATACTAGTCAGTAATGGAAATGGCTAACTATGAATAAAATCTATCTTCTATTCTTATAATAATTCAGTTTTCAAAATCTTGGCAGAATTGATTCTTGAGTTCCACTGGACCGATTTTAATTTTTAAGATGTCGTTGGAAAGCTCTCATCCTGTAAATTTGCCAAAAAATATGAAAGTTTGATGTTTTTTTTTTAGTATTTATGGTGAAATAATAAAAAACATGTTTCCCATAAGAAATACATTGGAAACAGGTTTTTACGATTTTTTCATTTGAAGGCAATTTTTGGCTGCCTTTATTGCGGTTATTCAAGAAATGCTTAATGGTAATTTGTAGGAAATTTAATTCTCTTTCAGAAAAACACCGTCCACTTTAGTTGATTTCCTCACCATTCAAAAGTTATTTACAAAAAACCAAAGCTACTACCAGTTTTGTTTGCGTTTCAAAAATACTGAGTTAAGAGAAATCTTTGGGCAATCGAATCTGGAGTTCCACTGGACCGATTTTAATTTTTAAGATGTCGTTGGAAAGCTTTCATCCTGTATATTTGCCAAAAAATATGAAAGATTGATATTTTTTAGTTTTTATGGTGAAAAATAAAAAAAACATGTTTTTGATAAAAAAATACGTTGAGAACGGGGTTTTACGAATTTCTTATTTAAAAGCAATTTTAGGCTGAATTTATTGTAGTTGTTCAAGAAATGCTTAATAGCAATTTATAGGAAATTTAATTCTCTTTCAGAAAATCACCATCCACTTTGGTCGATTTCCTCACGTTTATAAGTTATTTACAAAAAACCAAAGCTACTACCAATTTATTTGCGTTGAAAATTCAGTTTTGAAAATCTTGGGGAAATCGAATCTGGAGTTCCACTGTACCGATTTTTATTTTTAAGATGTCGTTGGAAAGCTCTCATCCTGTATATTTGCCAAAAAATAATAAAGATTGGCGTTTTTTAGTTTTTATAGTGAAAAAATAAAAAACATGTTTTTCATGGTAAATACATTGAGAACTAGGTTTTACGAACTTCTTATTTAAAAGCAATTTTTGGCTGCATTTATTGTGGTTGTACAAGGAATGCTTATAGTAATTTGTAGGAAATTTAATTCTCTCTCAGAAAATCACCATCCACTTTGGTCGATTTCCTCACGTTTATAAGTTATTTACAAAAAACCAAAGCTACTACCAATTTATTTGCGTTGAAAATTCAGTTTTGAAAATCTTGGGGAAATCGAATCTGGAGTTCCACTGTACCGATTTTTATTTTTAAGATGTCGTTGGAAAGCTCTCATCCTGTATATTTGCCAAAAAATAATAAAGATTGGCGTTTTTTAGTTTTTATAGTGAAAAAATAAAAAACATGTTTTTCATGGTAAATACATTGAGAACTAGGTTTTACGAACTTCTTATTTAAAAGCAATTTTTGGCTGCATTTATTGTGGTTGTACAAGGAATGCTTTTAGTAATTTGTAGGAAATTTAATTCTCTCTCAGAAAATCACCATCCACTTTAGTCGATTTCCTCACCGTTTATAAGTTATTTACGAAAAACCAACGCTACTACCAATTTATTTGCGTTGAAAATTCAGTTTTGAAAATCTTGGGGCAATTGAATCTGGAGTTCCACTGGACCGATTTAAATTTTTTAAGGTGTCGTTAGAAAGCTCTCATCCTGTAGATTTGACAAAAAATATGAAAGTTTGATGTTTTTTTAGTATTTATGGTGAAAAAAAAAACGTTTTCCATAAGAAATACATTAGAAACGATTTTTCCATTTGAAGGCAATTTTTGGCTGCTTTTATTGCGGTTATTAAAGAAATGTTTGGTAGTAATTTGTATGAAATTTAATTCTCTTTCAGAAAATCACTATCCACTTTGGTCGATTTCCTCACTGTTCAAAAGTTATTTGTAAAAAACCAAAGCTACTACCAGTTTTGTTTGCGTTTCAAAAATACTGAGTTAAGAGAAATCTTGGGGAAATCGAATCAGGAGTTCCACTCGACCGATTTTAATTTTTAAGATGTCATTGGAAAGCTTTCATCCTGTATATTTGCCAAAAAATATGAAAGATTGATAATTTTTTATTTTTATGGAGAAAACATATAAAACATGTTTTTTCATAAAGAAATACGTTGAGAAAGGGGTTTTACGAATTTCTTATTTGAAAGCAATTTTTGGCTGCATTTATTATGGTTGTTCAAGAAATGCTTAATAGTAATTTGTAGGAAATTTAATTCTCTTTCAGAAAATCACCATACACTTTGGTCGATTTCCTCACCGTTTATAAGTTGTTTACAAAAAACCAAAGCACTACCAATTTATTTGCATTGAAAATTCAGTTTTGAAAATCTTGGGGCAATTGAATCTGGAGTTCCACTGGACCGATTTAAATTTTTAAGATGTCGTTAGAAAGCTCTCATCCTGTAAATTTGCCAAAAAATATGAAAGTTTGATGTTTTTTAGTATTTAAGGTGAAAAATAAAGAAACATATTTTCCATAAAAAATGCGTTGAAAACGGGTTTTTCAGTTTTTTCCTTTGAATGCAATTTTTGGCTGCTTTTATTGCGGTTATTCAAGAAATGCTTTAGGATCATTTGTATGAAATTTAATTCTCTTTCAGAAAATCCCCATCCACTTTGGTCGATTTCCTCACCGTTCAAAAGTTATTTACAAAAAACCAAAGCTACTACCAATTTGATTGCGTTGAAAAAATACTGTGGTAGAGATATTTTTATTAAACTTTGTACAGCTAAATCTAGAGTACTGGATGGATTTTAATAATCTTTTATGTGTTGTCGGAAAGCTTTGTCTATGTATATTTACTAAAAAAATGTGAAATTTTTTATGTTTTTCTTAGGAGTTATGGTGAAAAAGTTAAAAAAGATAAACATTTTCTTCCTTTAAACTGTGTCTGATCACATGGAACACGTTATTAATTTAACAGCTGATTGATGCATTGTTGTGTCCTTGATTTTTCTTTGTTTACATTTTGTTGTTTACATTTGGGATTTGTGGTTGTGAGTTCCTTATGTTTTGTTGGCGTTTAAATAAAGATGTGCTAAAGCAGTGTGTGGTTTTATGCGGTATGTGGTTTTTACAATCATAAATTGTTATTTGAAAAAATAAATTAAATTAAATTAAATCAAACTAAATTAATATAAAACTGAACTAAATTAAATAATTACAAGTATAAATTTTTAAATGTTCTGAAAATGAATAATTTTACCATTTATAATATAGATCGCGATGGAAACTGTTTGTTTAGTTTATCTTTTCTATGCCATTCAACACAATCTAAGTACGCTGAAATACGAAACCAATTATTTTTATCGAATAGAATTTCAATATTGAAAACAAATACTACAATTTTATATTTATTTCACCGGAAATAGCATATAGGTACAATTTTTCTAGAGACCGTTGTATTTAAAAACTACAAAGGGCTTTGTTACTAGTAGAGGAATAAAGAACAGTTGGGATAGAAATAAAATCTCGTTTTCGACCGCACAGTAATTAAGATAGGGGTATAGTAAATTATTACACTTAAATAATAGAAATAAAATATTAAGGGTAGTTATGAAGACAGCTACTTATCATTACCATTATATATTATTAAAAAAATATTTAAATGTATATCATAAATGTAGAGTACAAACCATTATGTACCCATATTTTAGAGATTACAAAAGATAATATGCTCCTTTTTGTTCAAAGGACACATTTACCTTTTAAATATTCACTAATATATTAAATTTAAAGCAATGCACTTTTTACTAATAACGAAGACAATGAATACACGCTGCTTTCAGAAATAAATTAACAGACTTTGTTGAAGATAATTATACATATGAAAAATTCATAGTTTAATTTCACAATAAAACAATGGTAGAGTAAGTAAAACAATACCATTTTAGAGTAAGTACATTATTTTATGTAAGGCTAGGCGCACACGGGCAATTATTTTGTGTACACAATACCTACGGTGTCTTCTTCTTTTTTTAGCCCGCATCAATAGTGCACAAACACACGTTAGCTCTACAAAGTCCATTTTATGTCACAGAGAATGAGAACTACCACGCGAAAACAATCGCTACGTGTGCGCCTTCACATAGATAGAGGGCGATTTTTAAAAGGCCGATTTTTTATCGGTCAATTAAAAAATCGCCCGTGTGCGCCTAGCCTAAGTAGAAAAACTGTGATATTGTCCACGAAACGCACTAGAATAATGAATAGGTTACCTGCCACACAACAGGTGGACGACACAGATAAACGTTACAAAACAAAGAGGAATTTGAATTTACGTCATTAAGCCACACTCGGGATATTCCAAAACTAAAATATCTCTTTTACGGTACCTAAATAACATTTGATTAGTTATTTGGTAATCATACGTGTCTACATTTCACGTTTAACATTTTCCATATATTCCATCAAAATTTCACCACAACCGCTTACTCCTTGATCGTTCGACATTCCACAGTTTCGCGGATATTCGCCGATATTTAACAGCTGTTTACCGCACGAAACATCGCATCAGCTGTTGGTGTAAATCTTCGCCGCCAGGTCGCGCTGATTGGTAGTGGTGACCTTTGACCTCATTGACCTCCGCGGCTCCTCCACACTCGGGCCTCGCTTACCAGGAGCGTTACCGGTTACCGGGGGCGTCGCTCAAGCGGTAACGCAGCGGTGAACCATATCAGGGTCTTCTTATCCTAAATGCTAGTAGTGTAATCAGTTATGTTAGTCATTAAGATTTTTTTTTCGAAAAATCGGGATTTATTCGTCAGTTTTGAATCCGTGAGATTTAACACTGCTCCCGATTCGACTAAATATCAATTGATCTGAGCTGTCTGGATATGATTTCAGTTGATTTTGACCTAATTATAAATGTAAACACCTTTTCTCCCTTTTACTAGAGCTGACTAACGATTGAATCAATCAGCCTTCTTCCATAAAATTAAAATTGGAACCCTGACCCTGGGGCCCGATGTGAGTTATAATGGGTTTCTGCTCATCTGCAATGGATTTCTACTGCAATGCATATAAGCTGAGAAAAAAGGTGGAAAAACATCATGTAATGTTGGAACAAAACGGAACATCATGTTCCGTTAGTGGGACGTCAGCATATAATGTTGCTTGTTAGTGGATAGATGAGGACCATGAATAAAATATATAACTAAAAGAATACATGTGTAAATTTATGTTGAATATTGCATGCACTCAAAAATATCTGTCAAAAAAGAAGAACTTCGAAACATGATTGGGGTGTTTTGCATAAATGAAGAACACTCTCGTCTGAAGTAATTGCTGCCTGGAATTTTTATTCTTATAAGACTAATGTTAAATTTGAAACATACGCTACGTCTTTAATATTGGTCGAACATTTTTAATACAAAGGGCCTATGACATCAAAATTTGCTTGTTATCGATTAATTGATTAATAAACGAAAAAAATATTCTCAACATTTTTGACGTGTTTTTTTCAGTAGTGAAACCTCACAAAACGCTCTATAACGGGATTCTTATTTTACAGTCGCCTACATATTGAAAGTTCCTTTTAAATTACATAAATATGAATCTTTTCCGGCCAATATTAAAGGCATAGTGGATGTTTCAAATTTAAAATTAGACTTGTATGAATTTAATCCAAGGCACCCGGTACCTTAGACTCTAAACAGGAAAGTTCAAGTGTGAAGTGTTTGAGAGTTTAAGAGGGGGCACCTTGCTCAGTCATTAATGATTTTGAGTTTATGATATTTTATATTTTCAATAGCGTTTGATAAATCTAGAAAAGCTTTTATAAATCTATAAAATAATTATATACAGTACATTTTTTCTTCCTTATGTCCTAGCATATTTTATTACTAGAGTTGACTAAGGATTCAATCAAACAACCTCCTTCCATAAAATGAAAATTAAAACCCTGGACCTAGGGGCCGATGGAATTACAACGGGTTTCTGCTCATCTGCAATGGATTTCTACTGAAATGCATACAAGATGAGCATAAAAAGTGGAAAAGCATCATGCTTGCCTGTTGATATGTAGATGAAGGATATGAATAAAACAATCTATGAACAATATTTCAAGTGTAGTTATGTTGAATATTGCGTGCATTCAAACATATCAACCAAAAGATAACAATACTGAAACACGAATGCGGTGTTTTTGCATAAATGAAGAAGACTCTCAAGTTGCAGTAAATTCCGCCTAGAATTTTTATTCTAATAAGACGAATATTATATTTCAAACATCCGCTACACCTTTAATATTGGTCGAAATTTTTTTATATAAAGGGCCCTATGAAATCAAATTTTGCGTAATAATTTTTACTTCATTGTTAATAAACAGCAAAATATTCACAGCATTTTTGAAGTGTTTTTTGCAGTAGTTGAACCTTATAAAACGCTCTATAAACGATATTTTCATTTCACAGTCGCCTAGATAATGAAAGTTCTTTTTAAATTAAATAAAGATGAATCTTTTCCGACCAATATAAATTCATAGTGGATGTTTGAAATTTAAAATAAGTCATATTAATTTAATCCAAGGCACCCGGTACTGCAGGCAGACTCTCAATATGAAAGTTCAAGTGTGAATTGTTTGAGAGTTGAAGAGGAGACACTTTGCTCAGTCATGAATGATTTTGAGTTTATGATATTTTATATTTCAAATAGCGTCTGATAAATATAGAACATCTAAGAAACAGAACTCAGCAAGTAGAGAAGGCACAGCCGCCTAAACACAGAAATCACCAATAGTATTTAATTTTTATTCCAAGATTGTGTAAGTTAGTTGATTATAAATTAATAACCAGATCAAGTTCGGAGACTGCTGTTATTGTTTTGAAATTTTTGAAACAAATATGCTAATTTTGACGTTTTAGATTATAGAGAAGCGCTCTCCATCTTAATTAAAAACAATACTAGCATCAATCGAAAATATATTTTGTTACGTATTATGTTCGTGCTTATTAGGTTCTGTATACATTGCCCGGTACCCGATAGGCGTATAACCTATAGTTTTTCTTGATAATTTGTTTTATTTACAAAAAACCTTACCAAAGAAAATTATACCACTTATATTTGCTATTTTTATGGGAGTATATTAAGAGTTAATAAGAGGTAGTTTGTCAAAAAGACGTGTAAGTACGGTATTCAACTATTCCTAGAATAAGCAGCAGACGATGCACCGAGGTTTAACCTGCATACACGCTGTGGTTAATTATACGGGGACGAGAGTATGAGCTTATCAGCTCTGTAAATTTATCTTCAGAACAGGGTCATTTACTTTATTCCCTCTCTTTCGTTAAAATACATAAAATATGCATTAAACTGCGTTAGTCTTAGCTACTCATACATCCATGACTCATTTAGGATTTATAATCCAATGGTTGTTATGCATTCGTGTATTGACCATATCTTTCAAGTATTATAGAGTACAAAATATTAAATTTAAATTGTGAACTTTAATTATTGAATGGTAAAAAAATTGTCAGTTAATAAATTGTTGAAATACAATTATTCTACTAAGGAATCTTATATATTTTTATATTTAATTTTATTAAGGATTATAGTAAATCTCCCAATACAATAAATTTTAAATTCAGAACTTACAAACAGTTGGCACTGCAACCAAAATTCATAAAAATTTTGCTCTGAACTAAATCGAAATGTTTGGTCTGAGACATTGTATGTTGAGCTTTAAGCAAAACTAAAATTAAAATTTAGACATGAAATTCCGTTCCTAATTGACCCATAATTCAGGTCAAAATGTCACAGGAAAGTTTATATGAAAATGAAATGATGAGCCCAGACTACTCATTGCTAAAGAGAACTGGTTTGGTCAGTATTACGACATTGTCCATAAATTAATATTATGAGCCTTCAGAACATCTTCCTGTTCCGTAATTTGCAAACTATAAATCACTCTGATGCATTTAAAAAGTTTACTATACACACGTCCTGAAAACTTGATAATAAATTTCGTTCATTCTTACTGAGACTTACAAAAATGGTCTCAAACAAAACAAGCATTGAAATATTAATTTTCAAAAAGTATGTGAAAACAACCTGTTAAATTGCGTATTATATTAAACGATTTATGTTTTATTCATTAATAATATAAGTATTTTCAAGTATTCACGCGTGGGTAATAACGATGTAATTTTAATACAATTCACAGCACAGAGTGCTTTGGAGAAAAACTTTTAGTTGTAAAATAATCTTACCCTTTACAAAAATATAATAAACAAACAAACAAACAAACAAATTAAATCAATTAAACATGAAATGTATTTTTATATGCAAAGTTGTAATGAAACCATCAGCCAAATTGAAGAGCTCTTTTCCAAAAGGAGCTAAGTCAAAAAAGTAAATTTTTCAGGAAACGATTTTTTTATTATTTTGTGGCCATAGGCCTATTTATTGTAATATTGTATTCGTAGTACTTGAAGTTACATACTTGTGCTTAAGGTATTTTGTTGTATAAATAACTCATAGTTACCATGGACACCTTTTTAAAAATAAATAACAAAAACTTTGAATTTTTTCCAAAAAGTGCTAAGTCACTGACTTAGCGCTTTTTGGAAAAAAAGTTTACAATTGAATTCAAACTATCATGTAAAAGTTGGTTTGGATGTAAAATAAAACACGAGCATCTTGTATATACACATTAAATTACTATTAATTCACACTAATTACTTAAATTCACGAGCGTTAACACATCAAAGCTGAGAGCGAGAGCACTGAACTGATTGAACGGGTGAACTTTGAATAGTGACGGCCGCCGTGGACATGGTCTGCGCATGCGCAGGCTGCTGACTTAGAGCGCTTTGGAAAGAATATACCTGACTTAGAGCGTTTTGGAAAAAAAATCAAACTTTCTAATTTAATAACAAATGGAACTTAGCACTTTTTGGAATAAACGTTTTTTCAAAAGATGGAGGTCATCGAAATCTATTAAAATCAATATTTAACTCAATTTCGCCCAAAATTGACTTAAGCCCTTTTGGAAAAGAGCTCTTCAATTGTGTTCTGTAAATATATTTTTACGTTGGTAAAAGAAGAAATGCTAATCAAAGTAACCTGTATGCGTTATAAAAACGCTAAATCAACTTTTGTTATGACAATAATAAATTTAGACCATATTTTGAGATAAATAATAAGCAAACTTTTTGTTATCAAGCATTACAGGCATGCACTAGGCATCGTCTTGAACTAAAAACAAATTTCCCAACAAATAGTTTCTACACCTTGCAAAGTCAAAAGATAGAAACGCAAACCATTTAGAATTAACTGAAACAAAACAACTTGTCACAAAGTTTTTTACATATTAATTTATTTACATTTTAAGACACCGAAGATACCATTGCCTATTTTAGGCGAATATGAGTGAAGGAAGAGTGTAAAGTGGGTTTTTGCATTGAAAAAAAAAAACTATAATGAAACAAAAAAAAATATTTTTTTACGTTGCTGATTTTATAATCAATTGATATTAAATAATATATCTAATACCATAACGAATGAGCAATATTAATGTCAACTACTTATACATAAAAAATCACTGGAGTACAAAGGAAAAAAGTATCAAAATTTTAATTTAATTTTGAAAATCACTGATTTCAATCGACTGGACCAAGTGTACAAGAGTTGGTCTTAACTTAACATAACAATAGGTATTTTGAGCACATTATTAGTTCTTGCAGAATCCACTTGTCACAAATTACCCGTCTTGATCACCCACCCACTTGGCCCATTTTCCAAAAGCATCCCGACAGAAGCTGTTGAGCAACCTGTTCCAAGGTAGCCTGTTACATAAAGCAGGACCGACACCGGACCTGTAGGCCTACTTGCAACACCCCCATATCTTAGGCATCTGATCCAAAGGTCGCGCCGTGTGTGGGTCTTCTGCCAGACAAACCCTGTGCATGCGTAACCGTATAGTTTTCAATGTTCGTATGAAAGGGTTCCTTTGTAGCTTGTAGTGTTTATAGCTTTAGAAAGTGAGTGGTGTAATATTTTCGATGGGAAAATTTGGAACTGGATGTTGGCTATATGTATTTTCTTTGTTGATTATACAGCACAACACTATATTTAAGGTTGCCATATTTATGGTGTATGTGCAAACACTTAGACAACTCATTTATCTTAGATCCGGGATTCAAACAATCTTACAATTAGAGGTTTATAATAACGCCCCTGCTTTATCAATATTAAAAGCCCAAAAACATTCGTTACTAAAGGGATCCTTGAAAATAATGAGTTTTTTGCCGATTCTTTTTCGTACACACCGAAATTTGTTTTATAACTAGGAAAATTATTCATCCCGTTAAAATGTGTTAAATGGAACAACCTTAAAGAAAAGAAAAGTTATCTTCTGTGTAGTGAAATTCAATATGAGAGTTTAGGAATCGTTGTCAACTTTCAATCGATTTTTGAATAGTGTCGTTATATTATAATTTAACCTAAATCATATTTTCGTTTAGATGAATAGTCAAATAGTCAACTAAATTTAGGAAAATAATTAACTATTATTGAATAAACAAGGAAAAAGGTTTTGAATAAAGTAAGAAACATTTCTGTTAGTAACTTTTAAAATAGGCTTCAAAAATGATAAAACATAGATAATTTATAAGAAAGATAACAAATGAATTTTGGCACTTACATATTAACTCCTATTAATATTTTATGTTAATGTCTTGGTTATAAACAGATAGATTATTCTCTGTTCGGATATATCGGAATTTCCTGATGATTGATCCGTTCATTTTCAACTAGAACGGTGGACAAAATGTGAAAGGCAATTCGATTAAGCTCCAAATGTGACATCAAATGAGGTATGTTCTTTCTGGAAATTCCAAACATACTTCGCTTTAGGAAACGATGATTTTGGATTCTTTGAACCTTGTCTTTAATGTAGGTGGTTTTTATTTATTTATTTATTTATTTATTTTACTTTCCAGTTGTTAGTATTAATGATGTTTCGCCATTTATGGTAAAGTTATAAATACCAAAATGAATGTTTAAATTAATTCTCCTTTAATGTTATATTCAGTATAAAATTGAGAACACACCGGATTTGTTTAATCGTTTTACATATTTTTTTAATTAATAAAACCTATTATTATTATAAATATATCAATCTTTATAGATTGACAAATAATTGTTAATACACCTAATTATCTTAATAATTGAAACAATGTAATATTATATAACAATTCATAAATTGAAAATATTAGTCTACATCAATCATACGAAAGTTCAACTTACATACATATAAATTATGATTATAATCAATGTCAGATATATTATTTAATTAAGTGTTAATAGCAAATATTTAATAAAAAATACTTTTAAATAAGTGGTTGGCATTAATATTGCACCTTTGTTATGATATTAGATATATTAACTAAAATCAATAGCAACGTATAAAAACATTGAGGTCACGAATTGTGGATAGTTAAGCGATGGCTTGTGAATGCGATATTCCCTGGTCTGGATTAATGTCAGCACTAGTAAATGCTGGTTCATGAATAATTAATAGTTTCATCCTCATAATTAGACTAATTCGTATATATGAGGTCGAAATTGTGGTTCGGATCCCAAGTTGTACTATATACCATTGGCTGCATGACTTTTAATTAACAGTCCTGTCTAAGGAGATTAACGGCCTTAGTCAGTAACAAGACTACCAGATCGCGCCACAATGATCCTCTACTAATCTCTCGTTCATATTCAAGTTATAATACCTATTATATGACGTCCCTGTCCCAAAACAGTGAAATATTGACATTTATATTATATGTTTAATTTAATAATTTAATAATAATCGGGAAACCGGGAAAAAACAGAACCCTACTATTTTTTTCTATTTGGTGGTGCAGACTGGGGAAAACTCCTGGAACTTCATAAAACACCCTACCGCGCATGTACAAACTATCAAAGCCCAAAAGAGTCGGCTCCAAGGCGTATTTCATACACGTTCCTTGTATTTGAATACTATGTTGTAATTTTATCGTGTTTTCTCCTAAAGGTAAGTCAAATAAGTTATTGACATATTCGGATAATCACTGATATTTCTTTAATAATACTTTTAGGCTTTTCATTCATGTGCCTAACGTTTCTGCGTGCCTAACCTGGTCTTAGAGCAGTTCTAGTTTAAGCTCTACACTTGGGGCATAATGGACCCAAGCAAAATGGAACCGGGTTCCGTTTTGCCCCGGTATAATTTACATATTGCAGTGCTACGGTAATCTCATTTAAATGGTAAGTATGGTGAATTAAAAAAAATGGTTATGGTTATGGTGAAATTAGGAAGAATTTTCATAGTTAAATCCTAAAAATCTTTGTTTACTACGAATTATAATTTTTTTTTTTTTATAAAAATATGAATTGTCTATCTTTGAAATGGTGAGAAATTACACCCGTAAGTCCAACAGACAAGAATGGTCCCTAGAAATTTTTACTCGCTAATAAATTTTTTTATGTAATTTTATTTTCACTTTCTATATTTAACTTATAATATGTTTGAATAAAACAAAAAAATATATGTTTTTTACAACTCACTAAATGATACTTGTAAGACCGAGAGTTTAAGATATTAGCCTATATAAAACCAGGTAACGTTTTGCCCCGGAAAGACAGAACAGACCACTTGACATTATTTACTAAAATTAAAATTACATTTTATGTATCTCTATCACTATTTTGAGACAGGGACCTCACATTGTGAGTTTTTTAACCTAGAACAAAAGTTTTTTAACAGTAGAATGAGAGACGTAATCATAGGTGAGTTTTCAGATACTCTCTGTATGAACAAGTAAATAAACATTAATAAAGAAACCTAACAAATAATTCTATTCAAAGTTTCAAAATTTGTTTATCATCATGCTAATTTACTACAGTGTAAGTAAATTATTCAGATTGTTCATACACCTATAAAGTACATAATGCTGTTTTCCAGACCACCTTCTTTAATAAATTAAAGTTGTGCATACAAATAAACTCACGTATCGAAACATATGGGAGAGAAAGCGTAGTAGTAGAGTGAAAGCAAACTAAATGTTACCTCAACAGTTACTTTCAATAAGTGTGAATGGACCCGAATTAGCTTTCTACCTACAGTATCCAGAACCGAATATGAAACTTTGATGAGCTAATAATGTTCCAAGTTGGCCAGTTACGCCTATGCCAGCCTGCAGAATAGACCGCAAATTAAATTATGGACTGATCTGTTATTGAATCAGCGTTAGGATTGTTGGTCCGCTAATGAAGGCACGAGTTCGCAAACACTGCAGACGAAGCGATTGTTACCAAAAATCCAATAACTGGAATTTCATGGCGTTCGTTTTACAGAGTCCCGCTTCCACTGTGCAAAACATTATTGGATCATTCGGTATGTCAAAACAAACAAAGAGATAGATCTGTGTTGTGTCTCGTCTCACTGGAGTCTGTTTATATTTATTATGATTTTATCTACATATTTTAATGCGAAAAAGTAATTCGATTAGAAATAAGAATGTGAAAATATCTTAGATACCTATTAAGACTAAGTATATACCATTATTATTATTGTCAGAAACCGATATAAAAATCTTGTTATACCATATTAAAGATTTATTATTATACCGGGTGTCCCAGTTCACCCGTAAACCCCCTTTAAAATTTACAGAATTAATTTTAAACGAAAACCAATTAATATGTAAACTAGTTACGCTCTATAGATTGACAGTAATTTAAATTTTCAGGGTGTACCAGAAGATTGCCTTAACAACTTTAAAGTTACCAACTTTAAATACAAAACCTTACTATTTATTATATTTTTATAATTCTACACGTAATTTTAAGACAACTTAACAATAATTTTTTATAATGATTTAATTTGTACCCATAATCCTAACAGATTAGGAGATAATAGGGATTGAAATTTAGATTTTCCCCACACGAATAACATGAAACAAACTTTCAACTCCATTATCTCTAAACATTTTCGGTTAAACAAACATGTCTTGAGCACACAATGTCTTCGAATCTTCTTTTTAAATATTATTATTTAAATTATTAGTTTGTAATAAATTGTTTTATTTCTGAAAAAAATTTACAATATGGGGGATATCATTAAAACAGTATGGACAAGTAAAACTAATTACGTTATAATCAATATTTTACGATTGAATATTATTTATAATGAGATTTTCATTTTCAGACAGTTCTTTTAACGTAAAATGTTCGGAGATAATGGATGTGAAATTGTTCCCATTTTATTCTTATACACAATATCTCCTAAGCCGTTAGGATTAGGGTTAAAATTTTATTGTAAAGCCGTCTTAAAATTATGTGTAGAATCAAAAATGTCATAATAAGTGGGGGTTTGTATTTAAACTTAGTGACTTCCTGCCTAGGTAGTTACTTCTGGTATACCATGTACATTTACATTGAAATTAGCGTCAATCGATAGAGCGTCGGCTTACCTATAACTACACTATTTATTTGTTTTTGTGAAAACTTTTTATTTACAAATTTAAAAAGGGTGTAACAGTATTGTGTTACAAGCTGTATTTAAAAGTTTTTTTTTAATTGAAAGTCAATAAATAAATAAAGTATGAAACAAAACCTAAGTGTTTAAATGTCTACCTTATAAAATTTCGTGAGAAGTTTAATACAGAATTAAATTAAGCATTATCTAGTGGTAAAGTAAAAATAAATCAAATTAAAAAATCTCAAGTATTTTGCTTTTTTACTATAAATTTCGAATGCCCTCTCACAAAATATGCATGATTAAATATTCGTCGGTTCGTGCGTCGATGCATTCAGTGATTCACTGTAAAACCGGTTTCACAGCCTGCCAGCAGTAGGCCTAATGCCCACCGCCTATAGTTCACTGTGTCAGGTCCTCAGCCTACTGTCTATAGTTCAATGTGCCATGTAGGTGCCTGAGTTTACACTAATGGTGTTACGTACTTACATTTACTATTGGTTAAGAATCGTGAAATGTTAATTGCTCCTTGCGGAAATTGTTTGGCAATTAAAATTTATTTTACCCTGCAATCTATTGATTAGCCTTGTGAAACTATGGTCTTACAACCTTTTCGTATTCGATATACTTTTGAAAACATAACTGGTTATTTACCATAAAAAAAACTAAATGTATATTTAGATTAATGTGGAAGATGACCCCATAAATCTATGAAGAATGTTTTGTTGGTAGACATGATTGAAAGACGTTGACATTTTTTGTTATTTAAAAATTAGCAAGATACACTTGATTTTAACTTTAAACCTGTATCATAAATTATGATTCTAAAATGAAACAGGCAATATTTATTTTAATGGCGGCGAGAGCTCATGTAAACAGATTAACAAGATGACCAGGCAACATTGCTAAACATAACTAGGCTATTTTATCATTGTTGGAACTCAAAATTAAGTAACGTGTGTCATTTAGGTATAAAGGGGAAGTGCGCGTAATTTGTACCAGCGCCAAAATCGTACCACCATGGTTTTGAGGAAACTAAGCTGCCACTAACACTCACTACGGCTATTTCTGACCCTTAGTCAACCTCATTAGCCAGAGCATTGACTGGGACGCATGGAGTCGTGTTCGTTATTTTGTGAAAAATTGTTTTAATATTTTGACTCGTTTCTTATAGTGTTGATGCTTTAGTTTATTGGAATTCATAAGAAACCATCGAGGGTAAATTAATATTCAGAATATGTTATTGGTTAAGTGATTGATTGCCTGTAAATCAACGTAAGAACCAATTTCCTAGGTGTATTTTCAGTGTAGTTATGGCAAGTTGAGTTCAAGATGGCGCGTAAATTGTACCACTCTAAATTGTACCACTCTGTGTTTCCATAATTGTACCACCATTCTAAGTGGTACAATTTTGGCTAACACTGTATTTTGTTTCCAAATGGCTCAGAAAGTTAAAAAGTATAACAAATGGACCGAAGACGACATGTCCCGCGCTATTTCGGCCTATGAAAACGGTGGTTTAAATGCAGTTTGCCGAACTTATGGAATTCCGAAGCCGACCTTAAAAAGGCACATATAGGAAACTAAAGTCTATGCAAATTATGACTCTAAAAAGCTTGGCCACTCTCAAGAATTACCAAAAGAACTAGAAGACCAGTTGTAACAACATGTTTTAAAGTTATTATTTTCCATAGAGAACATTCAATATTGGAAAGGAGCTATCCTTGTTTTTACCTGCGGCATTTAGTCTTATGACATAATGTAATTTGTATATAACATTGACAACTTAAATATAATTTTCATCGCACATTCTATGTTTAGCGATTTTACAAATTTTAATATATGATATAAATCGTATGATAAATACGAGTGTTTTTTCTAATACTGAATAATGTACTATATTACACTATGCCTATGTATAATTTTTTTTATACAAATAAACATGTTTTAAAATACTTATAACATACTATAATAATTTTTTTGACAATAAATATAATTTCAATAATTGTGTTGTGTTTTATTGTAAAATAAGGGTTAATTTTACAATAGGTACAATTAAGGAAACTGGTACAATTATTGGAAACAGGTGGTACAATTTAGGGGTACATGGTACAATTATGGCAATTTTTTAAAACCAAAAAAACAATTTTTTCCTATTATATTTTTTAACGAAATTACTTAAAACTTTTATAGAACATAGATGTCATTAAGTACTAAAAGACCATCCTGATTTTGATTTTTTTAATACTTCCGGTTTTCTGAAAATTGACTTTATGCTTAGGTGGTACAATATTGGCGCACTTCCCCAACCTGTTTACATGTGTGTCAATGATAAACATTGATGATAATATAAATGTTACAATATTAATATTATTCATAGTGTAAAGTCAATTGATAAATTAAAGGTAAATATACAAATACAACAGAGTATTAATTTATATTAAATACATTAACAAGAAACAGTTCTATTTGTATGTTAATATTTAATTTATATTTATACGATAGCCAAACTACAAATAACGAATGGATCAGCTTGTATTTACAAATTAAATACACACAATAGAAAACACATACATAAACACTAGAGAATAATAAACTCTTTTACTGTAACAGTGTCAAACCAGTTTTATTTGACAGGTTTGCTGCAGTGGTGCAAGATAACATTTCCACTGATGTAACTAGCACTCGGTATCTGCCTGTTTGTATTGCGCCAGATCAGTGACAAATAAACCCAATTGGCCGGTTATAGTTCCAGTTGCGTTTATTACAATGAAGAGAAATGAAACTTTTTGCTGTCTGCTGTTTACCTACATTTTAAAATAGGAATGATATCCAAACAAGTTGGTGGTTATTTTATTATTTACGTTGCAGTTTTATAGAATTATTACAATTATAGGCTATTATAATAATTATGTATGTAATTTATACTATAGTTAGAATTTTTTATTTAACAAATCATTAAAAAGGATGAATAGTAAATATGCACTACGCCTTTTCTTCTAGGACAAAATGTGTAACTTTAATGTGAAAAAAAAAAAAAAAAAAAAAAACAGAAACTACGAGCCTCATGTGTAGATGTTTTGTAATATCTGTAGAAACAGTGTAGTAAAAAAAGTCTCGGGACGGTTTGGTAATTTTTTACGATTTATTCATAAGTGAATGTAAAAAATGAAACTTTGTAAATGTATATGTGTCATTTTATTAAATTTTTTCATACATGATAAAGTTTTCACCTATTGAGGTTGGCAGTAAAAATAAAATATTAAATGTATAAACACTGGCCAATACTTACATACAATTAAGCGTCTTAATTAGTAGAAAACAATGCCACAAACCCGACCTTCATAAATGATAATGTAATAAATTATGTCCATCACACTTTTCAAATCATGTTGCAAAAACAAAATAAATATTGATCGGCCTAGTTACTCTGTAAAATAAATACCCTATAAATGTCTGGAAAAGTAGATTTAAATGACAAATATAACTGTTCAACATTCATAACTCAATCTAAATCGGTAAAAAAATTAAGGGGCTAGGGAGCCCATCTGTTACTTACAGTATGAAATACTTTTATACAAGCATATCAGTTTATGTAAGTTTGATCTCGTTAAATTGTGTTAATGAGATTTTAGTATCAGAGGATGACTAACAAATATATAATAATAGTTGGTTTCCTTTATTTCGCTTTTTGCTCAGGAATAAAATAAAAATTCAAATTTCGAAGACATAACTTCCCTTTTTTCAAATCAGGATAGTTAATGTATGTCTTAGATTAATTTTTTTTATCATGCTAAATCAATACCAGAGATCCACTGTATATAGTTAGACGAACAATGCAAATTGCGAGAGAACATCGCGATTTGAAAAAGCGATTTGAAAAAAGGAACTTATATCTCAGAAATTGAAATTTTTATTTTATTCTTAAGCAAAAAGCAAAATAGGGGAAACTAAATATTATTACATCTTTATTAGTCATACTCTGATACTAAAGTCTCATTAACACAATTAACGAGATCAAACTTACTTAAACTGATATGCCTGTATGAAAGTATTTCATACTGTAAGGAATAGTAGAACTCCCAAGAAACTTAATAATTTTTTACCAATTTAGAATAAGTTATGAAATGTTGAACAATTATATTTGTCAATTAAATATACTTTTAAATATAATTAAACATACCTGACATTTATAGGGTATTTATCGTTCGCTTTACCCATTCAAATCCCCGCAAAACCAACCTTACACTTGTAATGAGTGATGGACTATTTTTTGTTGTCAAATTGTTTAGAATCTCAATCAATAAAATTGTTATATATGTATATTTAAACCTGTGTCGATAATAATACAAGAATGTTTACGCTAATAATGGTGAGACCCCTGGTAGCCTTAAAAAACAAAGTAAAAGAATATTCCCCCATCCCTCATATTATGGTTAATCCTTCATATGTTTAAAATAATTGACTTTTTAGGGAAAACATGACACGAAGAAACAAACCAAATAAAGTTGCCATTCACATTCCCCAGAATCAAATAGTATCTTATTTAGTTTTTTGTATGTTAACTTCTTGCAGCTGGTTGTGTTTTAAATAATTTTTCTTTAGAAGTTATGTTACTAAAACTTACATTTTATATTATAATCATACCATTTTAAAAAGAACCCAGGAGAAAAGCTCTATCCGTCAAAGTTTCAAAAAAAGCTTTATATAAAAACTCTTTGCCTTCCTTTACAGGGGGCGGTCTTACTTACCATGTCTGATCGTCTCGAGAAGTGCCGTCCTAGTGATAAGATATCTTCCTCGGCGGAGTTGACCTGTGGGGGTGGGGTCGAGAGAGTCCTGGGTGTAGGGGGGGGGGGGGGCAGGACCTCTTGCGACATCTAGTGGCGCTGCAGAGAGCCTCCGTCCTTCCCAAGAATGCCGTTGCCCAACTAAGTACCCTGCAGCGCCTGTGGGCGGCTACAACGTTGTTCTTTGTCCAACACTTGTAGATTCAAAGGACCATTCGATAAGAGAATTGATGATATTGAGAACGATCGTTTTGTTCACTTGTGTTTCCCACGTTTAAAATTTTGTTGGCACCGTGAAAAATTGTGTTATTTAAAATGTAAATATTAGATAATCAATGTTGTATTGATATAGATTCCGTATTCATACTATGCACGAATGATTTGATTTCATTATTATTATTGGTCATGTTATGCTAATATTGTAGGAATGTATAGTAGATTCATTAAAACTAGAGTTTACTGTGAGGGTTGAAGTAAATGTAATTTTAATTTCAAAATGGAAACGTTATTTAGTAATATTTGAATATCGACTGACAAGGATATCTTGGTAATATTTCTGGTTAACAACGGTTCAGAAGACCGTGAATTTATAACATACCCAGCAATATATCTTGCATAAAAAGTAAATACATGGATGACTCTATCGTTTGACTACAAACAATCCATCAATTTATTCAAGCGCGTCTGCATCCTTCCACTATTTTTATTGTCCAAAACTTATCCCTGTGAATATTTGAAATTGCACTGATTTATTACTTTCTTTTATTCTATGAATTTGTTAATTTTTTGAGAATACTCGAAACGTGTAAGAATTCAGTGTTTCTATAAATTTCGTATCTCCTACCAATTTGAACATTATACGGCCTAGATTTGACTATATTTCCCTCATATTTCCCTCACTACATGTTTTACCAAGCAATACGTTATTTTTATCATGTAAGTTTAATATGAGACGTACTTTTACTGTCGTAGATAAAATGTTTTGTATACATCCGTTGAAATAAGCACCAACAATTACATTACAAGTAACATTAAAATAATATTTTACATATCAAACCAAATTGAAACTTGTTGCAAAATGATCTCCTAAAGATACAGGAATCAAATTAAAATAAAGGTTCTAGAACAATGAGTGGTTGAAATTTGACGAAATCAACGTTGTAATAAAAAGGACATAATTCTCAAATAAGCTAGTTGATCCATAATGATTTACTTGAAATTTCTTTACATGCCAAATCTCAAAATAGTGTGATCGTTTGTAAGTGAGACCGATGATTAGGTCCAGTGACATCAGGTGCTTCTACTTTTTCCAACAATTTTAATAATGTAAAGTATTGTATGCAAAGATTGCATTCTAACTTTAAGCCACTCGTGAGATATTTAGAATACTCCTTTATTTATAAGTGTTCTAAATTACATCGTGTTCTAATTTTAACTTGTGGCTTGAACACTTATAAAGCTATCAATATTAACACTTATTAAAACTAACAAAAAAAAAAAAAACAACAACTAAAAAAAAAAAAAATTATTAGTAACAAATATTAAAATTTAGTTATCAATATATTTAGATTGATAACTAAGTTTTAATATTTGTTACGGGTCTTTATCAAGTATCTCATTACTGGAGTCTTTTTTGTAGATTTAGTACCATACAGTAATTTTAATCTTAAAATAACCATCACTATGCATGAATACTTTTGTCTCAACCTCTCATTCAGATTTTTTCTGTATTTCTGTTATAAAGCCATGTTAGTTTAGACTTGTGGATGTTTGATCTTTGAAACTTCTTAAAGCTAATTTAGACTCAGTTTCTCCACATTATACTGACTGTACTTTTCAGTCATGTATTGTGTTCTTGTATTACTGTGAATTGACGTTTTGTCGTTAATAAATGGATACATATAACTCCTAGCAATGCCATTCGACTAAAATATGTTGTCAAAAGTAGTATAAAACTTAGATAAATTTCATTCCAAAGTTTGATGATTTTAGGGTAAAATTATAAATACATTCAAACATTGATTGTTAAATTCTAAAATGAAAATATAACATGAGAACTATTAAATCTGGAGTGTCATTCATCGTCACAGTATTCATATTCGTATTCGAATTTGTATTCGTAATCGTAGAGGGCTAGGAAGCTGAGTTGTTATAGAGCGGGTAATTTTTTAATCTTAAGGTTGCCGGTTCGATCCTGAGAAAAGACAGTAATTTTTGATGGTATAGTGGACCCAGCTATTTTGTCATTGGTCTATTAATTAATGATCTTGACAAATGAACCAGCTACAATTTGTCAATCATAAAGACCTCATCTGATCCATCACACTCACCCTTCAGTCACCTCACCCAACGAATTTAAACTAGATATAGAGTCTAACAAAGATAGAGAAATTTGTCTACTGTTAATTAACGCCATTTCACCTACGATTCTCACCGTTTCCTTGGTAACCAGTCATTTGTTTACACTTTCTCATATGTCATTTTCCATTTTACCCACATCTTTCAGGTGTTTTTATGGTAACAAATCTCAAAAGGCTGTCCATAGACAATCAAAAAAGTGTTTTTAAAACAATTAACATAACAATAACAAATAATAAGATGTTTTAAAGGTTTAAGCTGTACCAATCAGAGTAGCTTGGACTGATATCCAAGGAAACGAAGGCAAAGTGTGGTACGTTGGCAAGGAAACGGCGGGAATTTTGGGTAAAATGGCGCAAATCAACAGGGGACCAAAAATAACATGTGTTTATCACCATATAGTTTAACCTCGTTGTACTCACCTTAAAATACGCATCATTGAGTGCATCGGCGTTTCAATGAAAGTATAAAAGTATCAGAGGATTACTCCATGTTCCAGCCGGTTTCCAGTTTGGTTCCAGCCGCCGCCGCCAGAGTTCACTGAGGGTCAGCGGCCGCGTGCGCCTTCGTTGTTTATTTCTGACAACAAGATTGCCTCCGAGTACTGATAATGTTTAAGGGCCCCTCCATCCTCCAGGGACAATAATGTTGTTTCGTTTCTTTCCAACCCGTTACGCAATTCTTGATCTAGTTGGATTACAATCATGCATAATTTAATTTTAAGTGAAGACTGTTCTAGATGTTTAAAACTACTAGTAAAAAAAGTACAAATGGAAAAAAGTAAATGGAAATTTTGTTATCTAGAGGAAAAGTTGGTGGATTTCAAATGTTTAAAAAATTTTCTTTTTATTGTTTGTGTGTTTAATTTGTGACGGAATTTATATAAAAAGCATTGCTTTTAAACAAGAATAATACATTTTGAAATATGTATTTAATAAATATTAATTGTTAAAAAATATTACATAAACAAGGTACTTAAGAAAAGAACATTATAAATGATATTTATTTCTTTACCGAAAAGTATCACCTATTTATATTTCTTCTTGATAATATCGATCGTCTAAGATTTCCATCGATGACGTAATTAACATAAGGTTGATTTTATATAAATAAATGCTATAAATAATCAGTGAAACCTGACTGGTTTCAACTGATTTTCATTGACTAAAGTATTTCTGGCCAGTGATGAGATTTTCAAGGACACCCTATGAGAGTCCCAATGCCTTAAAACAAATGTATAACATCCTAAATGTTACTGTGTTATAAGTTGAGGTGATAATGGTATTACGAGATTTTAGTATTCATGTAAAAATTCAAGTCATAGGATTTATTCAGTCTATGAGACTGCTAATAAATCTTTTCAATAAATAGAATCATTGAATAGAAAGTTCTGTTATTGACATGTTCGTAAAATATCTTTATTGGTTTAGTTATGTTAGTCGCAGGCATGTTATTTCATTACGAATAAAATTGCCTTATAAGTATTATTATATTCATATTGTGAATGAGATTGCTGAAAAGATCTATCATATTCCCACCTTTAAACAAAAACTATAAATCTTTCTGTATATTGCTGGAGTTTCCTTTGTTGTTAGTGAATGTGTTTAAATAATCTGCCTTTTCTTTTTTGTTCTCAGGAGAAAGGGTTAATAAGTTCACTAAACAGTTTCAAACTTTATGTTTACAAAATTTTAATCATCAATTGGCTGAACTTCCTATCTTATTTGTAAGATTTGCATCACATTATACATCAGTAACTAAATATGATGTCATGGTGTTGTTTTCTGTATCTTTATGGCTTGTAATCAGTGTGACGTGGTGTTGACAGGGCTTTAATTTGTGTAGGATTTTGTATTATTTTATGTAGGATGAATGCAGGAATGTTTTGGGTTTCATCCTTAACTGTAACAGTTTCTTGTTGGTTTTTGACAAAAATGTATGGTTTCCCCAGTACGTCGTAAGAAGTACGATACTGAGAGCACGGATTGAAAAATTTCACTTTGTCTGTACTTAGGGTTAAATCTATAATCCGTGGACGACGACACATTATATCGATTATGTGACTTCAGCGAATGGACCCAATCATCCTCGTTGCACCTCATTCATCTTTATTTCAGGCATTTTATAAGAACCCCTACAACTTATTTTTAAACTCAGAACATGAAAAATATAACACTTTAGGACATAAATATTTGAATCAAACAATTTGTTTTTTATGGTAATAAAAGCCTTGAATTACCATCATTTTTATAAGTAAATAATTTTGTTGTTATTATTTTAAATTTCAATTCTGTGGTCTAATTCTGCTATTACTTTTCAGAGACGATTAAAATTATATTTAACGTGACTCTATTTAACTTAACTAAATTGTTTTATTCCAATAACCTCCAAAACTTTTCTATGAAACACACGGAAAAAGTTTTAACTTTCAATATTGATGTAAATTTAATAAATTACTAAAGTAAAGAAATCTTTACAAACAGACGATACATTTTCTGACAACCTTTCGAGTAATGTTGACAAGGATTTATTATTATTATTTTGAAGTTGTAGCATAAAACATTTTCATTATTATTTTAAATACACATATTTTTTTAGTTACTTTTACGAAAATCCCATTTCGACATAAAATACACCTTGAGTTGTGGGTTAAATCATTTAAAAGTTCTCCTAGGGAAACCGAGTTCTTGATTCAATCGAGTATGAAATTCGAAGTCATTTAAAGTTTGTGAACCAATGTCACCTGGAAATAGCTTCAAATGGAGTTTGATCATTAAATGGTGACAAATGTTGGAATACAGATAGTGCTTGCAAACACAACGGCGGATGTAATAACAAATTATAACGCCGCTATCTTTCATTAGTGAGTAATGCTTGTGGTTGGATGTTAATTTAACTTTAAACAAACTCAAATCAATCTCGACCAGTTGTTTATATTGTTTATTACACAAACATATAAATTGTTAAAAACAGTCCCTGAAGGGCTTAGACATATGTTAACCTATTAAGTTAAGTTATAATAATGAAATTTTTACATATGTATAAGAGATGAAAATATACTTTTTCATATTTTTTTACCCTAAAGGTGATTAAGAAGAAAAGCTTTAAATAAAAATGTTTTCGATGTATACTTCAAATTAAATATTGCTGTTAATATTAAACCCCCCTTCCGTGATCCCGACCTTAAAAGCATGACAATAAAATATGGCAAGAAATATAAATATTACAGAAAACTAAAAATAAAATACCTCCCAATATACACCCGTTTCTTTTGAGGTCAAGTTTGTGGCAAAGCAAGAATGAAAAGTCCTTTAACATTATATTTTGCATGAAATAGGCTGAAGAAATGTTTCTATGACATTCTTTAGGGGCCCTTTGAACCCATAAGAGAAACTGCATAGGACTATGTTATGTAAACCATTTTAAAAGGATTTACAATGGGAGCAATTTACAACAAACCTCATATCATAAGATCGAGTGTATCGTGGGTTATTGATTTTGGTTCGTTTTTGGTAATACGATTCCTATAATTGTTTACTTCTTCAATAATATTGACACCTTTATTGTGACCTTTGTCTCAACCTTACAACTTTATTGCATTTTAAATACAGATTAATTTACATTTTGATATTTTCTTACATTCAATATTTTTAAAATTACTCTCTATAGTCCGTCCTCAAAGTCCTTAAAGAGAGAAAATCCTACAAATGTCCCAAAAAGTAAATTTAAATCAAATTAAATGGCCTTTATGCATATACAAAATTTCATTGCTCAGGACAAATTGTTTGAAAATGACTAAGCCTCCACAGGGCTTTTCTACATTTTGGAGATACTAATAATTTTCAATGTGTATTTTATCGGTTATAACTTTATTCAAAATACATAGTTTGACATGAGCGGCTAAAATTGTCCAGAAGTATTTTTATATCTACCGTCAAGCACAGTTATAAAAAATATTGGTGAAGAGTAGTGGTCTGTTTTACCGTATAAATTTGCTTACTTATGTGTATTATAATAACTATGACTGCACATCTGGTGTGATATTTAAGAAATTTCGTTGCAAAATTCATAGACCAAGATGTTTTTATTTTATTTTTTATTTTTATTATAATTATTATTTTTTACAGTCGTATGGAAGGAAAGTCATGAACTGCTAACTAATCGGAATAAAAAAATAAACAGTTTTAATTAACAGTTGCAACTAAATAACACCGGTTGCATTATCGGCTCCTTACAAATCACGACTCTCTCCGCAACCGTGACAAATTGATGGCCGGCTTGTTATTTAAAGAAGCGTACTTCGGTGCGTCGCTGTGTGGGACGCTGGAAAAGGTCACGTGACGTGAGGAATTAAATTGCCTCCTTAGCACACATTGTTTCGAAACCAATCATCGGCGATGAAACGGCAAAATTCGTCAATGGTGTTGATATTTTATTGGGTAAATGCGAGATTTAATGCGTGTTAAATAATAGGTCACTCCAATATTTTATGTTTTACCCTTGGTAAATAATATATTTTATGTAAATTTAATTTTATCAGGCCATCTAGAGAAATAAAAATAGTTTTCAAGAGAAGAACGTTAAAATTGGATATGTATGGTTTTATATTAGATTTTCTCATACAAAAATACCAAACGCATGTCATTACATGTAAATGGAAAATCCTTTTGTCTCAAACTTATATCTAAGTTAGTCAGCACTTTAGACTGAGTTTTAGAAAATTATGTCTGATGGAGTTGACTTTTAGTGTTTTTAAACAGTTCTTTATATGAACATTGTCTAAAGAAAACTGTTAAGATACTCATATCAGTAAAACTGCATTACAATTCATAAACAAGAAAGTGACAAATATTATGTACAACTATTTCGATATAGGCCTACCATATACAATTACTAACACACAGATAGCAAGAGAAATTATTTTAAATATTCCAAATCAATAATATTTATTGAAATAAAGTATAAATCAATGGTTAATATGCTAATATAATTTACTTTATCTTCGGATCGTTAATTAATATGATATTAACACAGATTTAATCCATTTGATTACCATACCGACAAATTTTCTCAGACCATTTTCAATAATGATTTAAAAAATATTACTTTGTACTGAAATATACAATTAAAAAATTAAAGTTTTTGAAATATTTTTTGTTGTTGTTTGTAAAGTAGGAATGAGCCATGGGTATAGTAGATATTGTCTCAAGGTCAGTCGAAATGGGTTTTTTTTTAATGTTAATGCTCCTTTGCATTAGGATCCCTTAATAATGTGGCAGGTTATGACAAATGATAGTATGTAAAACAATTGTTTTACTCTATACTTCAGTTTCTATATGACTTTTACTTTTCATTTCATTTCCAGTTTTATTCTAAATTTAAAATATACATTGTAATTTCCGTGTTGCAAATGATGAGCATTCATATTTGCTATACGAAAGAAAGGAGAAATATTATTAGATAAAAAACAGTCTCCGGCTTGATATACCAATTAGAGTACGGAAGAGCCCGATAGTACGATAGTCCTATTGGACGAGCACGAAGCTTTGTCACGATCTTCACTTTTGGCTCAAATACCACGCTTCCTACAAAAGCTTTCTCTAATAAATCCCACTTCGAACGTTTACATGCGTTTGTTATTCACTACTAGCTGATCTTTTGATAACAGTAAAATAATGAAGGATGCCAAGCAATGAGTAAGAAATATGTATGACTAGTTATATAACTGAGACAGGGGAAGGTTGTCCCAACAAAAAGCAATACAAATCTTTACTGGATTAATTATTTAAAATCCAACTTCAATGAACTCACAAATATCCCCACTATTTTGAAAACTCTGTTATAGTTCAAATTGTCTATAAAGTGTCATTATTAAAATTTATCATTACATAATGTACTAAAACTAAATGATAATTATAACCTTATGAACATTTTTTACAACATTACATAGATTTTTACTAAAAAGTATGTCAAAAGATTTTTTTATTAGTTGATTTAATTGCCAAAAACTTTGCAATGTTGTGCACTAACCGTTCTAGGGTTGCATTTAAAGACCAGATAGCATTTTATTAACAGATTATCAAATTATTCTATTGTTAACTAGTTCCCAAGAATTTCATAATCAAATATTCCATTATAATAGTAATTATTCTATTTCATTTACAACAATTTACATTGTACAGCATTATATCAGCAATTTACTGTATGTGTACCATTTATATAGTTGATGAAATAACTGTTGTTATATAAATTTTAATAATTTGTTATCTTTTTTTAATTTAATGCTATTTATCCTTCGAATATCAATTATTTGTTGGGATAATCATTTGTTTTTGTTTTTTATTCTATTCATTGTCATTTCTCAATGTTTATAATTGTCTGCAATTCTAAACATTGTTTTCAAAATCTTGTATGTACTTATGTTAGTTAAAAATGTATTTGGCCTGAAAATCTTTTTATATTTGGTCTATATTAATTATTTTACTTGTGTAATTAGACTTGTTATGTTTTCCTATATTATATCACTTTGATTATTGTAAAGCCGCTATTTACAATGGCAATAAACATTCATGATTTAAGATTTCCGACATTTTTAATTAAATCAATATTTTAAAACAATTTCATCCTTTTTACCATGAGATAAATAGTTTAAAGCAATATTTTTATTATTTAGGTATATTATTTTAGTTACTTAAGTTCATTCGTTATTTCACTTTTACTAGTTACTAGCCTAGTATTTTATGTACTTTAATTTTTTGTGCTTCCTTTCTCTTCTTCTTTTCTTTCTTAATGTCTATTTTCTTTATCTTGGATTTATTAACTCTTTCTTTATTTGTCCTGCATAAGAGTAGGCCTAATCACGCTCTTTACAGAACATTAATTAGACAGAAACAGGGAACATAAAAAACGAAAGAGTGTAACTTATTTTCAACATGCTAATTACAACATGATACGTTTCTTTTGCAATCATATATTAAACACAAACATATACAACATTCACAATATATCCACACTTACACAGAATATTGTACACATTATACAGACGGTGGATGTTGAAAAAGAAAGAAAATGACAATCGACCCCACACTCCAGCCGCAATCAGACCCATTTTCTCCTCAGATATTCACTCTTTCTGCCTGAAAAAAGATGTTTAAGTTTTCATTTTCTCTAGGTAGCCTATATTTACAGTATTTTCAAACGTATTGACTGTTAAAATATTGAATATGGTTTTGTAATAGCGATGCAATATTAACACATTTTAATCTAAGCTATTATCCACTTTTAGATAAATAACAACTAGTTGAGAACCAACTCAGTTGGCCTTACTCTAATCATACACTATAATACGAGCCATGTCTGAAGGGATGTGTGTTCCACGATCTCGAAATCTAGCTGGTAGATTTTGCTTAAATTTAGCATTTAAGGGCGTTTGGGCCCAAAATAAGTTTAGAAACAGCCTCAATCCAAGGAAAATACAAATTTGGTCTAAGTTTAAGTTTAAAAATCGTAATTTTAACATTGGTCTATTTTGGTAACGAAATAACTACGAAAGGTATACAAAAATATAGGAACAGTAATGTTAAGCAGACCATTTGAAACAGCTGTTAACTGTGAAGAGGTATAGTTGGTTGCAGGTGGAAATTTAATAGCTTTATTACCATGACACTATATCAAAACGGAATTAAAACTAACGAGCAATAAGGCTCGGTTAACGTGATACTAATATACAAATATAAGCATGTGATACTACTACACTCAATCTACATAGTACCAAGTACAATATCTTGCGTCTCTACGCTTTCGTCAACCGATCAACAGATGATGTACATGGGAGACGGAGATTCGGTTCATTATCGAGGAGGAGGCAGTAAATGTAAATGTCAGCCGAGTCTTGTATCAGATCCGTCCCTCCACCTACAACGGCCGATGACACAAAAACATTCAGGATTACAACAGGGGTCAGGAAATGTCACCGCGCGTCACTACAATATACGCACTTGTTCACATTGAGCCGGCAAAGTGCAGAGGTGTGGTGGAACGTTGAGCAATTAATGCAAAAAATATGACAGAAATATTTAAACCATGCAAAGGAATGAAATACATCTTAAAATGATATAAGTAAGGAAAATTTAGAAAATGAAAATATGTTTGGATAAATTAAAGTACAGTAAGGAATTAAATACCTATTCAGTACCTTTAAAACCTTCAATATTAAATACCTATTAAATACCTCAGCTGACGCTTCGAGCGGCCATCTATATTTCTCCAACGGCAATGACGTACTTTATGTTCTTAATACAAAAATAGCGATTTTCCTAAATTACATCACTTTGAATATTGTAAAACCGCTATTTTAATGGCAATATACATTTATGATTTCTGACATTATTAATTAAATCAATATTTTGAAACAATTCATTTACCTTTAGATAAATATTGTAAAGCATTATAATAATTAATTAAGTTTATTATTTTAGCTATTTAAGCTCATTAGTTGTTTTCACTTTTACTAGTTACTTTTCCTTAGTTTATATATATATACTTCAATTTTGGTGTACTTCCTTTCTCTTATTCTTTTCTTCATTAATGTCTAATATCTTTATCTTGGATTTATTAACTATTTTTTTTTACATAAGAAAAATCACGCTCTTTATAGAACATTGATTTAATACCTATTCATAAACATTTGATACAATGGTTGATTGACGTCTTGTTTATTGATCTTTAAACACTATTACATGCAATTGATCTCCTCAAACCAAAGAGAAAAAAAAATTCATAATAAATAACAGAATTACAAAACGCAGATAAATTATTCAACTTTTTCAAGACTTAGCTTACATGAAGCCAAATTTCAATTTAATCTAATCACATGGCTATATGAAATTATATGCATTCATGCCAAAACAAGGTGCAAAGCTTGATACACATGCAATGAGCATGCTCAATATTCAAAATAAATCATTTCATAATCTGCAAAGAGATACTCATCTACGTTATGAAAAGGTCTATCAGTCAACCAGGCATGCATCTTCAACGATTTAGGTTAACATGCTGTGCACTCATATTTAATTTGTTGAACAGTTTTGTCTGCATTCTCGACATTTACATAACACTTTCCATTTGAGGTGTAACTATCACTTGCATCTGTATCAACCACCATTACAAAAATCTCTGTTGATAATATTATTCGTCAAATATACTTATTGGGATGCAGAAAAAAATTACATTTTGATATCATTGAATAAAAAGGAGTAAACATATGTAAGCATGGACATATTTTAATCTGGTATTACATTGTATCGTTTTAATAACACTTTAAGCAATAAAAAAAAATTTCATTGCACATTTAAATTTTTTAAATGTTATTTGATGTATTTTAGTGTTGTAAGGTAAATGTGTAGAAAACATTTATTATAATACTAGCTGTTTCCCGTCACGGCTTCGCCCGTGATTGTATTTATTTTTTAGATAATAAAATCTTTAAAAGAGCAACAAAATTCTTCTTTATTAAGAAATACATTGAAACAATAAAGTAGTGTGAGTTGAGCTCTGAAATAATTTTGCAAAACTTTTCTTAATGAGAACCAATGAGCAAATAGGAACGACCAAGTCAAATTTCAATTCCGTAGGCCCTAGTCATTTTGAAATCATGTGGGATGGAACCCTGAAGAACACAAAAAACTATATTTACAAAAGTGTTTCTTAGTAAACACCTATTAGCAAAACGGAACATAAACGTTAAATTTCAATACCGTAGGATCTATGGTAATTTTGAGGATTTGTGGGAAGGAGCCCCTGGATTAATTTTTAAGTCCTATGGGCCGGAGCCATAAAGAACTTCGAAAACTATGTTTGCAAAACCGTTTCTAAGTGAGCACCAATTAGTAAAACAGAGCATTCACGTTAAATTTTAATCCCTTAGGATCTATGGTAGTAGTGTGTTTTGGTTACACCTAGACCGGAAGTGGGGCAGCTGCCCGAGCAGCTGCTGCAGTTGACTCGGGCAGCTGGCGCCAGCTGCTATGCCATATAGCTTCCGGTGGGGGTTAGAGGGTATATATGAGATGCTGTAGTTATATGTTATGCCATATAGGTTGGGGTGGAGCTGGCGATAGTGTTGGCGTTAGGGTGAAGTGAATTTGCGCATAAAGTGGGGTTGAACTAAAAATGCGCATAAATTAAAAGTCAGTTCAAAATTGAAATTCGTCGGTGTTAACGAAACTCTAACAGTTGAAGAAAAATTAAGAGTTAGTTCAAAATTGAAATTCAAACTTATAACTGGGATGTGGAAAATACGTCAAGGTCATCCAGAGTAAGTTTTTAAAAATTCCATCCAACTATCACCAGAAATAGTTTTAAGTTGAAGTAGTTGGTGATAGCGGGATAATTGATTCGTGCCATGGGAGAGGTGTTTATCGTATGAAAGTTGGCGATCGAATGAGAAACGCCGCCTAGGGAGAGGGCTTATAAAACGGCAACCTCCCCCCACCACCCCTTCCCCCACTCCTTTAGACCAATAACCGGTCGCCGACTCTATGTGTTGAAACTGAACTAGACATGGCGGCCGCCATGGATAATTCTAACCTCAAACCTTAGTTTTGCATTGGTGAGCATGCGCCACCCCTACTCCTTTACCTTTCTTTTATATTTTTAAAACCGAACAGATGTCCGGGCAGCTGCCCCTACGGGCAGATGTTCGGGCAAGTGTTGGGGGCAGAGATGTTGAAATATTGGGGTGGAGATGGCGATAGCGTTGGTGGTCGGTTGAACTGAATTTGCGAACAAAGTAACTAGGGTTGAACTAAAAGTGCACATAAATTAAAAGTTAGTTGAAAACTGAAATTTGACGGTGTTAACAAAACTCTTAATAGTTGAACAAAATTAAAAGTTAGTTTAAAACTGAAATTCAAATTTATAAATGGGATCTGGAAAGTATGTCAAGGTCATCCAGAGTAAGTTTTAAAAAACCCTATCCCGCTACCACCGGAGTAATAGTTCGGAGAGTGGAACTAACTCTGGTGATAGTGGGATAGGTATAGAATTAGGTTTGTGAACTTTATTTGTGAAAAACATACAATCAATGTGTGACAGCAGTGTTTAAACAAGTTGAAGTTTTGTTATGAACTACAGAGTTGTAAACACAAACACCGACGACGATGAGAAGGTAAATGCAGAGTCCCCAGATGATGTATTTGAAAAGCTTGAACAAATGTAACATTTCGAGTTGGTTTTCCTGTTCCATTTCCAATCGTTTAATTTCTAATTTCAATTTATCCTCTTCCATTCTAGTTACGAAGGGAACTTCATCCATCATATCCATCATGATTGTGTTAGTGTTTGAAATTTTAAAACAAGCGATGTTGATAGTTCAGAAGTCAAAGACGGAATGAGAAGTAAAAGGGAGAAATGTTAGTTAAATAAAGAAGTGGTGGGGGGAAAGGATGAATTACAAAGAAGTGGTGGGGGAAAGACGTTGCTCTTCATTATTACCATCAGTAGTGTCAGATGGTGCAGGAGTTAGATTTAGTAAACTGTCTTCGTCTAAACTTTCAACCTTATCACAAATAGGACAATCGTATGTTATTTCCAAATTCATTTTGATGGTTGTAAAATTATCTACAAGTTCTTGTAAAATATTAAAAATGTCTTGTAACTCTTCTTTAGAGTTTATTTCAAAACTAGAATTCATTCGGGCCAATGGAGAGTTGTTCATTGTTGGAGAGTCGGTGATGGAATGAGGATCGGCGCATAGGGAGGGGGCTTATATAATGGTGACCTTGAGCAGGCGTCTAGGGAGGGGGGCTGTCTAGGGAGGGGGCTTTTATATGGGGAACCTTGAGCTTATGATTGAATAAAATGTTTAGTTCTTCTTCTTCGTCTTTTAATTCAATTATTTGAACCGAAGTAGTTGTTTCATCTTCTTCACTTGATGAAGAAAACAATTCACCAGGATTTAAATATTGAACTACAATTCTGAACCATCTTATAGGATATTCATCAATGATAGAAAGTAAGTTTTGAAACAATTCTTCCATCTCCTCCCTGTCAGTTATTATATGTTGAAACTTGATAAATTTGTTTTCCATGTTGTTAGTTAGAGTGTTGGAAGTGGAATGATTTAATATTATATAAAAATTAGAACTAGTGGTGGGGGAAATCTCAAGGTCATCCAAATGAAGTTTTAAAAAAGAGTGTAAAACTGAAATTACACATTTGATGGTTCTACAGGATCGGAATACCAATCTGATCTGTATTTACATCTTTTTATCATATGTGTACAAAAATCATCTTGATGAGACTTGGTGTGTTGACAATGAGCAAGATCTAGAGGGTGAAATTTGAAACATCTTTGAGGACAACATGTATGAAAATATCTTGATTTGTAAAATTTGAAAGTTCGCAATTCCGGTGGTGGTAGTTGTTTTGTTTTGCATTTGCAATAACAAGATCCGAAGAATTCACATTTAGTACAAGCTAACCCATCCACCATCATTGGTCCTAAATCTGTACACTGTTGTTCACAACAGTAACGAGGTTTGTACTTGTATTTTTGCTCTTCCATGTTGATGCTGCGGAGTCCAGTGAAAGAATAAGAGTGTATAGTGTTGAATAGCGAGTTTTATATACTATGAAAAGTGGTGGGGGTAATTTCAAGGTCATCCAAACGGAGTTTTAAAAAATTATACCCTACTAATGTAAGGAATGTTGATACTTAAGAAGTTTGTTTCTCTTTGTTTTCTTCAGACTTTTTATTTTTCTCAGCTTTAGCCATAGCAACTAGTTCTTCTATTGATAGTGGATGTACTTCAGGAAATTTCAAAATTAATTTAGCTTGGTATCCTTCTTTAGCTAATACATCTATATCTTTAGTCATTTGTTCAACAGTGTTGTAATCTTTTCCATAGATTTTTCCATCAAGTTGAATCATCATTCTGTACAACATTTTCTTAAATAGGTCTTGTCGTGGTGAGAGCTGAGAAGCAAATGATTATTTATTCAAGTATCACATCCTTTTTATTAACTCACATTCAACACATGATTCTTTAGTTGTAGTTTTGTTTGTCAAAAGTAATTCAACATTGGTAATATTTTTGGAACTTGATGTTATGTTGACCAGTAGGCGATGAAGAAGTTGTAGGTTGTGTAGAAATAAATATTTCATCATCGCAATATTTTGTTTTAGTGAACATCCTTGTATTAGTAGCACTAACATCAACAGTTAAGTGATAACCACCGGTAAGTAAAACTCGCATTTCGTTGGTTAAATCTTCGAGTTGTTCAAAAGTTGTAATGGTGTTGGTATCGTAAGATGCACACTTGACTTTGAGAGACATATTTAGTTTTTTATATTAAGCAATAGAGTGAGCGAGATGTGTACGGTACGAAAGGAAGTCGTAGACTGATGAACTTCACAAGTAGATTTCTGCTTTTATCATCACACAAAATTGGGTCAAGGTCATTCCGTGGAATTTTTAAAAAAGCAACATATTGTAATGTACAAAGACATTACAATATGTTGCTTTTTATTTTTTTGTTTTATATCATATTTATTGAGAAACAATTACAAACAAATATTTACAATGTTATGTACAAACTAATCAATAGTAGGTGTTACATGAATTGTAAGTTCAGTAGAGTTATTTCCACTTGGTCCGTGCGAAACCAAATAGAGTGCACCGGGTTGAACTACACGAAGATCTTCATTTTGAAGAAGTTGTACAAAACGTGTAGGTAGGAAGATTTGAAACTTCGGTTCGTCACCAACTGTATACGGTGCCTCGCTCAATGTGCAATTAATAGCATCACCTACTGAAGTTTCCATTTTCTTGATCGTATGAATGATGTAATGTTTTTCTTCTTTTAGTTCAGAACATTTCTTCGTAGGTAGAATTGATGATTTAGAATGAGCGTTGAACTGATCGACCAAATTTTGAAGTAAGTTCTGCGATGCCATCTTGATGTTATTGTTAATTTTCTTGTAAATAAGAATGTCCGTTGGAGATGTTGTCTCTTCGGAGGTTCGAGTAATACTCATGCTGTGTCATGGTAGCGCTCTCACTTTTATAGTCGACACTACCCCCACCACTTTTTTGAAGGAAACTATTCAAGCGGTAGGCATTCTTTAAAGCGCACTGCGACCTTCGATGTTTAAAACTTTTTGATGAAATACAAAGTTCGTTGAAGTAGCATTGGAAATCTTTATCAATTATTGCATTAATCACTTCGTTGCTTGTAAATGATTGTATCCAATTTGCTTTTTCCAATCCTCTTGTGTAGATAATTTTAAACTCTTTACAATAATGATTCATAATGTGCGGCATCATGTTATAATTAATGAAACCTTCATCCCATCTTAAGTTGTGAAAATGTTTGTTCAACCATTTGTTTGTAACTTTCGCTTTAGTTGTTAGTCTATTAAATGGTACTGGAGGTTTGAACAAATAATGATAAACTACTGATGTGTTCATGTCCAAGATTACTAATTCTTTAATAATAAAATTACCATCATTTCCTCGGAAAGCTTGAAATTCAATTATACCTCTTTTAACTTCCATTATGTGTGGTGCATTAGAAAACGAAACCCGTTTATTCATGATGAAGTCTTATTAACAACTGACTTAAAAATTGAATGAGCCGACGTTTATAACAGACAGGATTGTTCTTCTTCTTTCACTTCTTGTGCCACTTCATCGATATTAAAATTGGTGTGATAGTTGTTTAATTGTCTCCACATTTCAACTTCTTGAGGTATTCTATTAAAGATTGAAGTATCCACGGGACCGTATAAAATTGGAACAAAAGGTTGTTTGTCCAATGTATCGATTAAATAGTCTTTAATTATTGCACTTGAAAATATTAGTTGTTTCAAATATCTGGTGACGGGACCGGTAGTACAACTTAAAGTGTAAAATTCTTCTTTAGTAAAATATAATTTAACATTGTGGGTAGTTAAATCTCTGAAGCGAACAATTTGTCCTCCACGATGTCTTAGTATATCAACTTCAATATTTGATTCCAATAAACTTAATCTTGTTCTTCTTCCAAATGTGTTGTTACTTAAATAGCACTCCAAAAGATGTAAATGTTTCATGAGAGATTCCCAAGTAGTTTCACTGAAAGTAACCATTTTGTTTCCATGATTTAAAATAACAATTGGTGAATAATCCATTGATTTTAAAATTCCAACTGATATACTTTTTGTCATGCATGAAGAAATTGGGTAGATAATCCGAAGAAATACTTCTGTTAAAATATTGGTTGTAATGTTAACTTCAACCTTCTTCCTTTTTACTTCTTTTTCAGCTTCTTCTTCTTCTCTCTTCTTATGTTTGTTAAACTTTAGGAACTCGTCCATTTCTCGTTCAACTTGTTTTTCTATATCTGAACTATTATCATCCATTAGAGGTGTATTTTCTTCTCCGTTAGTAGAATTCATCTTGCGAATGATGTTTCCCATACGACGGTTGAAGATAGAATGAAGTTTCCACTAATTATTTTCTCGCTTTTATATTTTTCGTAAAATCCTTGAAATTTATACAATTACATAATTGTTTGTTTTCAACTTGACTTTCACAAATGAAATTCTAACCTCAAAAATTGAAGCAGATAATTCTAACCTCAAAAATTTGCAGTCGTTGTACAATTCTTCTTAAAGTACATTTTTCACAATTCCGGTCAGCGGTGTGTAAGTAACTATTTTAACATGTAGAATTAGACAGTATGCCGAAGTTCCATCCGCTACTGGTTCTTCAAATTCCATTTCAATTTTTATATCCACACTTGATGATTTTACCGATTCATTTTGTTTTGAACAATCGATTACAATTATTGGAGCCTTGGAATAATACTGGTCAGGTGATAATAGTGGTGTATTAGTTTTTCCATAATATGACGATTGAAATCTTGCATACATATCGTATAAAATAGAAAAACGTTTTTTGCTGAACATGACATTCAAATTGTCATAGGGAAAGAATTGAGAGTTTAGGAAAACTTTACAATTCTTTATTTTACAGTGATCAAATTGACCAGCATTTGCAGTGATAACATCTTTTCGCTTAGTTTGAAAACCGAGTATTATGTACCTTGCTCGTTCCAAGTAAGTTGATGTCTTGACGGTCCATGTTTGTCGTTCTGTCTGAGGTAGTGTAGGGTATTCATGAAATTCCCAACTTCAGAATGGCATCACAATATCACGGTCAGATTTCAACTTTCTCAATAATAGGATTCTATGTTCATCAGCCAATCTTACATGAGGTACTCTCCAAACAACTTTATCCAACTGTAGTTGCCATTCCAGTTTATCTTCCGTAGTTGCAGGGTCTGCAAGTATCAAGTCCTTATTAGTTGAAGATCTGAGTAATACTAATTCTTGTTTGACATTTATTATTACCCGTTTGTAATCTTCAGCGAATCCCAAAAGCAATCGTAAAGGTACATGAAAATCAAAGTGACCGTTGGAAGCCGGTGTTATAGTGTCTTTATCGGGGGCAACCCATCCGGCGGTGACTATTGAATTCTTCTCATGCGGTGTTAATGATGTTAATCCTTTTAATGTCGTTGTTAAACCAACCTTTTTTGTTGAATCAACCGTCACCCCTGATATTTCATATCTTATTTCATCAAAAAGATATGCCATCGGGTTATTTATAAAAGGAACTGTTGAAGCAGTTTTTCCATCCAATTTTAATACCCGTCCTTCGATGTACAAGTAACTTTCACACGGTAAAGTGTAAATATCTTGTTGTTGAATGGGGATCCTTATTTCATCGTTATTGTTTAATTTTGATGAAGTGTAAGGGTTGTGCGTGTGATATTCCTTCTCCCATAGTGTTTCGTCGAACGTTGGTCCTTGAGATATATCCAGGATATCCATCGCTGTTAAGTTTCAATCCAATCTTCTGTAGAAAACGAATGTTTTCCGATGTTAACTCTTCCAATGTCGAGGAGCTACTGAGCTCCCGACTCTTCCGTTGCGGTTTAAATGATAATCCCATGTTGACTTTTATGTTGCTGCTCTGATGTGTATCCGTATAGTAATTGTTTCTCCTCTAAAGTCAACACTATGACCGTCTTGATCCAATATGTTCAGTACGATGTCTGAAATGAAACTGGTGTTTAACGGTAGGTATATCAAGTTTTGTGGCTTCTCAACAATTTTAAAACCGGGAGCCACTGTTGGATAAAATGTATGTAAAATATGTTGATTAACTCCATCTCTATAAGATCCGTGTATAATGTTGCACGTGACATCGATACTATTTACATTCAATATTGTTACAGTTGAATCACCTGAATGAGTAGTTCCAGGAGTTAAGATTTTCTTTTTTGTATCTGTAAATCCAAGTAAACTGCCAATCGACTGTTCCAAGCTGACATCAATATAATATTTCGAAGTTATTTCTGCTTTTAAAGTATTATTGTTTCCTTTAACGGTGATATTGTCTTCTCCGAGTTGTTTCTGTAATAATTGGTTTATATCATCGATTTCATAAGCTCCAGTAGGAAATGTAATTATTTTCAATTCTGAGTATTTTCCTGCAGCATCCTTAGTTTCATAATAATGTAGTAAATTATTCTTCCCTTCCGTAACATTGGGAATTGAGTTGTAGGTAGTCAAATCAAGTAATGCCGCTTCCCATAATCGTTCCTTGGATAGACGCAATGCTGGGAACAGCGTACTTTTCAATGTGGATGAATTTCCACTCAATGACACTGTATACGATGACATCTTAAAGCTGACTGACACTTTTCGCTAGAAACTCCAAACATAAATGCCCACATATTTCAGTATTGTTAGGTTGTTCTCTTTTGTAATTGTAAAAAATGTTTTTGGAGTTTCGAAAATAATGTTGAAGTTCTTTTGGCGGTGGTAGATTGCCAAAACTGTCAAAGTAGTAAACGGTTTGTCCGAGCTTTTTATAGCATACCCAATGAGTGCCTGGACCATAGGTGGAATCCAAATTTACTATTCCAGTTTCATTTTTCCATATTTTAGTTGGTAATGCATCTTTCATAAAAACTCCTCGAAAGAATGGTATTTTCAAACATTTTACATAATCATTTAACTGATGATTTGTTAAGGCTTTATTTGGAATTATCAATTGACTCTTCTTATTTAGTACACACGGTATGGTCTTAGGTATAAACCTGCTCCGTTTTTTACCATTTGCCAAACAGAAGTCTTCTTTACATTTGCCTTATGAGTTCTACAACGTCCTTTTTTAATGTTTCCACCTCTTTTGGGAGCGCCTTTCTTTGCAGGTCTTCCTCTGCGACGTCTTCCACCACCTAACTTTGCTTTCGTCTTCATGGCTGTAGTTACTGCCCAAGCCGATGCTTTTTCTGCAATACTTGCGTCACTTGATTTTACTCTTTGCCAAGCTTTTTCTGCTAGAATTTTATCTGCTATTGCTCTATTTGTTGAATCTTTATACTTTGAATATGCTATATCGTGTTCCTTGCAAGCTTGATCTAATTTATTAATTCCAGGATCTCCTCTTGCTAAACGCTTTGCCAACTTAGTTCCAGGTCCACAATATTGATAACCTCCGGGCAGATGTAATTCGTATGGTAAAGTGTCTATTGTTCGATTTACAACAGCACCAACTGGAATCCGTCTGAGCAGGGATAATGCAGCTGATGTTATACCACGTCCTCTCTTGCCGCTGTCTTGACGATGACTGAGAGATACGGTCTTCATTATGTTGTCTTATATAACTGGCGTGTTTACTCCACGAGATACTTTACACAAATGAATAACTTGTGCAAAATCTTTTATATTTAAAGACTTAGTTATTCAAATTAATTATATACTGATTTATAATGCTATTTTTAATCCAAGCTTCTCGTTCATCGGGTTGAATCATCACATGACTCGTTGTACTAGCTATATGATTGTGGGTATCAATAAGTAAATTACCCACTATTCTTATTAAACAATCTAAAGTTACAGCATCTTTCGGATGTTGAGGATCTTGTAACTGCATAATACGTTTATCATTACAAGTATATGCGGTTGAATCACTTTTTGATGTTGTTATGACTTGTCCAATAGTAGCAGCATCATTTGAATCTTCACCTGGTAAAATATTAATTATTTTCTTCATCTTTGCATCATATTTGGTCCCAAAGTGTTTATCCCAAGTTATTGTTTGTTTCAATGTAACACAATCATCTTCTTCATAACCAGGATAAATATTTTTTATTCTTCTATTACGACCATCGTATGTATCTAATCTACCACCACTTGCAATTAATGTTTGTACCATAAGAGGTACATCTGAATCTTTTATACCAAATCTTCCATTTGTTATTGTTTTATGTCCTGCATCCCATTCATCATTTTTTCCTTGCATTAAATCAAACTTTTCATTTCCATGTATAAATTTATCTCCCCGCTTTAACACGGCATCTTCATGTTTTACAAAATTTGATGTTTCCTTTTTTAATTCTTTAGATAATTGTTCCATAGTAACAGCATCTTTTGGTTGAGAACCAAACTTTACATTTGTCAATGTTTTACCATGACAATCGATTCCATTAACATCTTGTAAAATACAGTTGTCCTTGATGTATTTTAGGTTTACAGCATCACCGTCTTCCTTTGGGTATCCAATGTCATTTATAATAAATTTATAAAAAGAAAATCCATGTTCAGTTTTTTCCGGTATTATAGAATGTAAATATTCTTTATTAACTGAATCTTTATCATTTTTGGGATTTCCCACGTTGGTTATTCTATAATTTCCAGCATCATACGTTTGTCCATCTTTTAAGTTATTACCCCATTGCAATTTTAAAGTATTTGAAAGTTCAGATGATAAGTACTCTTTAGTAATTGCATCAGAACCTTCAGTTGGTTTACCAACATTAATTAATCTATGTGATTTAACATCGTAAGTATTCTTATGTAATTTCAATGATGTTGAAGTAGCTTCTTTTACTGTCTTCAAATTTGCTCCATCAGTATCTTCTTCTGGATCTTTAACTAGTTTTAAACGTTTATTACTTATGCTATAGTCACCTTCAGGTGTTTGCGGTAATCCACTTCTTTTTCTGTCTTCTCCAACTTGCACTCCTAACGCGGAGTACCGTCCGAACTTGTCGACGCTCATGTTAGAACTGATACGTCTTACGCTTGCAACTCTTTTATATCCGCGGACAATTATACAACTATACCACGATTCCTAAGTTCATCAACTAGAGCCACCCATTCATTATTCAAACCTGTATGACCGGCTTCCATGGCTTCATGCAATAGTCTCATTCGGTCAACCAATTTATTGATGTCGTTGTAGTAAATCACATTTGTATTGTATAGATTTTTCATCAATCCTATACCAGATGTTGAAGTATCTCCTTTACTCTTTTTACCATGTTGTTCAAGAAGTGATAAATCCATAAGTGATAAAGATTTTCTTTTCAGTGGTTGTCTCACCGCTGGTGCAGTACGTAATGTTGGCAATTTTCGTGGAGGAAACAACTTTTTATAATGATGTTATATTTTGTTGCACGTGAACGATTAATCATTGCATCCTTTAAGTAGTTTCTTTTATGAGCGTTAGTATTTTGGAGAATTTCCTTAAAAACACTTAAATCTTTGGATCAATATCTTAGTGGTATGTTTTTAAAAATTAATTCATATAATCCTTTTGTTCCTTTATATCTATGCTCACCAATAATGATGTAATCGTCTTGTGTTATTTCAAGCTTTGAATTGCCAATCTTCAATTCATTCCCATCAATTCTTGCTCCGTATACGTGTGATCTACTCAAATTCGGGTTTGATTTCATGTCATTTAGCATTTTCATTATATATTTTCTTCCAAGAGGTCCATGTTGTAATATATCGCTACTCAATTGAGTTAAATTTGGAATAGATTGTTCAGCTTCAGGTATTGGCTGTTCTTCTTCCTTTTCAACAATCGGTTCTTCTTCTTTTGTTTCTTCTTGCTCACTAGCACTTGTATATGAATCATCATCTTCTTCTTTTTTTAATGCTTGTACTTCTTGCTTAGAAACTGGTAGTAAAACATCTCCTTCATAACGAGGTTTACCAATAGTTTCTGATATCTGTTTTAAAGGTTCCGTAATAGGTTTAAATGTAGTCTCTAGAAATTCTTCTCTTTCACTTAAACCCATCCTCAATGCACGATTCTTCATCCTAATAGAATCACTGAGTGATTTTATTTCTTTCAATAGTTTTTCTTGATTCACCATGTTTACACTGTGAAGTTCAACTTGTAACTAGATGTAGCATCGGTAGTTCAAGGCATAAAAACAAATTTATCCAACCCAATACGATATCTACCATTTTTAATATCTTCTTCCTTCATAATAACGAGAAAGCTATATTTCTCATTCCATGCTTTGCCACACATCTCTTTAAATTTTTCAAATGACATATCCGCATTTACATGATCATTATATATATGCTTTAAATTTGTTTCATCTTGCTTGAAGATGATCAACATATTTGCATTGTCTCTTATGAGTTGTTTTGGAATTTAACTGTATGTTTGACCAATGTAAATGCTATCAATATTATGATGTCTTCCCATAGCAAAATAATTCCTTATTGTGTCATGATTTTCACAAGAAACATCGTCAAATATAAAAATAGAAAATGGTTTTGCTTCATTTGGTTGCATAATTGTTTCACTGGCATTAAACTTGTAAAAATTTACTTCAGGTACACTTGCAAGTACTTTATCCAATAATTGATATTTTGGTTGTTGCAATGATTTTGAAAAAATGTATATATTGTTAAAACGCAATCCTTTAGGATTAGTTATAAGGTTAAAAACAACATTAGTTTTTCCACAATTTGAAGGACCAGTTATTAGACATCTTATCGTATTTGGTAGTAATTCACCATGTTTTCCATGATTTAACTTATCATTGTCAACTGTCAATTCATCAATGTTATTGATATTAAATCGATCTTTTTGTTGTACAATCTCCATCTTGTATAAAGGTTAAACATACAATGAGCTATTAAACAACTATACTAAGTCTTTTGAAGGAATCCAAGAGTCTTCACTTTTATCAAACCCTAACCACCGGACTTTAACCATATCCTTTTTCCTTTGTAAAATCTTCTCGACAAGATATACATCACCGACTGTTGATTTCAACAATTCGTGTCCGTAAAATCCACCTTGAAGTAATTCACCCTTGTTATCCTTTAATAAATAGGTTTCAGGTATAGTTGGTTGCACTTTATAAATTGTAAATACTTCATTAGTCCAATTTGGTAGATATCTTTTACTAAATACACCTTTGTATTTGCTTATACGAACTTTATCGTTGACCTTGAACTTTTTTGGTTGCAATTTTTCCAATTTCGGTGTTGTATTATTTTTAATGCGTTGTAATACAATTTTGGCATTAGCACTATTTACCTGGATAGGTTTCATTCCAATGGTACGATGATATTTGTTGTTATACTCTTTTATAAGTTGTGGTAATATGTCATACCACACGTATGATCCTCGTTTTGAAAATTGTTTATACATCGCACCTTTTAATGTTCTATTGAATCTTTCAATTATTGAAGCTTTAACTTCAGAATTTGTAGAATAATGATTTATTTGATATTTCTTCATCAAAGCTCCAAAGTCTTTATTAAAATATTCTTTTCCATCATCGGTCTGTAGATGTTTAATTTTAAATTTATTTCTTTGTATTGTGGTTTCCATAGCTTTTGTAACACTTTTACCAGTCTTATCCTTCAATGGTAAAGCGTCAGCTATTTTAGTAAAACAGTCTATAATTGTTAAAATATATTTAAATCCTTTGTTTAATTTACTGTGCGGTATCATTTCAATGAGATCAGCTTGATAAAGATCATTCATTCCTTTAATGATTGTACTTCTTCTTGGAAATCTTCTTCTTGCTGGTTTATGTAGTTCATTTACAATCTTGTCCTTCACACTTTCCATCTTCAGATGTTGCTTGTACACCGCATGTAAAAATACTGATCCATAGAATAGTTTATTCTCATCTATATAGTTTGAATATAGGTCAAGGCCATTTCATATTAGTGTAAAAAAGAGGGAACATGGCATTGGGCTTGCCATGTCCCCTCTTCTTTACGGAAAGGAAAAAGGAAAAAGGTAGAGGACGAAGAATAGGTTTACTGGTCTATAGGGTTTAGAAAGTAGTGGCCGAATGGTAAAGTATTAATTTTATCTTCTAAAATATGGCGCTTGTCATCTTTGTAGCTTAATGCCCACTTTGTTTGTTTGACACTAAAAAGTTGATGATTATAACTTCTAATAGTGTTAAACGTTGCAGTTGTTTCAACATTTTCAAACAAACATCTTTTATAATGTTCAAACTGTACGTTCTTCTTAAGAAAAGAAGTTTTTATTCCTTTGGCCTTCTTCGTGACTTGATGTTCGTTCCTCTCATTTATGTACAGTTGAAACGAATACAGTTTGGACATTAATGCTACAATTTCCATCATTGGCACACCATTTGTTTCATCTTTAAATTTTCCCAATACTTTCTTGTTTCTGTCATAGTCGTAATTTGGATGATCCTTAGGATAATCGGAAAAGTCGAAATCATCTTTATATATAAAGGTGCGTAGATTTTCATACATGTCATTTGTTTTAATCCAGTAAATTAGTGCATCCGTATCCATATATGCAATACCAATGTTCTCTCTTCCATAATAGTTAACCATCTTCTTATAATGAAACTCGTACATATGTGTTTTTGAAATATCCAAGATTGACATTCCAAGATACAAAGGACGATCCATTTCAACTGACTTCTTGTTCATGGAAATAACAACTAGATTTTCATTAATAATTACAGATGAACCAAAGTTTGGTTGTTGCACCAATTTTTGTAATTTTACTGGATCAGTTACCAATTTGATATCCTTATGTTTCCTTTTGTTTTCCAAAGTCTTGCCAAATATTGCGTTGTTCATTAGTTTAAAAAAATCTTTTTGAAAACTTGATGTAGCGGCAGCTCTTCTTCTTGTGTTGTTGTCGATGTACGATTTTAACCAGCAAGATTGAGAAAATTGTAGTACTCGATTAATTTTTGTAATTCTCAATCCTAAGTCTAAAGCCTGTTGTATCATCCAGTAGTGTCCGACATACCGAGACTTGTTGGTTAAAGTCATCAATAATTTTGGCCATCTTCCAGTAGGGGAAATTTCAGTCTTTGGAAGAAGTGGTAAATCATAATGATGATCGTGAAGATGTTCAGGATATTCAAAATCGACGTCAAAAATGTAACCAGTTTCACCATGCTTCGGTATATCCATTATGTTTCCAATTGATTCTGGGTCTATCCATTTGAAATTATCATATGGAAGGGGATTCGACATTGCCCATCCGTATAAGTTATTTGCATCGAAATAACCCAGGAATGTTGTTGGTTTTGATGCATCATAATCGGGCAGATACTTGTTATTCGCCTTAACATGTCTGGTTACACTTTGCGTCAATCCCCCTCGAACTCCTGATTCTAACATTAAAACCATATCTATATCAGTAAGAAGTTGTAATTTACAATTTGTTTCTTTCAACATGGCTTGCCATGCTAGTCCAGGTGAAGTGTATGAATGAAGAGGGTCCAATCCATATGCTGCAAAACATGTATTTCTAAATTCTTCCATTATATCACATAGTAAAGTTACATCTAATTTAACATAAAAATCTGAATATTCTCCTAATGTTCTAAATCCTAATTCGTTCCATACTCTACATGCATGATCATAGTCCTCTTGAGATATATCCATGTCGTAAAGTTTACTTTTGAATTCTTCTTTTGCTGGAAGTGACGTTTCATTAAATTTTTCTAAACTGTCTATGTAATCATATGGGAAAACACCTTTCCGAAGTACCAGATCCAGTTTGTCGCTATTTACAATCTTCTTTGTTTCAACAAAATCTTGTTTCCTTAAATTTTCAGAAAGTTTGGACAAACTCGACGGCATAAATCTGTAGGAGTCTAAGAATCTTAATTTCACGTTTCCAACTTCTTTGGAAAAACTGATGAACTTCTCTGAAGTTTCAGCTAATACATCAATTTTACCATCATCTCTTCCTAATTCGGGTATTATAAAATGAGCATCATACCCGCTGAGGTTATGCAGAACCACAGGAATAAATAGTGGTAAACGATATCTCAAGTTGCATTTATTACAAGCAGCACCCCTATAATAACCTGTGAGGTGGTCATGATCTTTAACTTTATAATTCTCAATAGTAAAATCATTTTTGCACAAGAAACATCGAGTTGCATTTTCATTTTGAATTTCTTCTTCTTCGTCCATCGGTTTTATTGGTACAATATTTGTATATAATCTTTGCATATTTCCAGCTATTGAATATAAGTGATCAAGAAATATTTTTTCCGCATTTTCACCACGATATACTAAAGGTTCTGAAGTTAATCCATATCTGTTTAAATGTTCTTCTGATAATGTTGATTTGACCATTAAACAAAAACTGTTTGGTTTGTGCATTTGATACTTGACACTTTTTCGAGCTTCACAATTTTCATCTTCAACAGGAACAAGTGTTGATTCAAAGTCTGCATACACAACTAGAGGGATACGGTATTGATGATGAACCTTTTGAAATGTAACAAATGCTTTGCTTTCCGAAGGTAAATTAATCTTTGCTTCATAATTATTGTTACATAGTCTTTTGTGCTCTTGTAACCATTCTCTTCCTTGTCTTCCTTCTCGTTGAAAATTAAAACATCTCTTACAAATCAACTTTTTGTTTCTATTTTTTGAAAGTTGCTTGTTAACAAGAGAGTCAAATTTCTTTATGTACACATAGTGAGACACATCTCCTCGCGTAAGTAGTAGTAAATCCGTATGATCTGGTAGCTCTTCTTTCGCAATACGTAAAGGATACACTTTGTTTGAACTATCTAATGCAAAAACATTGATAGACGTACAGGGATTTTTCTTCTCAAATTTTGATATATCTTTCAGTGATACAGGATAAGTGATTCCTTGGAAATTGTATCTAAATCTTTGATTTTCATATTCTTGATCAGGTCTATTCGCATGATGTGGTACAAATTTAGCTGTCATTGCATAACGAAAACATTCATTGTCTTCATTTTTAACATTAACACAAGATTTTGTATTTTCAATTTTTTTTGGTAAAGGAATGTAACTAGATCCCATTAGTCCATATCCATGTTTATGAACTCTTATATCTAATACTTCAATACTTGTAAGACTCCATCCGGATCCTCTTCCTTCGTGTTCCTGAATTTTTGTTAATATTTCTTCTATACAGTTTTCTACTATTGAATCAATGTTTGAACTTTCCATAATGGTTCGGTTTTTTGTTATGAATCCTCTTGGTGATAATTCTTCTTGTACATTTATAAACATAGCTTCTAGTAGTAAACCAAATTTAAGAAAGTTCAATCTTTTCAATTCTTCTTTTAAAGTTTTACTTACGATTGGTTTTGCTTCTCTAATAAATTCTTCTAGCTTCAAGTTTTCATTTTGAATCTTATGATGCATTACTACTTTACCGGGTAATGCAAATACTTGTAGATTCGGTAAAGTAGTTGAAGATGTTGCAGTTATTTCATCTTGTTCATCTTGTTCTTCTTGTTGTTCTTGTTGTTCTTGTTGTTCTTGTTCTTGTTCTTGTTCTTGTTCTTGTTTTTCTTCTGGGTTGTTGTGAATTAGTTCTTTATGACAGTCTAATAGAATTTCATCATGAAACGATTCCGAACATTTATCGCAACAATACATGTTGAGATGTTTACTCTTCAAAATTTCACCAAGAAATGAAATGGGCTCTCATGTTCCTCCTTTTATAATGGTTCCCCCACCACTATTTCATCTTCTTCACTATCCAAGGAAATCAAACGTTTTGAACAAAAATATTAACCTTCTACAAACTAATTGTTCATTCGTGTTCTTTATTCCCATTGGAGTTTTAGTATATACTTCTTTATATTCAAGCTTTAACGAACTTTCCCCCACCCAACTAATTCTAGTTACTTTTAGGTGGAAATGGCTAGAGCACAGACACTTGGTTAAACTAAATTTGTGCATAAATTAACTAGAGTTGAACTAAAGATTCGCATAAATTAAAAGTTAGTTCAAAACTAAAATTCGACAGTAGTAAAAAACTCTAACAGTTGAACAAAAATAAACGTTAGTTCAAAACTGAAATTTAACAGTGTTAACCAAATTCTAACAGTCAAACAAATAGGTCAAGGTAATCCAATTTAACGCGAAAACGAGGAATAGAGCACTAAGTGGCATGTTAGTCCATTACCACAAAGTGATCTATTCCTCGCTCTCTATTCTACATCTACTTTTTTGGGTTTACTTATTTATATTAAAATGTTCAAATTTTACTATGTAGAATGTCCATTCTTGCTCTTCAACACTTCGATTGTTTTTAGCAATTGTAACAAATATTCGTTAGTTTTCACCAAAGTCTTTATTTTGCTACATCCAATTTCAATGGAAGGAATTATAAGTTGTAATTTTATAAGTTCAATCTTTTCTTTCTTGCGAATTTCTCTCTTTATTATGTTGTTCCTTATTTTTGCTGAAGATTTAAACTCCATGTTGTTTCTGCTAAAGCCACAATAATAAAAGTCTCTTCAAACAACCTGCATTTATACACATTCCCCCACCATTTTATAATCCCCACTCCTTTCCCCCTTCTTTATAGGATTTGAAAGGGATAGGGTGTTGGGTGGGGGAAGGGTAATTTTGTTATTACACTAGTTGTGCAAGAAAATAGCCGCCAGTGTCCACACCTTGTTCATAGCACTCCATCATAGATTGTGCCCACTGCAACATGCGGTCTCTGTCATTTGGTGTGACAAGGAAAGAATGACTATCACCATACAATATAAAAGAGTCAATTCGTACATAACATCCTGAGTCCAACCATTTATTAGCTTCAGCCATAAACTTTTCTATTGTATCAAATGGAAATTGTGGATCAATTGCTATGACTTTACGTTCTTCACTAAGTTCAACAGTATAATCATCATCGTCCTCATCATCTTCACTTTCACTGTTGTTACTTAAAGTGTCTTCAAATTGTTCAAAAACATCAGAAATTTTGGAAGAATTGAAATTTTCATTCAGATGAGGAGGCATTTTAAAGCAAGAAATATTGTAAACAGGAGAGACGAAACGACAAGAGCGGCGTGTAGAAGATAAATGAAGGAGTGACCAACGCTCGCTCTGCTTTTATAATAGTATGCAAATGAGGGGTAGGAGCTGACCGTGACCAGTCATTGACCCAAAGGAGTGGGGGGAAGTACTTTTTTTTACTACTCAGATAGAAGTAGGTTAGTAGGTCACAAGACTTAGAGTGTTAAAAAATAATGGGGGAGAAACACAACGCTATAACGCATTGTGTTTCTCCCCCATTATTTTTTAAGCAACAATTTGGAAAAAAAACTATGTGAATTTACTTTCTACGCCCCCACTTTGTAATACCATCCACTTTGTGTCTGAGGAGATAGTCTTTAGAGTCTAACTCATAAACGGATTTCTCTTTGCGCAAGGATTCAATTACTTTAATATTATATTTTTCGCCGTTACAACTTGCCAAAATGTGTTCGTTGTCAATAACACTTTCAAATAAATAAACACAACCTCTCTTAAGCCTATTTCCTTTCACACCAATAATTTTGGATTGGTATTCAATAGTGGGGGTTTCTGTCAGTTGTGGTTCAGAAAGGTGTTTCACGACATGTACACGGCAAAAACTTTCGTTTTTAACACATTTCCTCCCACAAGCTGATCCTTTCTTAATTCCCCTAGTGAGCACTTCAGGGCAAGTAGTGGGACGTCTAAATGCCCTACGACGCTCTTCTTGTAATGATTGAAATTGCTCTGAAGGAGCAGGTTTAGGGGCAGGTTTAGGAGCTGGTTTAGGAGCTGGTTTAGAGGAATCAGTTTTGTGATAGGTATGATCTTCAGGTGTAGTAAGTGGTGGGGTAGGAGGCAATGGTGATAGTGGGATGATGGGTGTACTAAAGCGATGAACAATAGTTTCAATTGAAGGGGTATTAATACGGGGAACTGGCTTCTGCGGTGGTGGCATCATAGTTGATGGTGGTGCGGAGTCCTTTGAAGGCGAAGGTGAAGGTGGTGAAAAAATACTGCGAAGTCTAGAAGTGTTGGTTGGCGGAAGAATAGCTCCAGAAGTTGAAGGTAGAGATGCAAGTTGATTCTTGTAGCAATCAGGAAGGTTTTTAAGGCGAAGAGTTTTCTTAGGTGCAGTCGTAGTAGAAATTGAAGTTGAAGTAGAAGTAGCAGAAGTAGTAGTTGACAGAGACGACATGGTTAGAACTCCGAGTACACAGCGTGATGTCTGGAATCAGAATGAAACACTAGCCACAGTCGCCGCGTCTTTTATAACAATATGCAAATGAGAGGGGTAGCAGCTGGCCGAGACTGATTATTGACCTGGGAGGTGGGGGAAAAGGGGAAAGAGAAGGTATTTATTTCAAATAATTCGCATAACTTTTGACTAAAATAAGATAACCAAATTCTTCTTTTACCAAAATGTTTGTCTTACATAGACCTTTTCAATGATGTATCGCTTGTCCAAATCCGTCAATCCGTTATCAAGTTATAGCCATTTTAATTTTTCAGGTCATGACCGGTCATTCACCCAGAGTAGTGGGGGAAGGAGTAGGGGTAGGAGTGGGGGAAGGGGGGGGGGAATCGACTCCATTTTTTCGGGGGGGGGAGGGGGGGGGCTCCATTTTTTCGGGGGGGGGGGGGGTCATTGACCCTTCCGAAAGTGGGTCAAGGTCATTCAAGATTTATAATGATCCAAGGTGATGGGAACAGTAATACTGTTCCCACCACCCTGTTTGCCTAGCAGTTCCCACTCCCAACCCACTAGTTACGTTCTGCAAGGGAGGTCCCTGGGCCGTCCGCATCAAAGCGTAACTTCCCGTCCGTATCAAAGCGTAACCATTAATTTCAGGGAAACTGGAACAGTTAATGCAGAAACGCAACTCTTACCCCACCCAAACTAATCCCACCCATCATATTCCTAAACAAAATGCAAAAACCTAGTCCGCATTTTGCGGATGTCCCACCCCTTCTAAGTAAAGTTCAACTGAACTTCTGAATTTACAGTTAATCTACCCCCTAACATCTAGCTGTAAGGCAAAACAACATTAATTATTAGTACCAACACTTAAAACTAACAACACATCATTATTAAAAACCAAATAATTCAACACAACCAAATACCTTCATTATTCTTAAATGTAATACACCTTAATGCTAAAAACCTCTTAAAAATTAATACACCTTAATGCTAAACCAAACTTAAAACTAACATCGCAATGCGCAATTTATTTCTTAAATTAAATACAACTAAACACACACACACACACACACATACCACATTGCATTAAAAAACGCAACGTAGTATAAGAAGTTCAAATATATATAGGCCTACTATATATTTGAAACCTCTTGCTGAGTCGCCAACAACCTTTCGCTATGAAAGTTTGTTGACGACTGACGCTAAGATCAGGCTCGTATTGCTCCTCAGATTCTCGAGTAGTGGGGGAAGTTGTTTCACTCCAGTACAGTGTTCAATCCAGTCCAGTTCGCAGCAGTGTAAAAGGAAGGCAAAGGAGTGGGGAGCGGCTGATGCGCAACAACACAAAACCAAGGTTTGAGGTTAGAATTATCCATGGCAGCTGCCATGTTTAGTCTGGTTTCACCACATAGAGTCAGCAACCGGTAGTGACCGGTCATTGGCCTAGAAGGAGTAGGGAAAGGTGGTGACCGGCCATTGACCCGGAGGAGTGGGGGAAGTAGTGGGGGAAGGGGGGGGCTCCATTTTTTCGGGGGGGTGAGGGGGGGGAGGGGGGGGTCATTGACCTTTCCGGTCATTGCCCCAAAACCCCCTACTACTCAGGTGAAAGTCGGTCATCAGCGGCAGCTGCCCGGAGTAATTCCTATAAAAACCAGGTAGTTGCTTCGGGCATCTGCCCTGGGAAGTGGGCCGCTGCTAGGCTATAAAACTAGACTGCTCATTTGCGCCGCGACCATTAACTTACTGGCTTTCATGTTGATTGCATCGTTATAGCTACTACATTATTTACGTTCATTTACTTCTAACCTTACCACATAGTGTTTCATTACTACATATTGTTTAGTTAATTCTAACCTATAACACTATTTTGTTAGTACATGACATTCTGTTTCATTTATCTCTTTATAACATATTTTATTTCTCAGTCTTCTTTTGACTTCAACATATAACACACCTCCTGTAATGGTTGCGCAGAGTTTAAAATTGAAACTGTTGCGAACACAACACATATTACAAAATAATTCTAAACTTTCAGTTTCAAAGTCTAAAACTAATTTAAGTAAAGTAAGAAAGCGGTACAGTTTTAACCCATTATACTTTTCGACAACTTCGCGGGTTAATGTTGATGATAGTATTATTCATGACATCTTGCGTTATATGTTACACTTCAACAATTTTGAACTTGTTACACCTATCGACTGTGTTCAACAAGTTTTTTTATTTTACCCCCACTATTCCTTATATAAGTGCTCTCACCACTATTCCTACTTTATACTCCTCTATTCTTTACAGCTGAGCTAAGATTTGAGGTTAGAATTATCCATGGCGGCCGCCATGTCTAGTTCAGTTTCAACACATAGAGTCGGCGACCGGTTATTGGTCTAAAGGAGTGGTGGAAGGGGTGGTGGGGGGAGGTTGCCGTTTTATAAGCCCTCTCCCTAGGCGGCGTTTCTCATTCGATCGCCAACTTTCATACGATAAACACCTCTCCCATGGCACGAATCAATTATCCCGCTATCACCAACTACTTCAACTTAAAACTATTTCTGGTGATAGTTGGATGGAATTTTTAAAAACTTACTCTGGATGACCTTGACGTATTTTCCACATCCCAGTTATAAGTTTGAATTTCAATTTTGAACTAACTCTTAATTTTTCTTCAACTGTTAGAGTTTCGTTAACACCGACGAATTTCAATTTTGAACTGACTTTTAATTTATGCGCATTTTTAGTTCAACCCCACTTTATGCGCAAATTCACTTCACCCTAACGCCAACACTATCGCCAGCTCCACCCCAACCTATATGGCATAACATATAACTACAGCATCTCATATATACCCTCTAACCCCCACCGGAAGCTATATGGCATAGCAGCTGGCGCCAGCTGCCCGAGTCAACTGCAGCAGCTGCTCGGGCAGCTGCCCCACTTCCGGTCTAGGTGTAACCAAAACACACTACTTATGGTAATTTTGAGGTTCTGTGGGGTGGAGCCCTAAAGTAAATTTGCTAAATTGTTTCTTAGTGAGCAAATATGAGCAAAGACGAACGTCCATGTCAAATTTAAACCCCGTTGGGGCCAAGAGTAATTTTCAATACCTGTGGGACGGAGCCCAAAAGAATTTCAAAATATATATTTGACAAACCTTTTCTTAGTAAGGAACCTACCTATGAGCTAAGAGGAACGTCCATGTCAAATTTCAACCTCGGAGGGCCTAAAGTAATTTTCAAGTCCTGTGGGGCAGAGCCCTAAAGAACTTCTAAAACTATGTTTGGAAAACCGTTTCACATGAACAGTAGTGGAAAAGTAAGGCTGCTGGCTCACTTCAAGGTCACCCGAGCGATGACGTCATCGAGGTCAATGACCTCACCGATGACGTCATCGATGACGTCATCGATGACGCAATTGATGACGTCATCACCAATGACGTCACTTCCATGACGTCACACCCATGACGTCACAGAAATGACGTGCTGATGACGTCATCACCCCTTACGTCACCAAGATGACGTAATTGATGTCACAAAGGTCAAGGTCACGCTGAAACCTAAAATTTTTTGGCACTTTTGCTGTTTCTCGCACTACGCTCCAAGTTTCAGTCAGGTTACCGTGACCTTGACGACTTGGAGCGAATTTGCGATGAGAAACAGCAAAAGTGCTGAGGAAACTTGAAGTTTGCAACGTGACTCTGCCTAAACCGTCATGTGACACCGCTCGGGTGACCTTGAACTGGCCCAGCTGCCTTACTTTAGACCAGTACTACAACCGCGATGTGCACCCTACGACAGACACCGAGCGACTGACTGTCCGGCCCCGCGCACTCTAGGTATATGGGAAGTGGTGGGGTAACTGCGATGACCCTGGGAAACTTGAAAATGTCAAGCCAGGTAGCACCGTTTTGATGCTACCTTAAATTTAAATGTCAAAGTGTGATGACTTTGAGTGAAAACATAGAAATACTACAAGTCGATGTAGTCCCAGAGTTAAAGTGTGATGACCTTGAGTCAAAACACAGAAATACTACAAGTTGATGCCGTCCCAGAGTCAGTCACCTTGAGCATAAGAGTTAAAGTTTTCTTGGTATGACAATATTATGTTGTTCCAGAGTTAAAGTGTGGTGACCTTGAGTCAAAACTCTGAAATACTACAAGTTGATATCGTTCCAGAGTTAAAGTGTGATGACCTTGAGGTTGACTGTAAACTTGGGACTTAGGATTGTCTTTAAAGATGTATCCAAAGAATCATCAGATTTGAGTCAACACTTAGAAAAATGTACTCTTAGTAAAACCGTTTGATGTGTATTTGCCAGAGTTTAAGTGCGGTGACCTTGAACTACTCCAAACCGTCAGGAATTGGAGTAACTAACTGTACCTTGGAAGCAAAAGTCATTTCTTCCAATATTTTAAATAAATCCTCATCAGTAAAACTTACATTAGTCCGTTTGGTATAAAACTTAGGGTGTCCGCGCAACAGTTTTCGCCACTTAGCCAAAATCGAAACCCGCTTGACCTTGAGTGGAGGACATTGAGCATTTAATAAAGACTTAACACGGCTAAGTTTCTTACCCAAAGTGTCCTGCGACATGTCTTCCCTCACAAAAGTCCGCACAATACTGAGAGACTGTTGGTAGAGTATGAGCCAAGGCAAAAGTGATGGGTGAGTAGGAGTGGGGGAAGGTCACAGTAGTGGGGGAAGGTGAGGCTGTACTGCCGAAGCATCGCATCACTTCACCATGAGCTGCCCTACAGTCAACACACTGTTCACTCGGCCCGAGTTGTCACTAGAAGAAACATTCCTGTACAGCTTAGGCTGCGAGGGGTGTAAAGTTAATGTAAAATCTGGACCGGACACTCATGGCGATATGTGGTATGAAAACGCCACCCTAAACATTACAAGTTAGGTTAGTGAGCATCGCACCGCATAATTCGGTGTTGGTCTAGAGTTAAAGTGTAATGACCTTGAGTCAAAACACAGAAATACTGCAAGTCGATGTCGTCCCAGAGTTAAAGTGCGGCGGCCTTGAGTAAAAAACTCAGAAATATTTAGCCTATGTTGCTCCAGAGTCAAAGTGTACGACCTTGAGCCAAAAACTTGTAAAATACTTACATGAAGAGAGACGGAGAACAGCGAGGCGCACTGCACGCAAGTCGGAGACAGACTGACGGAGCGCCGTTGCGCAGCCTAGGGACTCGATTGTAGTGGGGGGGTATTGCCAACACTTAGAGTAGAAGTGTAGTGGGTGACCTTGAAGTGACATAAGTGTGACCTTGGGGTGACCTTGAAGTGACCTTGGGGTGACCTTGAGGTGACCTTGACGTGACCTTGAGGTGACCTTGAGGTGACCTTGGGGTGACCTTGAGGTGACCTTGAGGTGACCTTGACGTGACCTTGGGGTGACCTTGAGGTGACCTTGAGGTGACCTTGAGGTGACCTTGAAGTGACCTTGGGGTGACCTTGAGGTGACCTTGAGGTGACCTTGAGGTGACCTTGAGGTGACCTTGAGGTGACCTTGGGGTGACCTTGAGGTGACCTTGGGGTGACCTTGACGTGACCTTGACGTGACCTTGAGGTGACCTTGGGGTGACCTTGAGGTGATCTTGACGTGACCTTGGGGTGACTTTGATGTACCTTGCCCCGATGGCGCCCCCACCTCTGTGCCCCCGATGCTGCCCCTTGGGGGGCGACCGGTGGGGATATAAGGCGGCCCGGCCACAGCCGGCTCGCAGTCCGCTCCCGCGCGTTGAACGTGAACGATCGGGACGGACCGCCATAGGCCTCACTAAACACTGAATGGCGCCTTCACTGTTTAGCGAAGTCTACTCTAACTTTAAGACTTGTATTATTTCTAAGATATTGCGCTTGCGTTTGGGTATTGGGAATTGTTTTATATGAGAGTGTTTTACTTGTACATTATGTCTCCTGTGTGTCTTGTTTGTCTTTTATCCTGTGTGTCTTGTTTGTCATATGTGTTTGTTCCAGCATTTACCATGTTGAGCTCAATTGTGTGTTGTAAGTGTGTTATATTTATCTAAAGTGTATACGCTTGTTTTAGCATTCCCCCTTGAGCTTTTTCAATGCTCAAAGTAAATCTTAAGGTTAGGGAACGGGAGTAGACCCCCGTGTAAAAGCATTTTATACCAACGTTAGCATGGGTCCTCTCAGGCATGCAATATTGCGGCTGGGTTGGGAACCGGTCCGTTTGTACGCTGGCATGCAGACCACAGCTGTGGCCAATTTGCGGCGGCCTCTGCACTCGGACCGAGGACGTAAGCCACTAGGGCTGTCCTCAACCTCTTGTTTCCCTTCTGGAAATTTAAAATTATGTAAATGAAAGTTTGTTAGTTACTTGTGTTTTTGTCCCCAAGGCCCCCGAACATTCGTGGTTCGCCATGGATGTACGGGGGCCGAAATTTTTTAATGTGCGTGTGGCCTTGACCCACAAAGATTTTTAAAAATTTACTGCATTGCTAAAGTTAAATATTAAAGATAGGGTACGGGAGTAGACCCCCGTGTAAAGCTATTTTAAACCAATGTTAGCATGGGTCCTCTCAGGCATGCAATATTGCGGCTGAGTTGGGAACCGGTCCGTTTGTACGCTGGCATGCAGACCACAGCTGTGGCCAATTTGCGGCGGCCTCTGCACTCGGACCGAGGACGTAAGCCACTAGGGCTGTCCTCAACCTCTCAAAATTATGTAAATGTTTTGTTAGTTATTTGTTACCAATGCAGTAAATATTTAAAAGTCTTGCGTGGCGAAGGGAACACAACATTGGATGTTGCCCTGTTGTCATAGTTGGGTCTCTTTGGAGGCTACAGCGATGACAACCCAAGTGCCCCAGGTGGGGCTTAATTTTTTAAATTTTTTTCGTGACCTTGACCTAAATATAGTAATGAACCCCCCCCCCGAACTTTTTTGAGAAAAAAATATTTGACCTTGACCGAAAAGTTCCACTTGTTCCACATAAACTTGCCCAAACAGACATCTTTGAAAAAACTTGTACAAAGTAGTGGATTTTGATCAAACATCATTGGTTTATCAAGTCTGTTGAAGAATATATTGAAAATGGGTGTTTAAAAGCCAAATCTACTACATGATTGATAAACCGGATGTATATGACGTCACCTTCCCCCCACCCTTCAACCTCGGGTATAAAGGGACCCGGTTGAGCGCGCTGCTCATTATTGCGTGGACATTCACCGAGTGCACACTCAAAGCCAAACTGTAAAAAAATGGCTCTTTGCGATATATGTGGTGAGTTTTTCCAAGACGAAGATATTTTTGTTTTACACCGAGAATTGCATCATGAAGAGGACAGAAAAGAAGAGATTGTTGTAAGTGAAGAAGACTTGGATGCGATTGATCGGTTATTGGAAAACCACCAGAAGCAGATGGACGACTGTGATAGCTATCTACAGTTACACCGAGAATTGCATCGTGAAGAGAACAGAAAAGAAGAGATTGTATTAAGTGAAGAAGACTCTGATGCGATTGATCGGTTTTTGGAAAAACCCCAGAAGCAGAAGGACTGGGGTAGCTATTTACAGTTAATTCAAAGAGGAAGACCAAGTGTTATTCAATTTGCCGGAGCTGGACCATCTACAGCTGGAGGATTTATTAAAGAAGAGGAAATGGAAGAAGAAGATACGGAAGAAGAAGTGGAAGATGTAAGACAACTGCGTACCCGAGAAGAGGATATGGAAGAAGAGGATACAGAAGAAGTGGAAGATATAAGACAACTGCGCACCACAGCCTTGCCAGGACCAGTTGTAACTCATTTCAAAATTAATAATGTGCAATTGGAATTGGAAAACTTTATAACCCAAGCTAAAAATTTAGTTGTAAAAACATTGATGGAAGAATTGGCAAGATTGAACTTTATTAAATTTGGATTGGTGTTGGAGGCTATGTTTACTAATACCGATGGTGAAAACTCACCGAGAGCATTCATTGCTAAAAACCGAACCCTTACAACCACATCTGATATCAACGAAATTCTAGAAGAATGTTTGAATGAACTGCTAATGACACTCCAAGAACATGAAGGAAGAGGATCTGGCTGGACGCTATCATCGATCGAAGGTATGGATGTGAGGGTTCACAAGCATGGATATGGTATGAGGGGTAGCAGCTTTATCCCTCTACCAAAGAAAATTAAAGACACCAACTCTTGCAGAAATGTTACAAACGGGGATAATGAATGTTTTAAGTATGCGATGCTAACTAAGTATGTAAAACATAATCCTTGTAGAGTTGGTAGGGAATATTATGAAAACGAACACCGCTACAACTTTCGAGGAATGTCGTATCCTGTAAGTCTTAATCAAATTGCAAAATTTGAGAAACAAAATCCAGGTGTTTCTGTTAACGTGTTCGGCTTAGATGATTCGAACAATGTGTATCCACTACGAGTTGGAAAAGTGGAGCAAAGAAACCATACTGATTTATTATTGATAACTAAAGGCGAAATTTCACATTATGTGTGGATAAAAGACTTTGAAGCATTGGTTGTACGACAATTAACGAAAAATAAAATTAGAGTGACAGTGTGTAAGAGATGCTTTTGTTTTACAAATAAAGATTTGAGACGTGGAGGATCGGAGTGGTTGAAGGAACACCAAAGACTTTGTAATGACAACTATGAAGTGAAGATTAGTCTGCCGCCGCCATCTCGAGCGTTCATCCAATTCAACAAAACAGTTCACCAATATCGGATTCCAGTAGCCGTCTACGCAGATTTCGAATCCACGTTAGTACCACAGGAGCTTCCGGATGGTGAGGTGACTAGAAGAACCAAATATCAACTGCATCAACCTAACAGTTTTTGCTTATTGGTGAAATCGACTTTGCCTGAAGAACAGTTGCAAGACTATGGCTTAACATCCACTCCGATACTCTACCGTGGGGAAGAAGCCGCTAAGCATTTCGTAGACCAGTTGTATGACATTGCTGAAAAGGTGCAACGCTTATTCGGTAATGTTTTACCTATGGAACCTTTAAACCAAAATCAACAAGAAGAATACAATTTGGCAACAAGATGTTATTTATGCAAGAAGAGCTTCAGTGAAGAAAATCAAAAAGTAAGAGATCACGATCACCTGACAGGGTTATACAGAGGAGCTGCTTGTAATTCATGCAATATAAATTACAAACTGCCAAACTTTATCCCTGTCGTGTTACACAATCTTAGCGGCTATGACTCCCACTTCATTATCCCAGAGTTAGGACGAGATGATGGAAAAATCGAAGTATTAGCTGAAACATTGGAGAAGTACATCAGTTTCTCAAAAACAGTAGGTAAAATTAAACTTCGCTTCGTAGACTCTTATAGATTTATGTCATCTAGTTTGAGCAAATTGTCTGAGAACCTAAGAAGAGAAGATCTAAAAGAAACCAGCAAAATTGTACCTGAAGATAAATTGAACTTAGTAATGCGTAAAGGAGTGTTCCGGTGTACGGGGCGGTTTGACACAAGCTGTAACACGTCATGTCAAAGCTAACAACAAGTACATCCCAGGCTTCGACGAGAGACAACCATCGGTCTACCTAGGCTACTTTGACGCAAACAACCTTTATGGTTGGGCAATGTCAAATCCGCTTCCCTACGGTGACTTTAAATGGATCGACCCGGCCACCATCGGTGACATCCCACAGATTCCAAAGAATGGTCCAAAAGGCTATATTTTGGACTGTGATTTCGAATATCCGGAGCACCTTCATAACCATCACTACGACTTGCCTCTCCTAGCCAAGACTGAAGTTTCACCGACAGGAAAATGGCCGAAATTGATGATGACGTTGGAGAATAAAGATCGGTATGTGGCTCACTACTGGGTAGTTCAACAAGCTCTTGAATTGGGTCTACGTGTAGTGAGAATTCATAGAGCAATTGAATTCACCCAGTCTTGTTGGTTGAAACCATAGATCGATTCCAACACTACAAGAAGAGCAGCAGCAACATCAGCATTTGAAAAGGACTTTTACAAATTGATGAACAACGCCATCTTCGGGAAGACCTTAGAAAACAAAAGAAAACACAAGATTGTAAAATTAGTAAGTGATCCTAAGAAATTGGAAAAATTAGTGCAAAAACCAAATTTTGGAACATCCATGATTATAAACGAAGATCTAGTTGCCGTCAGTATGAAGAAAACAACAATAGTGATGGATCGTCCGTTATACATTGGAATGTCGATTTTGGATATAAGTAAAACTCTGATGTATGATTTCCATTACAACAAAATGGTTAAACACTACGGAAGAGACAACATTGGAGTTGCATACATGGATACCGACGCGTTTATCTACTGGATAAAGACTTTGGACATGTATGAAGACCTAAGAAGTTTCCCATACAAAGACGATTTTGACTTCTCTGACTATCCGAAGAACCATCCAAATTACAATGAAAAGAATAAAAAAGTAATCGGAAAATTTAAAGATGAAGCAAATGGAATGCCTTTAGAAGAAATAGTGGCACTGATGGCAAAATTGTATTCATTTAAAATGTACAACGAGAACAACACACCGACAGTCAAGAAAGCAAAAGGAGTCAAAACATCGTACTTGAAGAAACATGTGACATTTGACCATTACAAGACCTGCTTGTTTGAAGATTCTACAATGTCTGCAACGTTCAACACTATCAGAAGCTTTAAACATGAGGTCTACAGTGTCACTGAAGTTAAAAGGGCACTATCAGCTCGAGATGATAAAAGGCATATTATGCCGGATAAAATTCACACTCTTCCTTTTGGCCACTACTCTCTAAACCCTATCGACTAGTAACCTATTCTTCGCCCTTCTACAACTTCGACCTTATTCCTTTCTCCTTCCGTAAAAAAATGGGGAACACGGCAAGTCAAACGCTGTGTTCCCCATTTTTTTACACAAGTTTGGATGACCTTGACCTATATAAATGATGTGAATATTTAAGACAACATTCATTGTGATTATACATGTGATACATGAAACATTCAAACCTGCAATATGAAGGACTTGAAGCAAGAAATTGTCAACGAACTTCATAAACCTGCAAGAAGAAAGTTTCCACGAAGAAATACAGTGATAAAAGGAATAAATGATTTATATCAAGCGGATTTAATCGAAATGATTCCTTATAGTAAACAAAATAGAGGATTTAAATACATATTGACTATTATTAATTGTTTTTCAAAAATGGCAGATGCTTTACCACTAAAAGATAAAAGTGGCAAAAGTGTTACAAAAGCAATGGAAACAGCTATACAAAGAGACAAACATACTATAAAACATTTACAAACTGATGATGGAAAAGAATATTTTAATAAGGAATTTGCAAATTTAATGAAAAAACACAACATTAACCATTACTCAACCAATTCAGAGGTAAAAGCATCAATAATTGAAAGATTTAACAGAACTTTAAAAGGTGCGATGTATAAGATGTTTTCCAACAGAGGATCACACGTATGGATTGATATGTTACCAAAACTTATAAGCGATTACAATAACAAGTTTCATAGAACTATTGGTATGAAACCAAGCCAGATGACTAATAAAAATGAAAAACTTGTATTAAAACGTATAAAAATGAATACTAAACCAAGAGTTGAAAAACTAAAGCCTAAAAGGTTTAATGTTGGTGATAAAGTGCGAATAAGCAAATACAAAGGTGTATTCAGTAAAAGATATCTTCCAAACTGGACAAATGAGGTATTTACTGTATTTAAGGTGCAACCTACAATACCAGAAACTTACATTTTAAAAGATAATAAAGGACAATTGCTGGAAGGAGGGTTTTATGGACATGAAATGTTAAAATCAACAGTAGGTGATGTATATCTAGTCGAAAAGGTGTTGCAACGAAAAAAGGATAAGGTTAAAGTACGATGGTTAGGATTTAATAAGACGGAAGATTCTTGGATACCTAAAAAGGATCTAATATAATGATAGAGCATCATTTTGGGTTGAACCATTACAAAGGATGGAGATAATACCGCAAAAAGACAATTTTACTATTAATAATATAGATGAACTCACAGTGGATGGTTCTCAATTCAATACTGGGAAACACGGTGTTTTGTTACCAAACACGGTGCGTTGTCTGGTTACCGGTCCTTCCAATTGTGGAAAAACAAATGTAGTATTCAATTTGATTACAAATCCTAAAGGATTACGTTTTAATAATTTATATGTATTTTCAAAGTCACTACAACAACCAAAATATCAGTTATTGGAACAAATACTCAATAATGTGCCTGAAGTTAAATATTTTAAATTTAACGCGAGCGAGAGTGTCATGCAACCGCAAGAGGCTAAACCATTCTCAGTATTCATATTTGACGATGTATCTTGTGAAAATCAAAATACAATAAGAAACTACTTCGCCATGGGTCGACATAACAACATAGATAGCATTTATATTGGTCAAACTTACAGCAAAATACCGAAACAGCTCATTAGAGACAATGCAAACATGTTAATTGTATTTAAACAGGATGAAACCAACCTAAAACACATATATTATGACCATGTAAGTGCGGATATGTCATTTGAACGATTTAAAGAGTTGTGTGGAAAGGCTTGGGCTGAAAAGTATGGGTTTTTAACAATTATGAAGGAACAACCGCTAAACAATGGTCGATACAGGATAGGATTTGATAAATTTATACTAATACACTGATCATGATGTAAAACATTCATTGTTGTACAACACGTCTTGCTACAAACATGGTTAACCAAGAAAAGTTAATAAAGGAAATAAAATCACTTAGTGATTCTATTCGAGATAAAAACAGAGCATTAAAATTAGGTATTAGCGAAAGGGAGAAATTTCTTGAATCTACTTTTAAACCTATTACTGAACCCTTAAAACAATTAAACAAAAAATTTGCTAAGCCCGTTTTGGAAGGAGATGCAATTGCACCTATTACAAAGTTTGAAAGAGAAAATGTAAAATCAGAAGATTTTAGTGATGAAGACCTGGAATCCTCTACATATAGTGGTTTTACCGGTGAAGAACCTGAAAGAGAGCTAGAATCACCAGACTATAGTGGTATAGGAGAATTATATGAAGTAAAAGCTAAAAGAGGACATGAAGATGTATCAACTGCTAGTGAAGAGGAAAAAGAAGAAGAAGCAAGGGAAGGTCCGTCAAACATAAGCTTGTTGGGTGAAAACATTCATAACAAAGGACCTTTAGGAAGGAAATACATGATAAAAATGTTAGCTGGAATAAATCCTAATAAAAACTACCATAGTTATGGAGTAAGATTAACAGAAGAAGGTTTAATGGTTGGTAATAGCCCGGTAAACATTGATGAAGATGATAATATTATTGTTGGTAATCAAAGATATAAGGGCACAAGAGGATTATTTGAATTATTATTTGATAAAAAGCCTTTAGAATTGTTAGTTAAAGAAGAAGACATGGAAGCATATAAACAGATTTTGGAACACACCAATGCATACAGGAGAAAATATTTAGCTGACCAACCAGTTTTTAGATCTAGGTCTTTAAAATATAGAGAATTTGTATCCAAGTTAATACCAACAACGAGAAGACAACCAATGCCGATAATGCCAAGAAAACCTGTAAAACGAAGGTTTGTGTCATCCACTTTGGATATAAGTGCTCCAGAACCAAGAAAAAGAAACAAATCTGTTACAGGTACAGGTTTAATGAAGAAACTATATAACACAAATGTGATTTATTACAATAATATCAATAAATTGGTGGATAGAATGAAACTAATACATGAAGCTAAAGAAGCGGGTCATACTGGATTGGAAAACGAATGGGTGGCTTTAGTGGATGAACTCCGAAACCGTGGGGTAATCTTATAAAAAATGCGTTGCTCCCTAAAATACTATTCAGTTGCACCATGAGTGTCGACAAGTTCGGACGTTATTCCTCGGATGGATTATATTACGCAAATAATTTAAAAAGAGGTGCTGGTTTACCACAGACACCTGATGGAGATTATGATATGAGTAATAAAAGGTTAAAAAACATAAAAGATCCTATGGATGAAAATGATGCAATAAATTTAAAAATATTAAAGGAAAAGATATCACCAACATTAAGACTGCACAATAACACATATGACGCAGAAAATCATAGAATTATCAACGTTGGTAAACCAAATCAAAACGGTGATGCAATAAACAAAGGTTATTTGTCATCTGAATTAAAGAATACGTTAAAATTCAATGGGAAAACGTATAGTGCTAACAATAAACGTATATCCAACGTAGATGATCCTAAAGATGCAAAAGACAGCGTAAATAGACGCTATTTACATTCCTTGATACCTGAAAAGACAAAAGATGGATTTTCTTTTTATAAATTTGTTATTAACGATATAGGTTATCCAAAAATGAAAATGATGCTGTAAATTTAAAATATATCAAAGACCATTGTATTACACGCGATGTTGGAGTTATAGATTGTTTTGGTAATTGTTTAGCAAATGTTAAAGATGGTTCGGGGCCATCAGATGGTGCAACAGTGGGTCAAATGATGGAAACCTTAAAACAAGAAACAACCTCTTTTGTAAAACAAGATCAAGTAGTATCGAAGCAAGGGGATGAATTTGTTCAAGGTAATGAAAAATTTAATTTATTAACATACAAAAATAATGCTTGGGATTGCATGGGTAAAGGGTTATCAAATATGAGATTGGGTTATACTGCTCGAGATGCAGCTGCTTTATCACAAACCGTACATCTAGATCCAGATCATTCTTTTAGATTTTTTACATGTAATGGTAAAGTAATAAAAAACTTGCACAATGGAAGAGATCCAAATGATGCTGCAACTGTAGGACAAACATTACAATATGACAGTGCAAATAAAGAGTTTATTCATAATAAGCAAATATTTAAATTAATGGATGTAAATGATTATCAAAATATACTAATTGCAGATCCAAATTCATTTAGCGGATTTAGAAAATTGTCTGGTGAAGAATTTATTCATAAAAATCATGTATTTAGAAATGAAGCAGACAGAGCATTAATTAGTGCAGATTTAAAATATTTTAAATGTCCTGGGAATGATGAAAATGTAACTGATGAAGACTAAGAATTTGTATAAAACTAATATGGGTTAGAAATCGGGGACTAATATTATAAAAATGGGTTACACTCTAGAATGTTATTCAGTTGCACCATGAGTGTTGACAAGTTCGGACGGTATTCATCGGATGGATTATATTACTCTAATATTTTAAAAAGAGGTGTTGGATTACCACAAACACCTGATGGAGATTATGATATTAGTAATAAACGGTTAAAAAACATCAATGATCCCACAGATGAAAACGATGCAATAAATTTAAAAGTATTAAAAAAAGAGATATCACCAACGCTGAAACTAGACAAAAACACATATAACGCGGGTAATCATAGAATTTCCAACGTTGGTAAGCCAAATCAAAACGCTGATGCAATAAACAGAGGTTATTTATCATCAGAATTGAAGAATACGTTAAAATTCAATGGAAAAACGTATAATGCTGAAAATCGACGTATATCCAACGTAGCAGACCCTGTAGATGAACAAGACAGCATAAATAGACGCTATTTACATTCTATAATACCTGAAAAGACAAAAGATGGGTTTTCTTTTTATAAATTTGTTATTAACGATATAGGTTATCCAAAAAATGAAAATGATGCTGTAAATTTAAAATACATCAAAGATCATTGTATTACACGTGATGTAGGAGTTATTGACTGTCTTGGTAATTGTTTAGCGAATGTAAAAGATGGTTTTGCACCATCAGACGGTGCAACGGTGGGTCAAATGAAGGAAACTTTAAAACAAGAAACCTCCGGTTTTGTGAAACAAAACCAAGTAGTAACACGTCAAGGAGATGTATTTGTACAAGGAAATAAAAAGTTTACTTTACTTGAAGAAAACAATTATGTTTGGGATGGTAAAGGAAAGTTATTGACAAATTTAGGTATTGGTGAAAAGCCTGGTGATGCTGTTACTTATGAACAGATAATGCAATTAGAGCCAACTGGAAAAAAAATGGTGGAATTGTGATAACAAACGATTAACAAATGTTGCAGACCCTGATTATGCCGATAACGCTGTAACTGTTAATTTTCTTGTTAAAGTAATAGGTAATTTATTATTTGATATGCATAATTATATTGCAGCAGGACAACATAAACCTATTGACGAAAAAATGAGAAGTACATGGATTAAACAAGAAATTCTTTATAAATATTTTTTTAATCATAACACATAAAAGTTTAGATCATCAGATTGGGGTACTTTTGATATTTAATTAAATAACACCATAAATTACATCATTTATGTGCAACCTGTCATAGAGGTAACACATGGGTTACGCTTTTCGAATATAAAAGACAATCATGGCGTTTCATTACACCAGTCCATATCGAGACACTATACGGAAAGGAGGCGGTATCACGTCCACAGCGGTTTCTCTGTTAAGTAAAGCTTTAAATCGTATTCCAGTAGGATCTATCGTAAACAGAGCAATAGACGCTTTACCATACGAATTTCACATACCGGGAGGTTATCAGTATTGCGGACCAGGAACTAAATTGCAAAAACGACTGGAAAGAGGTGATCCAGGCATAAATAAGTTAGATCAGGCTTGTAAAGAACACGATATCGCATATTCCACATTTACCGATTCAAGAAATAGGTCAATCGCTGATAAAAAGCTAGCAAATATAGCTTGGCAACGAGTAAAGTCTAGTGACGCTAGTATTGCGGAAAAAGCAGCAGCTTTAGCGGTAACAGCAGGTATGAAGGCTAAAACAGCGGTAGGAGGTGGTAAAAGGAGGGGTAGGAATAAAAAAGGATCAACCATGAAGAAACATGGTGGTAATATTAGACTAAAAAGACGTTCTACGAAGAAAAATAATAAAAAACCGACAATATGGTCAATGGTAAAAAACGGGGCAGGTCTATACCTAAGACCGTATCGTGCATATTAAATAAAAGAAATCAATTAGTTATACCACATAAAGCGTTGACTAATGTTGAATTATTCAGATATATTTCCTGTTTAAAAATACCATTTTTTCGCGGAGTATTCATGAAGGACAGTTTACCAAAGAAAATATGGAAAAATGAGACTGGAATCGTAAATTTGGATAATACTGAAGGGCCCGGCACCCATTGGGTGTGTTATAAGAAACTGAATAGCAATGTATATTATTTTGATAGTTTCGGTAACCTGCCACCACCAAAAGAACTTCAAGATTACTTTAAATCTGCTAAAAACATATATTACAACTATAAAAGAGAACAACCTGATAATACTTCAATATGCGGCCATTTATGTTTGGAATTCCTAGCTAAAAGTATCAGTCACTATTGAGATGTCTTCCTATACGGTATCATTAACAGGAAAATCGTCCACTTTACGAAGTATCCTTTTTCCAGCGTTACGCTTGCAAAAAGGAAGATTTTGGGAGGCAGCACTGTTAGATTTGACAACTTACAACTCTATTCCCAATGTTACGGAAGGTAAAAATAACTTATTGCATTATTATAAAGGAAAAGATGCCAGTGGTAAGTTTACAGACTTAGAAGAGTGCAGTTTACCCACAGGTTCTTATGAAATTGATCATATTAATGAATTTTGCAAAATAAAATGGGAAAAGACAATATATCGCTAAAAGGTAATAACAATACAATGAAAGCTGAGCTTACTTCAAAATATTATATAGATTTCACTAAGCCAAACTCAATTGGTGATTTATTAGGATTTCCCAAAGATGGAGCAATTTTAGAACCAAATAAAACACATTCCGGTAAACAAACTGTAACAATATTAAAAGTCAATAGTATAGACATAACTTGTAACATTATACAAGGAGCTTACAGAGATGGAGCAAATACTCATATAATACATACTTTTTACCCCAGTGTACCGCCTGGATTTAAAATTGTTGAAAAGCCACAAAACCTGGTATATCTACCGTTGAACACCACTTTCATTTCAGACATCGTGTTGAACGTATTGGATCAAGACGGTAACTTGATAGATTTCCGAGAAGAGCCTATTACGGTTAGACTACATTTAAAATCGACACTTTAATACAAAACCATGGGTTTAACATTTAAAAGCGAACAACCTACGGGAAACCGCATTAGTAGCTCTTCAGCTGTGGAGGAGTTAACACGCGAGAACATTCGTTTCTTAGAGAGAATTGGATTAAAATTAACCGATTATGGATATACTGGATATAGCGCAGGGTCCGACATTCGACGGAACCCTATGGGAAAAAGAATATCACACCCACAACCCTTACACTTCATCAAAATTAAACAATAACGATGAAATTCGTATTCCCATACAAAATCAGGACATTTACACACTACCATGTGAAAGTTACTTGTATATTGAAGGAAAAGTTACTAAAAAGGACGGTACTACTACTGGTACAACAGTTCCATTTATAAATAATCCCATGGCTTTCCTCTTTGATGAAATTAGATATGAAATATCAGGTGTAACAGTTGATTCCACTAAAAAAGTAGGTATTGCAACTACTTTAAAGGGATTAACATCTATATCACCTAATGAAACTAACTTAATACAACCTGCAGGATGGGTTTTACCTGCAAAAGACACAATCACTCCAGATACAAATGGAAATTTTGATTTTCATATTCCATTACGTTTGTTGCTTGGTTTTGCTGAAGATTATAGAAAAATTATATTAAATGTTAAACAAGAATTAGTTTTGTTGAGATCTTCTAACGATAAAGACATTATTAAAGCTCCAGACGGTACAACAGATGCAACTTTAGAATGGAAATTAACATTAGACAAAGTTGTATGGAGAGTTCCGCATGTTAAATTAGCTGATGAGCATAGAATGCTACTATTAAGAAAGTTAAAGGCTGATCGTGATATTGTAATTCCTTTTAGAAGTTGGGAGTTTCATGAACATCCCAGCTTGCCAGCTACGGATCGTCACACTTGGACTGTTAAAACATCTAATTATGTGGAACGAGCCAGGTATATTATATTTGGTTTACAAACAGGCAGAAGAGACACCATCACCAAACATGCAGGCCAATTTGATCATTGCAACTTGAAAAATATTAAAGTTTATTTAAATTCACAATTTTTTCCATACGATAATTTAAATGTGTCATTCGCTAATAAAAAGTACAGCATATTGTATGATATGTATGCAAGATTCCAAAGTTCATATTACGGTAAAACAAATGCACCTTTACTATCACCAGAAAAGTACTTAAATTGTTACCCGATAGTTGTAATTGATTGTTCTAAACAGAATGAATCGGTAAAATCATCAAGTGTGGATATAAAAATAGAAATGGAATTCAACGCGGCTATACCAGCTAATACAACTGCATACTGTTTAATTCTACATGATAAAATCGTAACATACACACCTTTAACTGGAATTGTTAAAAATGTATTGTAAAAAACCGGTTTTGTTACATTCCAATGCATTCCGCGAGTATAAAAGCAGAGCATTCAGGTCGCTCCTCATCAGTTTGTTGCCTGTTCTTGTATGGGTAGCATCTTATTCAATATGGCTTCTCCTAGTGGTACACAAGAAAATGTAGTAGATATTGAGAAGGAGATATCCGACTTTTTAGATCTTCAAGGTCAACCGGAGGGAGATGAACACAACGCTTGCGGACAACTCCACGCCAGTAATAATGTTGAGGAAAAAGGTAAAAGAAGAAAGAATGCACAGAAGAAGAAAAGGGATATTGAAGATAATATTTCTCCTAACATATTGAGTGAGGTATTCTTGCGAATATTTTATCCAATCTCATCCAGTTTGGACAAAAGTGTTTTAATCGGTGTTATGAAATCAACGGATTATTCACCTACTGTAATTTTAACTCATGGACCCAAAATGATTTTGTTCACCGATAGTGCTTGGGAATCTTTTATGAAGCACTTGCATCTGCTAGAATGCTATTTAACTAGTAACATGTATGGAAGAAAGACAAGAGTAGGACTTTTGGATTCAAATGTGGAAATTGATATTATAAAGAATCGTGGTGACCATCAGTTGCGGTTTAGAGACACAACAAGACATGATAACAAGATTCAACCTAATCGAGAAGAGTTTTTTATTCTAACCTGTGCAACTGAACCAATAACAAGATATTTGAGACAACTAGTGTTTTCAAGTTCTATTATTAAAGATTATTTGGAAGACACTTTGGACAAACAACCGGACGCACCTATATTGTATGGACCTGTGGATACTTCTATATTTAATAGAGTTCCTCATGAAGTACAAATGTGGAGACAATTGGAAAAATACGCTCAACTACATAAAAAATCAGTAAAACAGGAAGAAGAGGAAGAAGGAGGAGAAGAATCAAGTGTTAGTGATGAAAATGAAAACAAGGAGAATGTAAAGATGGAAACTTAGATGACAATGGTTGGTTTTTAAAACAATATCAAACACTTTGTGGGGTTAGGCCTGCCGGGGACGGTGCCCACGTTAAATATACACCAACGCGCCAACAACTGTACGGCCTGGTATAAAAGTCGTACCTACCGTGGTGTGGAAATCAGTTGATCTTTGAACTTCGTCATGAGCAGACGAGTGGCCTTCGCAATGGACAAGGAAGAAGAACAAGTAAAGTCCAAACCTGGTATAATTGAGTTCCAAGCGTTTCGGGGTAATGACGATAGATTTATCATAAAAGAACTTGTGTTTTTCGACATCAATACAAGTGTTCCATATACATTTTTGTTCAAACCACCATGTTCTTATTCTTCTTTAACTAGCAAAGCCGCTACTACCAACAGGTGGATTTCAAAATATTTCCATCATATCGATTGGGATGATGGTTTTGCAAGTTACATAGACTTGTATCACATCTTGCATCAGTTTTCAAACAGGTTTACCGATATTTACACAAAAGGACTGGAAAAGAAGAGATGGATCGAAGAATTTACTCATGTTCCGGTTAATGATGTGGACTTGGATAAAAACTACAAGTATACGATGGAAAATGTTTGTATTTGTACTAAAAGTCCAGAACATGAAAAAGATACACATTGCGCTTTAAAAAACGCCTATAAACTCGCATCTTACCTTCAAAGTGGGGAAATGGGGAGTGGTGGGGGTGACGGGGGTTATATAAGTGAGGAGCAGACCGGGACCTGGCATGAGTATTACTCCAGATTCCGAGACGACAACATCTCCCAGCAAGAAGACGAAGAAGAAGACAATCTTTAACTCAACCATGGCATCTCACCAGTTCCTGCAAACTTTGGTTGAGCAGTTCAATGCTCACTCCAAATCTACCATACTACCTGTCAAGAAGTGTTCCGAACTTAAAGATGAGAAGCACTACATTATCCACGCCATGAAGAAGATGGAGACTACAGTTGGAGAGGCCATCTGCTGCAGTCTTAGCGAGGCACCGTTCACTCCGGGGGATGAGCCCAAGTTCCAAGTCTACCTGCCGAAACGATTCGTCCATCTCCTCCAGAACGAGGATTTGCGCTCCATCCAACCCGGCTGTCTCTACCTGGTTTCCCACGGTTGCACGGGTAGCAATTCCACCGAGTTGACCATCCACATCGTCGACAAGCAGCAGTGTTAGATTTAAGTTTTACTGTTGTACATATGTTATTGTAATGTTTTATAAATAAACCATAAAAGACAAAAAAAATACAAAAGACCAAAAAAAATGCAACATATCAATATGTGAGGTTTGTCACATATTGATATGTTGCATTTTTTTTAAACTTCGCGGGTGACCTTGACCTTTGACCTTTGCATTTCACAGTTACCCCCACCACCAAGCTAAAGGTCAAACCTGCTTCGATGCAAACACCCCCACCACTTTTTCATAGTACCTCCAAGCGCTGTGCCTCAGATTCATTTCAACTCCGACGGTCAACCGTACAACATCAAGATGTCTCTCAATGTAAGTTGTGCTAGTTACGAGGAGGTAACCATTAAGACTCAGCAGGAGCTGAACGACTTGTACAAGGAGTTGCAGCTGATGGTGGCGCGAGGCTACCGTATAAATGTGCAAGTCTACGCTTGCAATATACGCAATCTCCGACACCCAAAAGAAGAGTCTGAACATTACTCTTCTCCAGCGACTTCATCACCGGCGTCCATGAAGACTGAAGCGAGCCAGACTTTGGATTATTTCAGCTGACTAGCAGTTGTCTTCCTTCTTCTTACCATTGTAGAATATGTTTATTTCTTTATTATATTAAGGATGTAAAAGAGAAAAAAACACCTATCTTGTTACTGACATGTGTGCTCAGTAACAAGATAGGATTTTTTAAAACACAATTTGGATGACCTTGAAACTTCCCCCACCACTTTTTCCCACTTTTTTTAGTACCCCAAGTGCTGTGCCTCAGCTTCATTTCAACTCCAACGGTCAACCGTACAACATCAAGATGTCTCTCAATGTAAGTTGTGCTAGTTACGAGGAGGTAACCATTAAGACTCAGCAGGAGCTGAACGATTTGTACAAGGAGTCCAAAAAGGAGTATGTCAACAAAACCGAAAATCAACAATTGTGGGACTCCTCTATTACAGAAAAGGAATTACATACAGCCGTCGAAGCTGTCGAGGAAAAGGAAAAGAACCTCAGGCAGCTCTGGTTGGCTCAGATGGATATTTGCGGATCTGTGCCGCGTGATGATTTTGAACTTCAATGTCAGATGGCGATTACCCAGCAACTAGAAGAAGCCGAAAAGGAGCTAAAGAGTGGAGGTACTATCCGGGCGGAGGTGAAAACTGAGAAACATGAAGAATATAATGAATATGATGATTAAACGTACTGTTGATCCCAATTCTTTTTAGTTTAAGTGGTTATGTTATAAGTAAATAGACAAAGTTTCCTTTTTTTAAAACTCCATTTGGATGACCTTGAAATTTCCCCCACTACTCTGTAATACCAGCATTGCTCGCTGCAACAAGCATCATTCCTCCTCCAACAACCATGGCGGACACACCTGCTTGCAATGCCATGTCTTCCACCGAAGATGTACCCACTACGAATTGGAAATTCACAATCGACAACGTGCATTATTTAGAAACCATCTGCGATTGGATGAAGTCTATTCTCCTCGACAACCCGGGAATAAAGCTCAAGGCCACTTTAGATTATGATTGGTCTGAAGTTATACTGCAGCAAGACGATCAACAATCACCGGAGTATTTGTCAAATTTACCATTGTCAACCATATATCCTACAAATGAGGTGGAAAGGGAAGAAGAGGAGCATGGGGTTTAGAGTTTCTTATTTTTTAAAACCCAATTTGGATGACCTTGAGATTTCCCCCCCCCCCCCCCACCACTTCCCATATACCTAGAGTGCGCAGGGTCAGACAGTCAGTCGCTCGGTGTCCGTCGTAGGGTGCACATCGCGGTTGCTACTCCAATTCCTGACAATTTGGGGTAGTTCGAGGTCACAACACTTCTACAACTTTGAGGTCATCACACACTCTGGGACGGGATCGACTTGTAGTATTTCTGTGTTTTGACTCAAGGTCACCACACTTTAACTCTGGGACGGGATCGACTTGTAGTATTTCTGTGTTTTCACTCAAGGTCATCACACTTTAACTCTGGGACGGTATCAACTTGTAGTATTACTATGTTTTTACTCAAGGTCATCACACTTTAACATGTAACTTTAAGGTAGCACCGAAACGGTGCTACCCGGCTTGACATTTTCAAGTTTCCCAAGGTCGTCGCAATTTCCCCCACCACTTCCCATATACCTAGAGTGCGCGGGGCCGGACAGTCAGTCGCTCGGTGTCTGTCATAGGGTGCGCATCGCAATTGCAGTAATGGTTAAAGTAAGGCAGCTGGGCTAGTTCAAGGTCACCCGAGCGGTGTCACATGACGGTTTAGGCAGAGTCACGTTGCAAACTTCAAGTTTCCTGAGCACTTTTGCTGTTTCTTGTCTAATTTCGCTCCAAGTCATCAAGGTCATGGGAACCGGACTGAAACTCGGAGCGTAGTGCGAGAAACAGCAAAAGTGCCAAAAAATTTTGGGTTTCAGCGTGACCTTGACCTTTGTGACATCGATGACGTCATTTTGGTGACGTAAGGGGTGATGACGTCATCAGCACGTCATTTCTGTGACGTCATGGGTGTGACGTCATGGATGTGACGTCATTGGTAATGACGTCATCGATTGCGTCATCGATGACGTCATCGATGACGTCATCGGTGGGGTCATTGACCTCGATGACGTCATCGCTCAGGTGACCTTGAAGTGAGCCAGCAGCCTTACTTTTCCACTACTGTTATGAGATATTTTTATGCTTGGACAGTTATGTTAAAGGTAAAAGTTTCAGTGTTAATGGATACGACAATTTGCTCCATGTTATTCTTATGGGAAAAAATCAAACTTCTACCTCCATTATCTC
>CM061537.1:743332-770906 GCA_030545055.2 Neoaliturus tenellus
GGGCTTAGTGGTATTAAAATTGTATTATCTAGCCTTTTCATTGCTTCTAAGGCATTACATTAAACTCTTGACTCTATTATGCTGCGTAAATTTAAATTGGGTTCACAGCAGTTCGGTGTCTCATAGAAAATTTACTAATTAACATTAAAAAAGTTATTGAAACATGTTCCAACTTTTGGACGTTATCAAATTCCAGACTAGTATTGAAATTGAATTATCTAACGCTATCATATTTGTAAACTAACACATTAAACTTTTAACTCCATTATACTACGTTATTTTACATTGAGTTCACAGCAGTTCGGCATAACAAGAAAATATACTGATACATATAAAAACATTTATTGTAAGGTGTTCTTTTTTTGTCTAAGGCCATAAAGGTATTTAAGTTTGAAGTATCTAACGTTATTGTTCTTCTATATATCATCAAATAAAACTCATGACTCCATAATGCTGCGTAAATTTACATTGAGTTCGCAGCAATTTAGCGTCACATAGATAATTTACTAATAAAAATGAAGGAGTGATTATAACACCTTTCCAATATTGTTGTTGTTATCAAAGGTCGCAAAGGTATTTAAATTGGAGTATCTACCGTTGTCATCCTTGTAAGTCATCAAATTACTATTGTAAATCATCATGACTCCATAATGCTGCGTAACCTATCATTGAATTAGTAGCAGTTCGGCGCCATCAAGAAAATTTACTGATAAACATAAAAACATTTATTGTAATGTGTTTTCATTTTTTGTTTTAAGGGCGTAAAGGCATTTAAGTTGAAGTATCTAACGATATCATTATTGTAAATCATCACATAAAACTCATGACTCCATAATGCTGGGTAACTATACAATGAGTTTGCAGCAGTTCAGCGTCACCTAGATAATTTATTAATAAAAATGACCACAGTGATAATGACACTTTCCCAATATTTTTGTTGTTGTCAATGATCGCAAAGCTATTTTAATTGAAGTATGTAGCTATATAAATCATTGTAAATCTTCTCATTAAACTCATGACTCCATAATGCTGCGTAACTTTACATTGAGTTCGCAGCTATTTGGCGTCATCTAGATAATTTACTAATAATAATGAACACAGTGATAATAACACCTTCCCAATATTGTTGACGTTGTCAATGGTCGCAAAGGTACTTTAATTGAAGTATCTAACGTTATAAATCCTTGCAAATCATCACATTGACTCATGATTCCATAATGCTGCGTAACTTATCATTGAATTCGTAGCAGTTCGGCGTCGCCAAGAAATTTTAGTAATAAATATGAAAACATTTATTGTAAGGTGTCCTCATTTTTTGTGGTTGTTTTAAGGGCGTAAAGGTATTTAAGTTGAAGTATCTAACGTTATCATTACTGTAAATCATCACATAAAACTCATGACTCCATAATGCTGCGTAACTCTACAATGAGTTTGCAGCAGTTCGGCGTCACCTACATAATTTTTTAATAAATGTGAAAACAGTGATTATAACACCTTCTTAATACTGTTGTTGTTGTCGTCAAAGGTCGCAAAGGTATTTTGATTGAAGTATCTAACGTTATAAATCCTTGTAAATCATCTCATTAAACTTATGACTCCATAATGCTGCGTAATTTTACATTCGGTTCGCAGCAATTTGGCGTCATCCAGATAATTCACTAATAAAAATGAACACAGTGATAATAACACCTTCCCAATATTTTTGACGTAATCAATGGTCGCAAAGGTATTTTAATTGAAGTATCTAACGATATAAACCTTGTAAGTCATCTCATTAAACTCATGACTCCATAATGCTGCGTAACTTTACATTGAGTTCGCAGAAATTTGGCGTCACTTAGATAATTTACAAATAAAAATGAAAAGAGTAATTATAACACCTTCCCAATATTGTTATTGTTGCCATAGGTCGCAAACGTATTTTTATTGAAGTATCATACTTTATAAATCCTTGCAAATCATCACATTAAACTCATGACTCTGTAATGCTGCGTAACTTAACATTGAGTTAGCATCAATTTGGCGTCACTTAGATAATTTACAAATAAAAATGAAAAGAGTAATTATAACACCTTCCCAATATTGTTATTGTTGTCATAGGTCGCAAATGTATTTTTATTGAAGTATCTTACTTTATAAATCCTTGCAAATCATCACATTAAACTCATGACTCTGTAATGCTGCGTAACTTAACATTGAGTTAGCAGCAATTTGGCGTCACCTATATAATTTACTAATGAAAATGAAAACAGCGATTATGACACCTTCCCAATTTTGTTGTTGTTGTTAACCTGAACCAGATCCAACTCTCAATAGCGACTAAAAATCTCCTCTGGATAGCACTTCCTATAGTGACCCCATCCTACCTGCAGATACCTCATACTTTCTCGACCTCAAAACACCTCCAGATACTACTTCTATAATCAATTTTAAACCTTCTCCTGATACCGCTCCCTATAGCGACCTCAACCCACCTCAAGATTCCACATCTTATAAAGACTCCAGCCCTCCTTCAGATACCACTCCATCTAGTGACCCCAACTCTCAAGTACCATTCCTTAAGGCGACCGCAAACCACCTCCAGATACCGTTCCCTATAGTGACTCCAACCCACCTCTAGATACAACTTCCTGTGATGATCCTTACCCACCTTCAGATACCTCTCTGCATTGCAACCATAGCCGAACTCCGGATATCACTCTTTTTAGCGACCCCAACCGACCTCAAGATACCATTCCCTATACCAACTCCGTAGTAGTTACTCACCCAATTTTTAAATCAGTTACTCCCGACGTTCATTTTTAGTCACACCCACAGTTCGTGTTGATTAATTATTACACGGCATTTTGGCATCACCTATCGGCGTCACATATTATACTGAATTTTGGCGTCGTTGGTTTATCGGCGTCAGAGGCCAAACTGCTGTCAACTGCTGTAAACCTTGCTTATTGGCGTCACTTTTTGGCGTCACCGTTTGACGCCGAAATGCTGTGAAACAATGCAAAATGACGCCGAAACGCTTTGTATTTAAATATATATATATATATATATATATATATATATATATATATTTGTTATATACTTCAATTTTGGTGTACTTCCTTTCTCTTATTCTTTTCTTCATTAATGTCTAATATCTTTATCTTGGATTTATTAACTATTGTTTTTTACATAAGAAAAATCACGCTCTTTATAGAACATTGATTTAATACCTATTCATAAACATTTGATACAATGGTTGATTGACGTCTTGTTTATTGATCTTTAAACACTATTACATGCAATTGATCTCCTCAAACCAAAGAGAAAAATAACATTCATAATAAATAACAGAATTAAAAAACGCAGATAAATTATTCAACTTTTTCACGACTTAGCTTACATGTAGTCAAATTTCAATTTAATCTAATCACATGTCTATATGAAATTATATGCATTCATGCCAAAACAAGGTGCAAAGCTTGATACACATGCAATGAGCATGCTTAAACTACTACACATACTGTCATTCAATATTCAAAATAAATCATTTCATAATCTGCAAAGAGATACTCATCTACGTTATGAAAAGGTCTATCAGTCAACCAGGCATGCATCTTCAACGATTTAGGTTAACATGCTGTGCACTCATATTTAATTTGTTGAACAGTTTTGTCTGCATTCTCGACATTTACATAACACTTTCCATTTGAGGTGTAACTATCACTTGCATCTGTATCAACCACCATTACAAAAATCTCTGTTGATAATATTATTCGTCAAATATACTTATTGGGATGCAGAAAAAAATTACATTTTGATAACATTGAATAAAAAGGAGTAAAAATATGTAAGCATGGATATATTTTAATCTGGTATTACATTGTATCGTTTTAATAACACTTTAAGCAATAAAAAAAATTTCATTGCACATTTAAATTTTTGAAATGTTATTTGATGTATTTTAGTGTTGTAAGGTAAATGTGTATAAAACATTTATTATAATATGTGTGTCTAAATATTTAGTTGTGTCACGAAACAATTGCCTTCCAGTTAGAATTAAATTTCTGATTTGTTTCGTGAGAGTTTTAGTTACATCTTACTTTCTACGATCTACTTTTTAATTATATATGTAAAACATACTTTACCAGTTGGTCACGGAGAGAATTCTGACCGGTTACGTAAGTGGTTTTAAAAGTTACAACGACGCCGGTTGTGGTATCCATCTTCTGAGAACCATCGTTTCTCCGAAAAGTCTGAGGTCTTTAGCAAAGTTAGGTATCACATCACCCGGTCAGACGACTTCTGTAGATGTCCCACTGACTGTTTATGCTAATATTAAGTTACAGGCTATAAAATTATATAAAGATATATTGTAATAAACAACTAAAAAAGAGTTAAAACATTTAATAATTTATAATTGAGAAATGCTTAAAACATACTCATTATTAAAAAGAAATTATTGATGTTATATTGTAGCACTATTCACAATCTATAATTAATTAACGAGGGACTTCTATAAAAACAAATTTTGGCTTCTTTATATTTTTCGGTTACTTATTGACACCATTGTAATTATTTACTTGTATTAATTTACTTATTTCAAAACTGCAGAGTAGCAGAGGCGTCAAGTGCTCGATATGAATTAAAAGGGTGCCTTCACGATCCTGAAAAAAGCTAATGAGTTTTTCAAAAGTTCGATTCCATTCCCAGTCATTTGTCGTTGGGCAAAATTGCAATATATTCGGGATAAAGCTATATACTGCAAAACCAGGGTGGAACTCACAAAAAAATAGTTATCTTTGTTATAAATCTAGTTAAATATGAATATGACATAAAATTTAGGAAATGAAGGATTTCTTGTAATTAAACTAGTTGTTGGATTTTGAACTTAAAAAAAATAGCAAAATATAATTTTTGAATCGCTAAAATTAGAACCTCAAACTACAACATCACCAAATATCTCCTCCATGTAAACGACAGCATCGTTAGCTATGTGGACCTTAACTACTTTGTGGTTACTATTTACATGTCAGACACCAGACATAGGCAATGTCAATGGAGCCTTCGAGGCATGTGACATGATCAACATTGTCTATCGTCACCATACAAGCTACAATAGCTCACTGGACATGGTACTTCCAATAGGTATCAGCGCGATTAAACATGGGAAATAATATACGTAAAATAATTACAAGTTTGCATCACAAGTAATTAGTTCAGGAAATTACTTAGAATTTAAATTTAATGAATGTAAATAAATTTGTTTTTATTTGAGTGTAAAGAAATATATTTTTGCAATTAAAGCAGTGACAAAAAATATTTTTACAGGAACAATTTTAGTTGCATGAAAAGATATTTTTATTTAATTTAGTTAAGGTATCGTGTACCAAAATTACAATAGAATATAACAGGACCAGTTAATTAAATATTGAATGTTGAATGTTTTTTAAGCATGGATGTCTACTTTAAAATAATTTAGTATTATTTATTTTTAATATTCTCATACAACCAGAGCTGTCAAGGCGATGATCAGAAAAGAAAAAAAAATAATAAAGAATGAGCTGACAACGGGATGATCACAATAGCAAAAGAATGTATAGAAAGAGATTATATAAGGAAGATAACTCATCAAACGTACAACAAGAAAAGCGATCTTAAAAGGATTACTTAAAAACATTTTAAGAAAACCCTCAAAAATGAATGAATGAAAAAAGTTTTTTCTACAAAACAATTTACAAATCCATACAAAATAGTTCTTAGTTAGTGAAAATAGATCAATTAATATAAGGAGTTCTTACCTTAGCAATCCTAATGTTTGTATTGATCCAATGAAATCGATTTCAAAGCCGTAGCTTCATCATCAGTCAGGATCTATAGGTCGACCAATTTTAACAAATATATTCACCCAATGGGTTTCGTTGAGAATAAAATAACATTGAAATAATTTATTCTCAACGAAACCCATTGGGTGAATATATTTGTTAAAATTGGTCGACCTATAGATCCTGACTGATGATGAAGCTACGGCTTTGAAATCGATTTCATTGGATCAATACAAACATTAGGATTGCTAAGGTAAGAACTCCTTATATTAATTGTATATAAGCAATCCAGAGGCTACAATGATTGAAAATAGATCCACAAATAGTACAGGTGCTGTCTGTGCTTGGTGATCATTACACCATTACATCATTACACCATTGAAAAATGTGACTTATGTATGTAAATATATATTATGTGTGAAAATACAACCATAAAAATTAAACATTGTGAAAGTAGAAATGAATGCATATATTCTAATAATAGCTTAACTCTAGGATAAAAATCCAGTCTGTCATCAGTTTTAAACAATTACTGGAACCTTGGTCCATTCGTACACAAAAAACCCACAAATATACTTTTAGTGTAATTTCTTACTATTTTTTATTAGCCTTTCTTATATTTTTTCTCGTTGTTTCCTCTTCTAGGTAATAATATATTTTCGTTAATAACCCTTTAAAGAAATGTATATAGCTTTTCATTTACTTGAGTATGAAATACCATTCATAAAACTACATTTTTAGCGAATTTACCTATAGGGAATACTTTTTTATTTTGAGGTGTCCAGAAGCCAAAAACAACGTTCGTTAATTTTCACATACCAGGTGTCCCAGATCACCCGTACCCCCATGTTTTTCCATAAGAATAACATGGGACTAAATTTCACATTCATTATCTTTGTCAATTTCCCGTCAAATTAAAAAGGCCTAGCATAAAAATGCCTTAGATTCTGATTTTAAGCACTTTAGCATCATACTTTATTAGTTTCGTCATAAATTATTGAATATTTCCATACATTTTTCAGTATGGCGGAGATTATTTTTAATATGTACAAAACTCAAATTAATTACGTGAAAATTTGTATTTTATGCTGAATTATTATTTAAAATGAGGTTATAGGTTATTATAATGCTTGGACAGTTATGTTAAAGGTAAAAGTTTCAGTTTTAATTTATATGAAAATTTACCCCATGTCATTCTTATGGGAAAAAATCAAACTTCTACCTCCACTATCTCCCAAACCGTTAGGATTAGGGATACACATTAAATTGTAAAGTAGCTTTAAAATTATGTCTAGAATCCAAAACAGTCTCTGATTGGGCCTGATGATGACCGGTGTGACTGGTCGAAATCGATCGCCATTGTAAGATCTTTGATATATATTTACCGTCTTGTAAAATATTACAGTATAAGTGTAAATATATCGAGTAGTGTTGGAAGACGTTTTATTATTTCAACCTGAATATCAGTACCAGCACGTATAATGCTAATCAAGAAGTTATTTAGAATCCAAAAATACCATAAAAAGTGGGGGTTCGTATTTATAATTTATGACTTCTGGTCTGGATAGGTTACTTCTGGTACACCATGTACATTGAAATTATCATCAATGAATGGATAGAGCGAAACCGGTTTACCTATAATGGCACAATTTGTTTTTGTGAAAAATTAATTGTGTAGATTTTAAAAGGGGTGTACGGGTGGTCTGGGACACCCGGTATATGTATACTAGCTTACCTGGCATGCTTCGCAATACCAACTTGAGAAACTTTTTGCACTCCAGGTGAGCTCATCGCCTGGTTTAACTCGTTCGCTGCGCTCACCCGCCGCAATACTATATCGTCTAGTTTATTTCATTACCAATCTTCCCTCAATAATTCAAATGAGAACAGCTGTTTATAAAATTAATGACCCTTTAAATTATAATACAAAAATGTTGCTTCCATAAGAATAACATGGTAACTTTAGGGACGTCTATGGTGTAGCCCTTTGTGAATATAAATTATAAAAATAGGCTTTAATATTTTAGTTCAAAATAATAAGTATACAAAATTTCCGCACTTAGGCTAGTCGGAAGTTTGTGAATTAGTGATGAATGAGTGAGTGAGGGCTTTCCCTTTTATACGTATACCGGGTGTCCCATAATAGTCCCCCCCCGGTTAATTTTTGAACGGCTGTATTTATTCAAACGAACTTCGATACACGTTATTAGGGTAATGTGAAGTACTTTTTGGTGTGATTTTGAAATTCACTCCCCACAACCAAATAGGGGTTGCTGGAAGTAGCTCAAAAGTTTTGTATACGAACCCCCAATTTTTATGTTATTTTTAGATTTTACACGTGTTTTTGAGACTCTTTTATTCTTTGACTTTTCCTCTAAACTCAATGGTTAGGGAGCGAGAGCCAATTGAAGAACATTTTAAGGCCCATAAGAATAACGTGGGGCAAACTTTAATTGCCTATATCTCATGAACCATTCAGTCAAATCAAAAACACTCAATTATAAAAATGTCTTAAAATTATGTTTTAAGATATTTTTTTCTAATACAAACATCAAGTTTCCACAAATTTTACTATTTTTCCGCCATATTGGAAATAATATTAGTTATGGATAAATGACAATGTTATGATTAAAATTTTCTTAAAATAATTCTTAAACATTTTTATATTTGAGTATTTTTTATTTGACTGAATGGTTCAGTAGATATAGGCAATTAAAGTTTGCCCCATGTTATTCTTATAGGACTAAAAATGACCTTTAATTGGCACTAGCTCTCTAATCATTAAGCTTAGAGACAAGTGTCAAAAAAAGAGTCTAAAACACGTGTAAAATCTAAAAATAGCATAAAAATTGGGGGTTCGTATTTAAAATTTTTGAGTTACCCCCTTCAACCCCTGGGTTAAAGGGTGGATTTTAAAATACCACTAAACTTTATTTTACATTACCCTAGTAACGTGTATCGAAGTTCGTTGGAATATATCAAGCCGTTAACCAGGGGGGGACTATTGTGGGACAAACGGTATATGTTTATAGCACTGTCGGTTTTACCGATAACTTTTGAAGGGGACCTATGATTTTTATGAAATTTGGTATAAAGGTGTAAGACTAGGTCCATTTCGATGAGCTCGTTAACCAGCATGACAGAGTAATGGGAATGGGGTTTTAAGAGGTTTTAAAGGGGTTAAAATGGGTTTTTGCCATATTTGGACCTCAATTTTCAAAATTACACAACTTTAACCAAAACCATTTGGAAGAGATTAAAATAAAAAATAATTTAGTATTTTAATTGTTGACTTAGCTTAACAGATTCTGAAGAAAAGCTAAAAATAGGTTTTCCATGTTAACCTTATGGGAAATAAATAGAAACCTATATCTATAATATTTATTGGCATAACTTGGTATAATTTGGTATGTACCTTCACTATGTAGGGTTTACATTTGCATTTGCTAGGGTAGGCATTTGCTTGTCACACCCATATAACAGCAAACCTACATACTTACGCTCATAGGGTTTATGGAAAAAAAATAAAAAAGTGAAAAATATTGATAAAATTTTATATTTACTTTACTTAATCATTATATTTTATAACAACCAATATTTACTAACTTTATTTCATGGGAGCAAAACCTACATACTCATTCCTATTGTGTTTACCGGGGGAATACAAAATCTAAAATTCCTATGGAAATTCGCTTAGGTCTGCTGCGAAGGGGGTATTTTAAAACACAGGAAAAGATTTTTCTCCATCAAAGGGTTCGTCATGTTCGTCACACCAGAAAACTAAAGGAAATATAAATATGTGAGATTTATGTGTTCATGAACTAAATCTGACTAAAAATGAATAAACCTTTCTATATGTTGGAATGCCAATCTTGGATTTTCAAGACCACCATTTACGACTTCCATTATAATAAAACTGTGATGTTTTATGGAATGCAGAATATAAGGATAACGTGCTTTTGTTTACTCGATGAAGACTATGAACATGTATGGAAACCTAAGAACCTTTATCTATTCTAATGATTTTGATTTTCTGGTTATCCGAGGAACCACAAAAATTATAAAGAACCACGCCTTTTATTTTCTTTGGTAAACATGTTAGCTTTAACATCCCCAGAGACATGTTTGGTGTATTGTTTAAATTGGCTAGGCTATTTACATAAGATTACAAGGACATTGTTAGACAATAACTTTTGCTTTGTCAGTTAAAAATCTTGTTGCCTTTAAACTCCATAATATCATTGCTAAACGTGTTATTTGATTGGTAAAATTATAATACACACTTATTTTGCAATAATAATCCCTCCCACATAAGTTTATGTTTGAATGGTGAGTCCAAATATGCTTGAAGAGGCTTGTTAAAAAATTTACAAAACAAGATCATTCGCTCCACCCGTTTTATAACTTTCCATTTTATAACTATTAAATAATACTTTATAACAGTGTCTAATATTTATTATTAGACACTGAAAATTAATCACGTATGAAATAAAATCAGCATCGAAACCTTGAATACAAATTTTATTTATAAGATTCTTATTATACTGTTTATTCAAATAGAAGATTTAGGTGTTTAAAATATTTAGTGAAGGATTTATAGGCTGTATATCAATACAAATTCATACATTAATAATAGAACTAAAATACTTCAGCCAATCACCTTTAGAGATTTCGTGAAACTTTAGTGGATTGTCAACAAGTAGCCCTAAATACAAGAATTGATTATATTTACGTTCTCATTTAATAGAGAACATTGGGTGAAAATCAAACCTAAATATTACTGCTGCGTAAAAAGGTTAGTTATTAAACTTAGTATTTTTATCACGATAATAAAATTTTCAAATGCATTTTTTAATAAATTCTACATTAAAAAGACCATTAACAACGGTTTCCCCACTATACGAAGTTGTGAGTATCTTGGCTTTCTAACAAAACATTTAGAGTTCTTTGAAATTTATTAAACGTGAATTCATTTTGACCTAAAATACTGACAAAAGTTGATCAACTCTAAAGTTATACAGTTTATTAATTTATTAATCATAATACTTTCTGATGAACATGATGTATAAAATACATCTCTTGATATTTCAACATATTTATTTTAACTCCAATATATTAACCATAATCACAATCCCTTCATATTGCAGATACCAAGTACAATACTCTATTCTCTTATGCGATATTCTCTTATGCGATGTGCATGGACTACTGGACAGGCATATTAGAGATAAAAAAAATACTATGCACTCAATGCTAAACAAGGTAGGTTGAAAATAAATAAATACTTATCATAAAATATTATATAATTTTTATATACTAATGTATTAAGTGATTTAATTTGTTTGTTAAAAATTTACTTACAATCTTAGTCCGTGTTATGATTTAATATAATGTACAGCCTTTTCATAAAGCCAATTTATTTAAATATAAAAAGAAAACATAAAAATAATAAAATTAATTTTTATTTCTTATTTCAAGGCACTTGCAATATAGGATTTTTAATTGATAAACACAGTTAAATAAAAATATGGCATTATATTTAGGGAAATAAAAACGATTTCAATTGACCCTGTCATTGGATTTCGAGGTTTTAATAAAGTATCAAAATTTAAATTTGAAATACCGAATTTAAAACCTTTAACGACAATATCATCAAATATCTTCTTCATCTTACCTGGAGTATTGTTAGCTATATGGAGCCTAATTTCATTGTGGTTACTATTTACTAGTCAGGCATCAGAGGTATGCAGCATTATATGGAACCCTAAGGGCATGGGGAGGGTTCAACATTGTCTATGGTCACTGAACAAGCTACTAATTGCTCGCAATAGATTTTAACTATATATTAATCAGAAGAATCAAACATGAGAAATATTATGAGTTTAATAATCACAGGGGTGTACAATAAACTTGATACAGGGAATCAATATATTTTTTTGAGCTATTAATGAATTAGATTGAATTTATAACAATTGCTATTGGATAAAATAACATTCAGTTTAATAGTGTGTGTACAGACACATTTATTCATGGGGGTCATGTAGACACATTTATGTATCATAATAATACTTCATATTGTAGATAATTTTATATTTTTACATAATAATACATTTGATCAAATACATTATGTTAAAGTTTAATTCAATATCCAACAATAATCAATAATCACTCACTGCACATTCCAGATACCAAGTGCGATAAACTTCTGCTATGCTATGTGCATCAAGTACTGGACAGGCGTATGCTATTAATTATTTAATGTCTAATAATCTATAACCACTTTATGCACATTGCAGATACCAAGTGCGATAAACTTCTGCTATGCTATGTTCATCAAGTACTGGACAGGCGTATGCTATTAATTATTTAATGTCTAATAATCTATAACCACTTTATGCACATTGCAGATACCAAGTGTGATAAACTTTTGCTATGAGATGTGCATTAACTATTTGGCAGGCGTATTCATAATTTTAATAAAATTATCCTAGTAAAACTATTATTCCTAATTAATTAAAAGATATAGTTTACAGACAAATAAAATAAACATTGACTAGTATGTATTCTATTTTAATTTGATGATTGTTAAATATTTTATTATTATTAATCAACAAGAATAGGTAACTATTTAGCCCAAAATCCTTTTAATTTCCTTTTTTATGTACTAAGATTGAAATGTTTCGTATGTATTTGAGAAATAATATCTTATTATTATCATCGTATTGTGTTTTACAACAACTACAGAAAAAAGACCACCCTTTAAAGATCTCGACCACTTATGTTAATTAGTATTGCAAATTTGTGATTTTTTTTGCAATAGAAATTAATTTTTGTTTATTTTTAGCCCTGTATTTACTATTTATAACCAATTTTTAAACCTTATTGTAGTATATAAGCTGAAATACATCAGGGGGATGGTAAAAATCAGTGGAGGAAAATGTTTGGTTTGATAGTTTAATCATTGCCAAACTAGGCGGTGGTACAATTTACATGACATGGTACATAATTTACATTTACGACAACCTTTAGGGTATGTAACTGAATAGGTGGTGTCAGTGGTCGCTATACAAGCTAATATTGCAAGGCCAACTTGGGCCAGGCCTTAATGCTTTGTACGAGGCAGACTAAGGTATTTTGAAACCGGATAGTTAACATTTATGAGTAATGAACTAATTATTGCAGTAGATATTTTTTTTGTTTAGTTTTACTGTTTAAAGTAAGTAGTATGAAGTACATGCAGTTGCCTGTCCTTAAACTCCAAAAATACATAGCCTTTGAAGTCTAAAAGTACTCCAAGTCTTCTGAAATCAACATTAAATATAATTTGTTCCTTATTAAAATGTTACATTTGAGCTCTGCGTAGCAAAGCAAGAAATCAATTGACTTAAAAAAATTTTCACCACATTTGCGAAGATGAAATATTGATTATAAATTTGCAGCTTTTCAAATTTACATTACAAACGTATAATGTTAAATGTTCGAAAATAAATCCATACCACTGTGAGACATACTTCTATTGTTTCAAGTCTGAAAAAAATTTAGACAAAAGATCATTTAGCTTAATTTTTATTAAATAGAATGGCAATAATCGGTTCTTATTTAACTATATTACATATTATTATGTTAAACATTTCAAAATGCATTTGTTATTGTCATACAATGTGGTGTTGCTCGATTATCCCTCTTACAGATAGGCGGTCACTCGCAGCTAGACACACGGCTGTGACGGAGAATGTGATCTTACCTCAGACAACGCAAATTTAACGGTAGACCAACTATCAACAACAATTCGAATTTTATAATTAAAGCCATAAAATCACGCTAAAAATATTTAATAGCTTTAAAAGAACAATTATGTTTTACATCTTTACATTAACGTACATTGGACGGTACTTAGGGGTCATCCATAAATTATGTCATCTGTAAATAGGGGGGGGGGAGGGTCCAGATTGAAAATGACGGTAAGATGATAAGCATTTAAGCGTTTAAAAAGCATTATTTTTAATTTGAATGGAAGTTTGTTGAAAATGACGTCATTTTTCTGAGAGGGGAGGGTCAGACAAATTATGATGGTAGGATGATTTTAGGGAGGGGGGGTCCAAAAATGGCCAAAAAGCGATGACGTAATTTATAAACGGTCCCTTATTTCCTTATTTAAAACCTTTTATAATAAGGTTTCTGATTTAACTTGAATACACCTTTGTAAGTTATAAATTAATTTACGATGTAAATAACTCTTTGGAAATAGCATTAAATAAGTTGAGACATTTTTATTTTAATCAGTGCATCCTTGTAGTATTTTTGGTTGTTATAAAGAACTTTATGCGAGCAATAAAAATGAAATTGAATGGTTACGTGATTTTTGCTTTGAAACAAATTACACATTCAATATAGTTTACTAAATGTTCCATAGTTTAATTAAAACATATCCATTATTGGTTTTGTATTTAATTTTTAAAAGGTTAAATTTAATGTTCAATCGTTAAGTATGTTTCATTAAATTGTATTTCCAGTAAACATAAACTTATCTTTAACTACTGTAATATAGATAAAGAGAAATGTTTTGACTTTTTTCGCGAAGAAATAAATTTTTCCTACCACTTGCATGGAAATAATCGCATTGCCAAACCTGTAACCCCTATGCAAAACAGTTCATTTCCGGTTTCCGTTTCTTTCCCGCTCTAGAGCGGCAATGATCTTTACCGCACGCTAGATAAAACAGCAATTTTAAATCAGCTGTTATTACAAACCATGCTACAGCTGTTATTCATTGTTGTCGTTTAGTAATTGCTTCTTTTAGTTTGAGGTTATGTTTGATAGTTAACGTTGTGTTCCAACAGAAACAAATGAAAAATAATCAAAATGACATTTTGTATACAATAAAACATGTAATATGTAACAATTATGTTGGTAGGAAAAATCTTGTGTGTATTACGAGCGCAAATAGTCATTGCCGCTCTCGAATTGTTTGGCCGCACTCAGCTGACGCTTCGTGTGGCCATCTACAAGTCTCGAGTGGCAATGACGTACTTTACGCTCTTATTACACAAATAGCTATATATTATTCGTAGAAAAACAGAAATCAAATTTCAGAAGCTTCAACTAATGTATCTAGGCCTAATGAAATCATCAAAAGTGGACCAAGCTAATATCTAGGTTTGAAACCACAAAACTCTATTACTGGTTTATTATGTACTATTACTGGTGAAGTCTGACGTGCTGACAACAACGAATGTGTTCTATTTGTGTATACAGTAGCAATAACTGATAAAGTTGATTCCTATAAAAATACAAAAATAATGCATACATATTGATTTAAATTTTAATATTACGAAAAAATGTTTTTATTACTATGTTTTAGAATTATATAATTTAACTACCGTATAGTCAAAAACATATTTAAATATTTTATGTTATAAAATAAAGTATATATATACCAGACATTTAAAAAACTTTTAACACGAAAGTAACAAAGAGCGCCTTCATCTTTTTAAAACGATTGCATACACAATTCTTCTTTGTGGATTGCGTTGCCTTACAGAGGGCACATTCAAGTTTAAAATCAAATTTAATTGTTTGTTCGCGCTTGAACGTGGTGCATAATTAATTGGCTTCTACTAAACCGAATACAATATATACACATTCATAACCTGAAAATATACAGTAAAGATTCTACTTATCAAATTAAAATGCCACAAACCGGTCCTCAATAGGATAACTGAGATGGAAATGGCCAGCAATAATTTATTTATTTATTTATTTATTACTAAAATCCAGGAGAAATAAAAATTAATAACGTAAATAGTATATAACGTTATTTTCTTTTTTGAGATCAGGGTTGAGGCCTATCACTATGAATTCAAAGAAGTTTAAAACTATTTGTAATGAGTCAACGAACATTTAATTTTTTTCAAACGTCCTGGAAGGGCATTTCACAAAGATATGTCATAAGAAAATTTTCTTTGACCTTGTCACAACATATAAACTTCTTTGAATTTAGAGTAACATGCTACAAAGGAAAAAAAGATATCTACTACTTAATAAAACTGAGTGTAACCATTGCTGTTAATTCCGTCCATATAATTTAATGGCGAGTTTGCTTATCACATTTTTTTTCTCGGTAATCCAGTTGAGACCTACTTTGAGGCATTATACTTACCTACTTTGAGATATTTAATTCTACTAACATATCAAGAATGATTATTTAAGACTTTCCTCCTTTAACGTTAAATGACAGAACCATAAGTCTCTTTAAAAATTAGATTTTTAACAATATAAAAGCGATGCACTTATTTTTATAGCTTTGTTTACAATCGCTTAGAACGTGTCCAGCCCGTGTGGGGATTTCATAGTCCCTATATGTCTCATTAATGTTTCCATTTCAAACGTTACACAAGGAAGAGTTCTGAACCAGTTACAACTATAATATATTTACAGCTCTTGGAGCAGCCAATCCATCAGTCGCTACAGTCAAACAAAGTTACCAGTACCACATCTAATTCTTCTCAACCTTATATACAAAATTTTTATCTAAAAATTTTTAACAAGTGATTTCCGTGCTCGTTGTCAACCAGAAATAAACTGGGTAAAAGTGACTACGCTGTAAATTATATTTGAACTAGCTGATTTGAAATGCACTTATCCCTGTTTAATGGTCGTAAATTAAAGTATCTGTTTATGTTTTAATATATTCCATTTGTTAAAGCCTCTAATTGTTTTTGTTTTATTTAATGCGTAGATGGTTATTTTCTATCGCAAGGTTTATATTATTAGTTTCGTAATATTATTTGCAACGATTGCTTTAGGTAAAGGCAGTTTAAATCTCTATGACCGAAAGAGTTTTTCGTGTGTGCGCACAATCGTGTTTTATGAACTAGACTTTGTTTCTTTTGAGACTAAATAGAAGCTGCGATCATTTAAGAATTTTTACGATCATGTAGCAAAATTTAGGTAACTATATAATCGAGAGCCGTTTTCAGTTTGAGTAATTTATCAAACTTTTCTTATAACCGCAATTCTATGCCTACTCTAACAATCCTGTTCAAGAACTCTTTTTATTTCACTCAATGTAAAGCTATTTTTTTTTTCTTTAAAAGATGCATCTCGACATAGCCCAAACCTGCTAGGGCCACATGGATGCATCTGCGACCTCCATGTCTGCTTGTTGCTTGTTATTGTTAACGGCAGATGCTTAGGGGTATTTTCACAGTCCAAAAACAGCATTAAAAATGAACATCTATGCTGAGTATATTTGTATGTAATACTATTCGATATAAATATTAATACATATGAATGAATCTTGAAGTAAAATATTTTTAAAGATTAATGGAAGTTACACAAAGGGTGTTTAATATAAGTGTCCCGGTAATTTTAGTAAAATAACCTCGCAGAAGCAGACCTGCGTGCTCAGCGAATTTCCAACGAAATTTTGGTGTTTTTTTGTATCCCCATAAAAGCATGGTGGTGAGAATGTGTATGTTTCCCTCTACGTAAGTTTTGTAAGAAAATATAAGTTAACTCCTACTAAGTGAATGTAAATACCAAATGTTATCAAGCTTGACGGCTGATGATAATTTCAGTACAATAAAGCATAGAACTCAATCCTTTTTGCCTGCACATCCAAGACTCTCAGTGAAAAAATATTAATTGAATTTAAATAGTCTTATAATTATGTTTAGAGTTTATTTAATTCATACGAATTATCATTTACGGATTAAGAAACTTATCTAAGAAACTTTCAAAGATTACAGAAAATTCAATAAAATTTATAGATATGTTATTTTATAATGGAAGAAAAGTTCAGATTTACAAATTCAATTTCTTTTCGCAAGCGCAATTTGTTTACAAAGCAGTGCTTGCTTATCTCTCTAGCTTAAATGCTAATTGAGAGAAAAAACATTATTTTTATAATAATACTTTAAATCTAACAACATTCCTTTTGCTAATTCAACAATAAATACAATTTTCATGGATAACTGTAAAATTTTCATTTTGTTCGTGAATATAAATTAACTAATAATTTGAATATAATTTGCAGAAAATTTACATATTGTTTGCGAATGATTTGCAGATAGTTTTCAAACGGAAATTTAGATCGTTTGCGCATAATATGCAATTAGTTTGCGATTGGTTTGTAATTTGTTTGCAAATCATTTGCTAATAATTTGCAAATGGTTTTTGGGTGGTTTGCAGATAACTTGTTGAAAATTTGCATCCTACCCATGATTCCCTTCTGCCCGAATTCCTGCACAAAATTCGCCCTTTTGCTCAGGGCTTGGTGGTCTGAACTAGCCAGTCGTCGATCTTGACATTGTTCAGTTTTGTATTCTTTATACAATTTATTTTTGGAGTTTTTACCAGGATAAAAAGCCAGGTAAGTCTTTTTTGTAGTATTTTTATATATAACGTTTTAAATAGTTGTCTAGTTGGATTATTTTTCACTTTTGCTTGGACTAACACTTTGCTTATAAGATGGGTTCTCTAGATCACTAAAAGCGTTTATTACTAACTGCATTGATGATAACAATAGCCTAGAAAAGGTAAAATAAATACAATTAAACATGCCTCACAAATAGACTAGGTCTAAGTTAAAGAATAGGCATAGGTTAGTTAAAATTAATTTCTCTTCAAAAGATAACTCAAGAAATTGGATGGAGTATAGGATTGACTATATTGGACAATAGTTTACTTTCTGAACAAATAAATGATTTAACCCAGTTTGGGACGCTTTGTGGTGCAGTCCCGCAGTAGTGCCAAAATTGTTGGTGCTGGGGGCCAGTTCAAGGTCACCTAAGGGATGACGTCATCGAGGTCAATAACCTCATTGATGACGTCATCGATGACGTCATCACCAATGACGTCACAGAAATGACGTGCTGATGACGTCATTACCCCTTACGTCATCAAAATGACGTCACGACGCCATCAAGGTCAAGGTCATGCCGAAACTTAAAATTTTTTGGCACTTTTGCCGTTTCTCGCACTTACGCTCCGAGTTTCAGTCACAGCCTCACGTGACCTTGACGACTTGGAGCGAATTTGCGACGAGAAACGGCAAAAGTGCCAAGTTTAACTCGAGTTTTGTGACATGACGTTGCCTAAAATGGGCAATCGGTAATCCCTCAGGTGACCTTGAACCAGCACAAACACCAACAATTTCATATTACTTTGACTTGAAAACTTAACAACGGGAGTGCCGACACCGACGCGCACCCCACGACAGTCACCGAGCGACTGACCTTCAGGCTCCGCGTACTCTAGGTATATTGGCTCAGAGAGACTAAGACTCTAAACCGTCAGGAATGGGGAGTAACTAACTGAACTTTGCAAGGAAAAGTCATTTTATCCAATATTCTAAACAAATCTTCATCAGAAAAACCTACATTAGTCGGTTTGGTATAGAAAACTTAGGGTGTCCGCGCAACATATTTCGCCACTTAGCTAAGTCGAAACCCGCTTGACCTTGAGCGGTGGACACTGAGCGACTAATAAAGACTTAACACGACTAAGTTTCTTACCCAAAGTGTCCTGCGACATGGCTTCCCTCACAAAAGTCCGCACAATACTGAGAGACTGTTGGTAGCGGTTGAGCAAAAGGCAAAAGTTGTGGGGGTAACAGCAGGAGTGGGGGAAGGTCAGCAGTGGTGGGGGAAGGTGAGGCTGTACGCTGGAGTATAGCATCACTTCACCATGAGCTGTCCTACAGTCAACACACTGTTCTCTCAGCCCGAGTTGGCAGCAGAAGAAACATTCCTGTACAGCTTAGGCTGTGAGGGGCGAGGAAGTAAAAGTCAAAGTGGAAGTTTTGTTTAACTCCTAAGATGAAAAGTCGTCTAAATAAACTAATTGTATCCCTGCAATCCCCAATAACTTTAGAGAAATAACACTTTATCAAGCGACACCTCACTCTTTGGGCAAAACGAATTGGAAATGGAAAAGATCACAGTAGAATTAATTTAACTTAAAATCTGGACCGGACACTCATGGCGATACTACGTGGCGTGAAAACGCCACCCTAAACATTACAAGTTAGGATAGTGAGCACCACTGGTATGGATACTATGTCGGAGTTAAAGTGTGATGACCTTGAGTCAAAACACTGAAACACAACAAGTTGATTATGCCAGAGTTAAAGTGTAGTAAACTTGAGTAAAACACAGAAATATCCAAGCCATGTTTGTCCAAAGTTAAAGTGTAATGACCTTGAGTGAAAAACTTGTAAAACACTTACATGTAAAGCGATGCTTACGGCATGCAAGCCTGAGACACACTGGCTGAGCACCGTCGCGTAGCATAGGGACAGCGACTATGATGGGGGTACTGCCAATACTTAGAGTTAGAAGTGTAGTGGGTGACCTTAAACCAGACCTAGAGTAGAAGTGTAGTTGGCTGACCTTGAACCACCCTTGATGGGTGGACCCCCCGCCCCCACCCCCGCCCCCCCGCCCCCGCCCCGCCCGCCCCCGCCCATGCCGGGGGGCGACCGGTGGTGATATAAGGCGGCCCGGCCACAGCCGCCCTCGCAGTCCGCTCCCGAGCGGTTGAACGTGAACGATCGGGATGGACCGCCATGGGGCATCACTAAACACTGAAAGGCGCCTTCACTGTTTAGCGAAGTCTAATGTAACTTTAAGACTTTTATTAGTTTTAAGACTTTTATTAGTTTTAAGACTTGTATTATTTTTAAGATATTGCGCTTGCGTTCTAGTGTTGGGAATTGTTTTATACTTGAGTGTTTTTACTTGTACCCTATGTATCCTATGTGTTTAATGTGTATAAGCTTGTTCCAGCACTATTACCATGTTGAGCTCAACCTACTTTGTAAGTGTGTTATATTTATTTAATGTGTATACGCTTGTTTTAGCACTCCCCCTTGAGCTTTTTCACAGCGCTCAAAGTAAATTGTAAAGACAGGGAACGGGAGTAGGCCCCCGTGATAAAATCATTTTATACCAACGTTAGTATGGGTCCTCTCAGGCATGCAAAAGGTTGCGGCTGGGTTGGGAACCGGTCCGTTTGTACGCTGGCTAGGCAAAAGGTTGCGGCGGCATCTGCACTCGGACCGAGGACGTAAGCTACTAGGGCTGTCCTCAACTTCTGTTTCCCTTCTGGAAACTCAAAATTATGTAAATGAATCTTTGTTAGCTATTGAAAAAGTTATTTGTTAGCAATGCAGTAAATGCTTAAAAGTATTGCGTGGTGAAGGTCAGACAACATTGGAATGTTTTCTGTTGTCATAGTTGGGTCTCTTTGGAGGCTACAGCGATGACAACCTAAATGCCCCAGGTGGGGCTTTATTTTTTTAAAGTTTTCCGTGACCTTGACCTAAATACAATACTTTTCTAAATTCTTAACGGTTAGGTATTACTAACATACAAGTCTGCTGTTGTCCATAGTTGGGTCTCTTCGGAGGCTACAGCGATGGCAACCTAAATGCCCCAGGTGGGGCTTTATTTTTTTTAAAGTTTTTTCGTGACCTTGACCTAAAACAGTAGTTTTCTAAATTCTTAATGGTTAGGTATTACTAAGATACAAGTCTGTTGTTGTCCATTAGTTGGGTCTCTTCGGAGGCTACAGCGATGGCAACCTAAATGCCCCAGGTGAGCTTTATTTTTTAAAGTTTTTCCGTGACCTTGACCTAAATATAGTAAAGCCCCCCCCCGCCCCCGCCCCCCACCCCTGCGCCACCACCCTCTGCACCCCCGCCCCCACCCCCCCGTGCTCCTGCGCCCCCGCCCCCGCCCGCGGCCCCCCGCCCCTGCGCCCCCTATGCCCTTGGCTGGTGTGGATATAAGGGCGGTCGGGTTGCATGCACTTCTCATTCCAGTCTCAGCTCTCGTGCCGACTGGTTCTCTCGCTTTTGAGACTTTTTATACTCATTTTACTCTTTTTACTCTTTTCACTCTTTACTTCACCCAAAAATGGGTCTGAAGCTCAAGAACTATCCACCAGCTTCTAAAAACACTTCGACCGACACGTCTCAACCCTCATCATCCTCTGCTCCGATCCTCCAATATCTGATCACCGCAGAGATCCTGAGCAGCCTGACGATGCCAACAGCACGGCACCCGCCGCCGCAGCCTGACTCAATGCCCAGCCTGTCACCATTGCCGCCGACGCAGCCTGCCTCAATGCCCAGCCCTGTCACCATTGCCGCCGACAGTGCCACAAACATTGGAAAAGGCTGAGCGCACCTCCAGCATCTTCAGGAAACCTCAGCGGTCGAGTCCGCGTAGCCTCTCCAGCACTCCTCGCTGCTATCGGACTCGGGATCGGAGTCTGTGGTGTTTGAAGAGACGTCAAGGTCGAGGATAACCCCCAACAGTCGCACAAAGAATATCCTATCCTATACCAAATCCCAATGTCCCTTACCCATATCCCCCATGGTATCCACACCGAACCAAACCAGCCCCGTAAATCCATCTTTTCCCCCGAACTTCCCACCATCGACGTTCACCCACCACCCACCCAAAAATTGTTTGTTGCCCTACCCCCTTGACAGAATTAAGCCTTCACCTTCCATCCCCATTCCTTCTAGCCAGCCTATTTTGGACAAGCTCCAAAACACTTTAGTAAAACGTCCAACACAAAAACGTAACCGTGTTAAAGTCCCCGCTGGCAAGGGTTAAGAAATGCGATTACGCTTGGTTTTCAAACAAGTTTGGGGTTCTGTGTTGCCAGAAACTTGCTTGTTCAGGAGAGGATCGTTGCCGACGACACCTCAATAAAACAATCAAATTTCGACAATTCAAACCTTACACTCTTGTATATTAAGCCTAAAATGTCCAAACCCAGACATCCCCCACAGCCCGCAACCGCTTGATATTAGAAGGCTGAAGGTTGAATGAAAAAATATTATTTCATTGGTCATACCTATGGAGTGGGTGATGCTAAAGTAGAAATCGTTGTAAAAGGTGAAGGGCCACCTTTGTACAATGCAAGTACGCCACCTGCTCGGATGGTACAAAAGACAATTTTTCATCCCTAAAGCCTATCTAATACGAAGAGAAGGATGCCAATCTGTGTGGGAAATGGATTAGGATATGGGGCCCACTAAAAAATCTAAATTGTTAAGAAGTGTTGGACAGTAAAATATTTCTTCCAAATTATTTTTCCAAATTTAGTCATTGACCCTCTTTTAAGTAAAGGAGAGGTGTATTATACAAGTCAACTAATAAAAAAAAAGAAAAAAAATAGTTGACTTGTATAATGACTTTAACCTGGCGGTGATGTAAAGTCACAGGGACAATCTCAAACCGTGTCCTTGAGGGTAAAGACTAAGTTACAAAAGTCTTAAACAAATAAAAACTTACCTCCAAACATTTGTGGCAAGCCATAAGTGTTTGGAGGTAAAAATTTTTCAAAGCTTAAATAACCTTGACACACACAAGACATATATATATATAATATAATATATAGTATATAATTAGTACTATAATAGTATAGTATAATATAGTATAATATATATATATAGCAGTCGTAATCTTTAACAAAAAACCTCCAAACACTTGTGGGAAGCCACAAGTGTTTGGAGGTAAAAATTTTTCAAAGTTTGAATGACCTTGACCTATAATAACTATTCTGAACAAGTAAAGAGCTAATTTGCAACCAAGGTTGTGTATTCACGTGATACCCCCCACTCCAACGTTTTGCTTAGCTTGTATGAGCTGTTCATTTTGCTTCAGTCTATTTCTGCGCTTGATACTTAAACATGGCACGCGTTCTCCTACAAAGGTGGTAAATACAACTTAGACGAACACACTGCATTGGAACATTTAAGCGGTTTGAGAAGGGATGTTGAGTTTTGGATAAGACGTGATAGGGCTATGTTTACTTTATGTGTTATAAACAGACAAACCTTAAACATTACACACTACACTAAAATTGAATATAAAAATATAGACGAACTGTTCTCTTTGGGTGTTTGAAGTAAGCAAGTTTATTGAAGAGAATAAGATTGAAGCCAAACTTTTATAATAACCAGGTTTGATACCAGCGAAGGTTGACCTTAAGTTCCGCCCCCACCACAACAATACAGGTATATATAGGAGCTGCAATATAATATCCATTCATTCAGCTTTGAATCGTTAAGCCGAACACTCTTACGATGTCTTCTAGTAACAACCCTTCAGCTTCTAACTCCAACTCTCCGGCTCGGGCATTGGGCCTATCCGACCGGACCTTCCATCAAGGAGTAGCGTCCGGTTCTCCGGCTTTAATCCGGCCAGGGTGGAGTTGAGCAGCAGCAGCCAGCCGAACCTCAAGACCTGCCAACCCGAGATTATGCACGTCGAATGGATCGAGCCGGCCACCATTGACCGTCTCTTGGAGAGTCCTTCTCATGACGTGTTTGAAGAGCTCCAGCAGGTAGTGCCAGGTGTAGTGGTTGGTGCATCATCACAGCCAGACACTGTTAGAGCTGCTACAAGATATATTAAAAAGTTTACACGAAATGATAGAGGAGAAAGAACAGGTTGTTAGAGTGTGCACGCAGTGAGGTACGTTTGATCCGAAGGAAATGGGAGATACTAATTATGAAGTGTGAAAGTCTGTTGGAGGACAGTGATGATAGTAAGGATGAGAGTGGATAAGGTGTGTGGGTAAAGACTTGGACGGGGACTTGTGTGTTTGTATGAATGTGTGTGAATGCGAAATACATGAGCGGGGGATAGATCACTCTGTGGCAATAGGACTAACATGCCTTTTAGTGATCTATCCCCCGTTCTGGTAATGTTCCTGGATGACCTTGACCCACTTTACCAAAGGTTAGCTAGTACCCGCCCACCACTGATAAGTGTATATATACGGGGTATTGATTTGTAGTATTGGTTATTCTGCTTTGTACCGCTTAGCTGAATACCGCACTTTAACATGGCTTCTAACTCCAAGAATTCTCAGGCTTCCTCTTCTTCAAGACGGCGTGCAACCAACGTCCTGCCTGCTACTCTTGGACCTGTTCGACCATTTCACAGCATTACCGTTGCTCGAGCAAACGCCTGCAAAGCCCCAATGCCTACGGGCCCTGCTGAGAGGTGAGTCAAGACGGGCAAGGCTTGTTAAGTCCAGCCCAACGACGAGAGCAAGCTACCCCATATGGCTTACTGTAAACTACAGACTGTAGTACCCAGCTTGAAGTTAGGCGATCCTAGAGTGGCAAGCATCACCGAGGCTGCGGAGTATAATATCACATCTCCATAGTGTTTTGGAAGTAAAGGACCAACATATTGAAAACTTAAAAGAACAATTGAAACAATTTAACTTTAACCCGATGGAGTTAGTGGAAGCAGAGATGAGTGATAGTGATGATGAAGGAACTGAATATATATACTGGGTATGTAATAGAGGACTTGAACAGAGACATGTGTGTATGTGTGTAGAATACAGAGCGGGGGATAGAATACTTTGCGGCAATGGACTAGCATGCTGCTTAGTGGCCTATCCCCCTCTCAAAGGGTAACATTGAATGACCTTGACCCACTTTAATCCAAGGACAACCGGTTTTAACCACTATAAAAGAGGGGGTCTGTACTTCTCCACTTCATTCTGCTTTGAGCCTTCTAGGGTAACAAGTAGAGTTTGTAAACATGAGTGGTGGGCTTATTATTGGTAAGGAGTGGGAGTTTGTTGGGATTAATTATTTAAACTGTAAAGGGATGTTGGAGAAGGTGTATGATAGTGTTAAAAGAATGGTTGTTGAAGAAGGCTAGGGGTAGTGATTCTAGCGTGGAAGAAGAAGCTGTATACAGGACAACGAGTGAAAGCAAGTGACTTTGGGGGGAATAGTGTGTTTGAAATTGGACTGGGCGAACTTGGCGAACCTGGACATTGTGTTTTGGCGACTTGGAAAGGTTGATAGAAAATAGTGGGAAACATGGTGAAATTATAATTGGTAGAGAGGACAGAGTGTATAACTAGAGCATTAAAGACTGACGATTTGGACTTGTGCGGACTTGGACTTGCGGAATACAGAACGGGGGATAGATCACTTTTGCGGCAATGACTAGCATGCTGCTTAGTGGTCTATACCCCGCCTCAAACCGCTCAAGAGGGTATTATTGGATGACCTTGACCCCATATAAAGGTAAAGGGGAATGGGGTAACGTGGAGGCGGGAATTGGTATATATTTTAGGGATTGATGAAGAGCAGATTTAGTCAAGCAATTGTGTAGACACCAGCTACAACCTACCACTAACAATGGAAAGCTACAGCGTTGAGTTCATCCTTATGGAAGAAGAATGTTAATGAAGTTGTGAACTGATCGAAGAGAAGACAAGCCTAGGTACATTGGAACTTGTAAACTGTGAACCTTTGGACAATGCTGCAATCGATAAGATTGCAAATTTCATGATGCATTTACATACTGAAAATACAACTAATATGGAGTTTGTTCAGATACCTTCTTTTGCAAACCAAGTGAATGTGCGAATAACTATTACTTGGTGGCAATAAAGTGCTGTAACATTCTTGGCTTTGGCTATGGACTTGGACTTGGGACTTGAGTGTGGTCTGCGGAATAGAGCGGGGGATAGATCACTTTGCGACAATGGACTAACATGTCGCTTAGTGGTCTATCCCCCGCTCAAATTTTATCTTGACGTGACCTTGACCCACATAAACTGCCATAGTTGGTGGGGGTATAAAAAGGGCAAACAAATTGGATGGATACACCACTTCCATACCATGGCTCCACTTGACAACACCGTGTTCCATCGCAACAGAATTGTCTCTATTCTGGAGGTAATACCTCTAGAAATTATAGAAGTAGAGGAGCAACTACCTGCGGTTGATCAAGAAGAGGAGGAGGAAGAAATAATGGACATTGAAACGGACTCTGACGAAGCTGGTTTAAACGGATAATGAAATTGGACTTGCATGCCTACGAAACATTAGAGTCATCATCATCGGAGTCTGAAATGGAATTCCAACTAGAAATTGAAGAAGCAAGAAGAAGAACAAGACACTCCTCATCGTCCTACGAGATAGGATGTTAGTTGCCAGAAGAATTATGTATTGTCATCGCTGCCTATTCCGTGATGAGGATAATTCCAACTTTGATGGTGATGTTTCACCTTTTGTAAAAAGTTTAAACAAAAAGTAAAAAAATAAAAAAAAAATAAAAAAATGTGAGAGTGGGAATAGAGCACTTTGTAGTAATTGATGCTGGCTTAGTGCTCTATCCCCCTCTCAAAATAATAATTCCAAATGACCTTGACCTACATAAACTGGCACAAACAGACTTTTTTGAAAAACTCGTACAAATTAGTGGATCTAGAGCAAATATTGATTTATCAAGCTTGCTGATGAATGTTTTGAAAATGGTTGTATAAAAGCCAAATTTACCATTTGATTGATAACCCGCGATGTAATTGACATCACTTTCCCTCACCCTTATGCCATCGGCTATAATGGGACCCTGTTGAGTGCGCTGCTCATTATTGTGTGGACATTCACTTGAGTGTACATTCAAAAGCCAAACTGTTTAAAATGGCTCTTTGCGATATTTGTGGGGAAATCTTTCAAGACGAAGATCTTTTTGCCCTACACAGGGAATTCCATGAAGAAGAAGAAGATGGAAAAGAAGATATTATCGTTGATGACGAAGACTTGGACTCAATCGACCGCGTTTTTGGAAGAGCACCAGAAGCAGATGGACAAGTGGGACAGCTATCCTACAGCAAATGCAGAGAAGAAGACCTAGTGTGATCCAATTTGCTGGTGCTGGACCATCCACTACTGGAAGACCTATTGAAGAAGAGGACACGGAAGAAGA
>CM061537.1:771006-904311 GCA_030545055.2 Neoaliturus tenellus
GGATTCACCTGGGGAACATGTTATGCTAACATGCTTGCATCTATGTTGATGCAAAGTTGAACTTATAAAGCTCTTAGCTCCTGGTTACCATTTTATGGCATTGAGTCCTTAAAATCAGGTAAAAACTAGAAAATTACATTATTTAATTACTATGTAGGCTGTATATTAATATTATTTTTGCAAATATTTTGTTTTGAATGCCTTTAAGCCACTCATCACACTACTTTCTCTACTATTAACTTAAAATTGTTAAGAAATTTAAAAAATTAAATTAAAATAATTCAATTAAAAAATAATAAATTAATGAATTAAGATGTCGGGCAGTAGTGGGGTTTTGCCGGTTCTGGCCCAGGTCAAGGCCAAGTGGTTCGAACCGGCAGGTGTGGGTGACAGTGATGGATGTGTTTTGTAAGTGGGTCAAGGCCATCCGGAGGGAGTTTTAAAAAAGTGGGAGCCGCAGGGGCTCAGTCGGGGCGGGGACTCGGGACGGGTCGGATCGGAGCGGGAGCGGCGGGCCGAGGGAGGGTTTTTTTTATTTATTTTAATGAATTTAAATTAAAATAGTGTCGTTGTTGTTGTGCAGAGAGGCGTTGGAGCGTCGTGCACCGGTGACACAGTGGTAGACGCCGAAGGTGATGGCGAAAAGGAGGTAGACGCACAGCATGCACAGTACGCATTTGAACAGTTGCAGCAGGCGGACCATCCCTTGTTGGTTTGCCGTTTCCAATTGCAGCCTGTTGATCTCCAGTCTGAGTCTGTCCTCTTCCAATCGTGATCTGAGCGAAACGTTGTCCATCATGTCTCTGTGTGTGTGATTTCAGTTTGTGGTGGGAGGAAGAAACGGGAGCGGTGTTGACGGTAGGAAAGTCGGCGATGAAATGAGAAGCGAAGACGAATGCAGTGCATATTAATTGTAGAGTGGTGGGGGGTGAAGAAAAAAAACAGTTGTCTTTGACTAAACCTCATCGTCAGCTGTGTCGGAAGGTGCAGCCTCGGAAGGTGGAGGAGTGCTGCCTGCAGGTTCGATGTCCTCGCTCTCCATCTCCTCGCATTGTGGACAATTGTAGGAGATCTCCACAGTCATGGTGATGGTGTTGTTGGGAGCGCTGACTACGTCACTCAAAGTTTCAAAAATATCCTTCAAGTCTTGTTGCGACTTTATGGTAAATGTATTTGTACTTGTCGCTAAAGGAAAGCCGCTCATCGTTCGGGAGTTGGCGAACAAATGGCGAGCGGCGGTGAGGCGGCCGCCTATACTCGGTAGGGGTACCGTGGTGGGGGAAGAAAAGAGTGGGGGGAGGACAGTGGTGGGGCGAAGCCCTGTGGGGAACGAGGGAACTTCGGTCATCGCAGTTCGCCGCGAAACGCCGTCGGGATAGGTTGTGGGAGCCGTACGAAGATAAGCGCTAGCTGTAACACAATGTAGAAAATAGCAATACTTTGTTTGTAAATTAAATATTAAATTTATATTTAACCAGAGCTTGCATTTCTTGTTCCTCGTCGTTTAATTCAACAATTTTAACACCATTAGTCGTCTGTTCCTCTTCCTCTGCACTTTGCGACGATGAAGACATGGAGGTGCCAGAAGAAGATGACGAGGATGAAAATATTTTGGTAGGATTGACGTATTGCACTGTGATGTTGATCCATCTTAAAGGATAGCTATCAATGAGTGTGAGTAAGTTTTGGAATAGTTCTTCCATCTCTTCTCTGTCGGTAATTAAATGTTGAAAGGAAATGAATTTATCATCCATGTTGTTGTCAGTGCGAGTAATGAAATAAGAATGATAAGCGTATCGAATGATCAGTTGAATATATGTTGTAAAAAAAAAGTGGTGGGGGTAATCTCAAGGTCAATCAAATGGAGTTTTAAAAAAGGGGTGCAGTCAGTGACTGCAGCTATACATCTGAAGCTTCAACAGGATCAGAAGACCAATCTGATCTGTACTTGCACGCACTTATGATGCATGTACAAAAGTCGTCTTTATAATATGCATTGCACTCTCGACAATTGACAAGTTTTTGCGGATGAAATTTGATACACCTCTGGGGGCAGCAAGTGTGGAAGTATCGTGATTTATAAATCTTGAAGGTTCGCAATTCCGGTGGCGGTAGTTGCTTTGTCTTGCATTTGCAGTAACAGGATCCGAAGAATTCGCACTTTGTACAAGCTAATCCGTCTACCATCCATCTTCCTAAATCGGTGCATTTCTGTTCACAACAGTAGCGCGGTGTGTCCTCGTTTTTCTTCTCCTCCATTTTGCCGCTTCTAAGTGTTGGCAAGAAATGAAGTTGTACAGTGTAGGATAGCGTGTTTTATAGATCAATAAAAGTGGTGGGGGTAATCTCAAGGTCACCCAAATGGAGTTTTAAAAAAGATCATCTTACAAGTGTAAGATGGTTTTTACATTTATGATGCATTGTCCTTGTCTTCTTCTTCTTCTTTAGGTTCTTTCTTAATTCTGTTCCTGTTCCTGCTTGTTCGCTCTAGCCATGGCGATGAGTTCTTCAGTGGATAGCGGGTGCACTTCTGGAAACTTCAGGATCAGTTTCGGTTGGAATCCTTCTCTAGTCAATACACTGAGATCGGCGCTCATCTCTTCTACGGTTCTATAGTCCTTTCCGTAGATCTTTCCATTGAATTCAATCATCATTCGGTATAACATGGCGGCAGTGGTTGTTATCGCTGCGACCGTAGGAGAGCAAATGATGATTTTGTTGGAGTTGATCCCTCGTTTTATAGCGAAATTTTACAGCGAACCCTTGTTGCTGTCATGCTTTGTCATTTAGTAGTATTTGTGGAATTTGACATTGGTTTGAGTAGATGGAGTGGATGTTGTCGCCGCCTGTGTGGGAAAGAACAATTCTTCATCATAGAAGTTTTGTTTGGAGAACATCCTCTTGTTTGTTACATAGGTGTCAACGTTCAAGTGATAACCACCGGCAAGAAGCACTCGCAATTCATTAGTGAAATTGTCGAGCTGTTCAAAAGTTGTAATAGTGGAGGTATCGTATGATGCACACTTGATCTTGAGAGACATTGTGCTATCACCAACGGAGATGTGTACAGCACTGAAGGTAGTCGTAGACTGAGGGAATTCCCACGGACATTGCTCCATTTATATAGTTTTTGAAACTAGGTCAAGGTCACCCGAAATTGTTTTTTATATAAAGCAGCATACCGATATGTGTACAAACACATACCGATATGCTGCTTTATATTTGTTTTTTTTTTATTGTTATTCATTTATTTAGAAATATTTTACAAAAGTTTACAAGAACAATATGAAATTACAAATTAACTGTTGGCGTTAGGCATGATGTGAAGCGTGAGCTCTGTAGAATTACTTCCGCTCGGACCGTGGGACGCCAAGTAGAGAGCTCCGGGATGGATGAGGCGTAGATCTTCGTTCCGCAGAAGTTGGACGAAGCGTTTGGGAAGAAAGATTTGAAACTTCGGTTCATCACCAGGCGAGTAGGGCGCTTCACTCAGCGTGCAGTTGATGGCGTCTCCGACAGTTGTTTCCATCTTCTTGATGGTGTGGATGATGTAATGCTTTTCTTCCTTCAATTCCGAACATCTTTTAGTGGGTAAGGTTGTGGACTTGGAATGTTTGTTGAACTGATCGACAAGCGATTGTAAAAATGTTTGCGTTGCCATTTTTACTTCTTCTTTTCTGTTGATAATATTCTTAGTCTTGCGAATCTGCGTGTGAGGTGTTGACTGCTCGGTGGCTAGAGTAATACTCATGCCCGGTCATGGTTGTCCCCTCGCTTTTATACCCTTCCCATCCCCCACCACTCTGTTGGAGATACGCGTTCAAGCGATAAGCGTTCTTCAAGGCGCATTGCGATTGACGATGTTTAAAGTTTTTCGATGAAATACAAATGTTGCCAAAATGACATTGGAAATCCCTGTCCACCTGGACATTTAACACTTCGTGGTTTGTAAACTTCTGTATCCAACTGGCTTTTTCCACTCCTTTTGTGTAAATAATTTTAAATTCTTTACAGTAATGATTCATGATTTGCGGCATCATACTGTAGTGTACAAAACCTTCATCCCATCTCAAGTTGTGAAAGTATTTCATCAACCACTTGTTCGTTACTCTCGCTTTGGTAGTTAATCTGTTAAACGGTAGTGGCGGTTGGAATAAATAGTGATAAACTACAGATGTGTTCATATCTAAAACTACTAACTCTTTTATGATAAAACTTCCGTCGTTACCGCGGAACGCTTGGAATTCAATTATACCTCGTCTCACTTCCATTACTTCCGATTTGTTAGAAAACGAAACTCGTTTGTTCATGACGAAGGTTGGTAAACGACTGTTTGCAAAACCGTGGTGCACGCTCTTTTATACCCGAGGGTGTACACTTATCAATTATTGAATGAGCCTTCTTCGTTCACCTCTTGGGCTTGCTCATCTATACTGTAGTTAGTCTGATAGTTGTGCAACTGTCTCCACACGTCAACTTCATGAGGTATCCTATTGAAGATGGACGTATCTACGGGACCGTACAGAATAGGCACATACGGTTGCCTATCCAATGTATCGGTTAGATACTCTTTTATAATTGCACTTGAAAATATTAGCTGTTTTAGATATCTTGTGATAGGACCGGTAGCACAACTTAGACTGTAGAATTCATCTTTTGTCAGGTGTATCTTCATCTCATGCTTGGTTAAATCTCGAAAGCGGACGATTTGTCCACCTCGATGTTTTACTATATCGATTTCGATATTGGATTCCAGCAGACTTAATTTTGTCCTTCTTCCAAATGTGTTGTTACTCAAATAACATTCCAAAAGATGTAGATGTTTTCTAAACGATTCCCAGGAAATTTCAGTGAAGGCCACCATTTTAGATCCATGATTTAAAATAACAGTTGGCGAATAATCCAATGATTTTATAACTCCGGCGGACACGCTCTTTGTCATACAAGAAGAGATGGGATAGTAGATCCTGAGAAATACTTCTGTCAAAATATTGGTGGAGATGGTGTCATCGATCTTTCTTCTTTTTACTCCTTTTTCAACTTCCTCTTCTTTTTTCTTATGTTTAAACTTGAGGAACTCATCCATTTCTTGTTCGACTTGTTTTTCTATATCCAAACTATTGTCACCCATGAGAGGAGTAGTTTCTTCTTCGTTAGTATTTGCAGTAGGAGAGCTCATCTTGCGGACGATGCTTCCCATACGACGGTCAGAAATATAATGAGATTTTCATTCTCTTTCCCCCCTTTTATAACATTTGCGTCGACCACAAAAAAAACAGTTTTTTACAACACATTTTTAACAATTCCTGTTAATGGAGTGTAAGTCACTATCTTGTCATGTATAATGAAACAGTATGCCGAAGTTCCGTCCGGTATTGCTTCTTCAAACTCCATTTCGATTTTTATATCCACACTGGACGATTTCACGGATTCGTTTTGTTTTGAACAATCGATAACGACTATTGGGGCTTTGGAGAAAAACTGTTCCGGTGATAATAGCGGTGTATTTGTCTTCCCGTAATATGACGATTGAAACCTCGCATACATATCGTACAAGATTGAATAGCGTTTTTTACTAAATATGACATTTAGATTGTCATAAGGAAAGAATTGAGAGTTTAGAAAAACTTTACAATTCTTTATCTTGCAATGGTCAAATTGACCGGCATGCGAAGTTATAACATCTTTTCGTTTAGTCTGGAAACCGAGTATTATGTACCGTGCCCGTTCTAGATAAGTGGACGTCTTGACAGTCCATGTTTGACGCTCTGTTTGAGGTAGTGTGGGATATTCATGGAATTCCCAACTTCTAAACGGCATGACGATATCACGGTCAGATCTCAACTTTCTCAACAATACGATTCTGTGTTCATCGGCTAATCTGACATGTGGTACTCTCCACACGACTTTATCCAACTGTAGTTGCCATTCCAGTTTGGCTTCCGTAGTTCCAGGGTCTGCAAGTATCAAGTCCTTGTTAGTTGAAGATCTGAGTAATACCAATTCTTGTTTGACATTTATTATTATTCGTCTGTAATCTTCAGCGAATCCCAAAAGCAAACGTAAAGGGACATGAAAGTCAAAATGACCATTGGAATCCGGTGTTATAGTGTCTTTATCGGGAGCAACCCATCCGGCGGTGACTATTGAATTTTTCTCATGTGGTGTTAATGATGTTAATCCTTTCAGTGTCGTTGTTAGACCGACCTTTTTTGTCGAATCAACCGTCACTCCTGATATTTCATATCTTATTTCATCAAAAAGATATGCCATCGGGTTATTTATAAAAGGAACTGTTGAAGCGGTTTTTCCATCCAATTTTAATACCCGTCCTTCGATGTACAAGTAACTTTCACACGGTAACGTGTAAATGTCCTGTTGTTGAATGGGGATCCTTATTTCATCGTTATTGTTTAATTTTGATGAAGTGTAAGGGTTGTGCGTGTGATATTCCTTCTCCCATAGTGTTTCGTCGAACGTCGGCCCTTGAGATATATCCAGGATATCCATCGTTGGTAAGTCTTAGTCCGATCTTTTGCAGGAAACGAATGTTGTCCGGTGTTAACTCGTCCAATGTTGAAGAGCTACTGAGGTCTCGGCTCTTTTGTTGTGGTTTAAATGTCAATCCCATGTTGAACTTATGACACCGCTCTTATGTGTAACCGTATTGTAATGGTTTCTCCTCTAAAGTCAACACTGTTACCGTCCTGATCCGATATGTTCAGTACGATGTCCGAAATGAAACTGGTGTTCAATGGTAGGTATATCAGGTTTTGTGGTTTCTCAACTATTTTAAAACCGGGAGCCACTGTTGGATAAAATGTATGTAAAATATGTTGGTTTACCCCGTCTCTATACGATCCGTGTATAATATTGCATGTTATATCAATACTATTAACCTTTAATATTGTTACTGTGGTATCACCTGTATGAGTAGGTCCGGGATCTAAGACTTTTCTTTTCTTATTTGAAAATCCGAGTAAACTACCGATTGAATTTTCTAAACTTAAATCTATATAATATTTTGAAGTGATTTCCGCTTTTAAAGTATTGTTATTTCCTTTTATACTGATATTTTCTTCTCCTAGCTGCTTCTGTAATACTTGGTTTATATCGTCTATTTCATACGATCCAGTAGATAAAGTTATTACCTTCAATTGCGAATAATTTCCTTTTTCATCTTTACTCTCGTAATAATGTAGTAAATTGTTTTTTCCTTCCGTGACGTTGGAAATTGAATTGTACGTAGTAAAATCCAATAGTGCAGCTTCCCACAGTCTATCCTTGGATAAACGTAGTGCCGGGAAAAGAGTGCTTTTCAGTGTGGATGAATTTCCACTCAGTGACACTGTATACGATGACATCTCAAAGTTGACTGACGCTTTTCGCTAAAATCTCCAAACATAAATGTCCGCATATTTCTGTATTGTTGGGTTGTTCTCTTTTGTAATTGTAAAATATATTTTCGGAGTTCCGAAAATAATGTTGAAGTTCTTTCGGCGGTGGTAGATTGCCAAAACTGTCAAAGTAGTAAACGTTCTGTCCGAGTTTTTTATAGCATACCCAATGAGTTCCTGGACCATGAGTGGAATCCAAATTTACTATTCCAGTTTCATTTTTCCATATTTTATTTGGTAATGCGTCTTTCATAAAAACTCCTCAAAAAAATGGTATTCTTAAATATTTCACATAATTTGATAATTGATAATTTGTCAAGGCTTTATTTGGAATTATCAATTGATTGTTCTTATTTAGTATACACGGTACGGTCTTAGGTATAGACCTGCTCCGTTTTTTACCATCGACCAAACGGAAGTTTTCTTCGCCTTTGCTTTACGAGTCCTACGACGTCTTTTCCTAATGTTTCCACCTCTTTTGGGAGCTCTTCTCTTTGCAGGCCGTCCTCTACGACGTTTCCCGCCACCAAATTTTGTTTTACCCTTCATGGCTGTAGTAACTGCCCAAGCGGCTGCTTTTTCTGCAATACTTGCGTCACTTGATTTCACTCTTTGCCAAGCTTTTTCCGCTAACACTCTACCCGCTATCGATCTATTCGTTGAATCTGCAAACTTGGAATAAGCTATATCGTATTCTTTGCAGGCTTGATCCAATTTATTAATTCCAGGATCCCCTCTTGCTAAACGTTTTGCCAACTTAGTTCCGGGTCCACAATATTGATAACCTCCGGGCAGATGAAATTCGTATGGTAGAGCGTCTATCGCTCGATTTAGAACAGCACCAACAGGAATCCGTCTGAGCAGGGATAACGCGGCTGATGTTATACCACGTCCTTTCTTGACGCTGTCTTGACGACGACTGAGCGGTGCGGTCTTCATTGTGTCGTCTTATATAGCCGGCGTGTTTACTCTACGAGATGCTTTACACGAATGAATAACTCGTGCACAATTTTTATATTTAAATACTTAATTATTCAAATTAATTATATACTGATTTATGATTCTATTTTTAATCCAAGCTTCTCGTTCATCGGGTTGAATCATCACATGACTCGTTGTACTAGCTATATGATTGTGAGTATCGATAAGTAAATTGCCCACTATTCGTATTAAACAGTCTAAAGTTACAGCGTCTTTTGGATGTTGGGGATCATGTAACTGTATAATACGCTTATCATTACACGTGTAAGCGGTCGAATCATTTTTCGACGTTGTTATGACTTGTCCAATAGTAGCAGCATCATTTAAATCTTCTCCTGGTAAAATATTAATTATTTTCTTCATCTTTGCATCATATTTGGTCCCAAAGTGTTTATCCCAAGTTATTGTTTGTCTCAATGTAACACAATCATCATCTTCATAAACAGGATAAATATTTTTTATTCTTCTATTACGACCATTGTATGTACCTAATGTACCACCACTCGCAATCAATGTTTGTACCATTAGAGGTACATCTGTATCTTTTATACCAAATCTTCCATTTGTTATTGTTTTACCTCCCGCATTCCATTCATTATTACTTCCTTGCATTAAATCAAACTTTTCATTTCCACGTACAAATGTATCTCCTCGTTTTAGCACGGCATCTTCATGTTTTACAAAATTCGATGTTCCCCTTTTTAATTCTTTAGATAGTTGTTCCATAGTAACAGCGTCTTTTGGTTGAGAACCGAACTTTACATTTGACAACACCTTCCCATGACAATCGATTTCATCACCATCTTGTAAAATACAGTTGTCCTTGATGTATTTCAGGTTTACAGCATCCCCGTCTTCCTTTGGGTACCCAATGTCATTTATAATAAATTTATAAAAAGAAAATCCGCGTTGAGTCTTTTCCGGTATTATAGAATGTAGATATTCTTTATTAACTGAATCTTTATCATTTTTTGGATTTCCCACGTTTGTTATTCTATGATTCCCAGCATCGTATGTTTGTCCATCCTTTAAATTATTACCCCACTGCAATTTTAAAGTATTTGAAAGTTCAGATGATAAATACTCTTTATTAATTGCATCAGAACTGTCATTAGGTTTACCAACATTAATTATTCTATGTGATTTGACATCGTAAGTATTCTTGTCCAATTTCAACGATGTTGAAGTAGCTTCTTTAACTCTTTTTAAGTTTGCTCCATCAGTATCTTCTTCTGGATCTTTAACTAGTTTTAGACGTTTATTACTTATGTTATAGTCACCTTCAGGAGTTTGCGGTAATCCACTTCTTTTTCTGTCTTCTCCAACCTGCACCCCTAACGCGGAGTACCGTCCGAACTTGTCGACGCTCATGTTACAACTGATACATTATACGCTTACAATTCTTTTATATATATCCGCGGACAATTATACAACTATGCCGCGATTCCTAAGTTCATCAACCAGCGCCACCCATTCATTATTTAATCCCGTATGACCGGCTTCCATGGCTTCATGTAATAGTCTCATCCTGTCAACCAATTTATTGATGTCTCTGTAGTAGATCACATTTGTGTTGTACAGATTTTTCATAAGTCCTTTACCAGATGTTGAAGTATCTCCTTTACTCTTTTTGCCATGTTGTTCAAGAAGTGATAAATCCATAAGTGATAAAGATTTTCTTTTTAGCGGTTGTTTTAGCGCCGGTGCGGTACGCAATGTTGGCAATTTTCGTGGTGGAAATAGCTTTTTAATAACTATGTTATATTTGGTTGCACGTGAACGATTAATCATCGCATCCTTTGAGTAATTCCTTTTATGAGCGTTGGTATTTTGTAGAATTTTTTTAAAAACATTTAAATCTTTGATTGAATACCTTAGTGGTATGTTTTTAAAAATTAATTCATATAACCCTTTTGTTCCTTTATATTTATGCTCGCCGATAATGATGTAATCGTCCTGAGTTATTTCAAGCTTTGAATCACCGATTTTCAATTCATTCCCATCAATCCTTGCTCCGTATACGTGTGATTTGCTTAAATTAGGGTTAGCTTTCATGTCATGTAACATTTTCATTATGTATTTCCTTCCAAGAGGTCCATGTTGTAATATATCGCTACTCAATTGAGTTAGATTTGGAATCGATTGTTCCGCTTCAGGTATTGGGTGTTCTTCTTCTTCTTCTTCTTTTTTAATAATTGGTTCTTCTTCTTCTTCTTTTGTTTCTTCTTGCGAAAATTCACTAGCACTTGTATATGAATCATCGTCGTCTTTTTTTAATGCTTGTACTTCTTGTTTAGAAACTGGTAGTAAAACATCTCCTTCATAACGAGGTTTACCAATGGTCTCTGATATCTGTTTTAATGGTTCCGTAATAGGTTTAAATGTAGTCTCCAGAAATTCTTCTCGTTCACTTAAACCCATCCTTAATGCGCGATTCTTCATCCTAATAGAATCGCTGAGTGATTTTATTTCTTTCAATAGTTTTTCCTGATTCACCATGTTTACACTGTGAAGTCTGATTCATTACTAGACGTACCGCCGTTCAATTAATGGATTAATACAAATTTGTCCAACCCTATCCGATATCTTCCATCTTTTATAGCTTCATCTTTCATAATGACGAGAAAGCCGTACTTTTCAGCCCACGCTTTGCCGCACATCTCTTTAAATTTATCAAATGTCATATCCGCATTGACATGATCGTTATATATGTGTTTTAAATTTGTTTCATCTTGCTTGAATATTATCAGCAAATTAGCATTATCCCTTATAAGTTGTTTTGGAATTTTACTGTAGGTTTGACCAATATAAATACTGTCAATATTATGATGTCTTCCCATTGCGAAATAACTTCTGATTGTGTCGTGATTCTCACATGATACATCGTCAAATATAAATACAGAAAATGGTTTAGCTTCGTTTGGCTGCATAATTGTTTCACTGGCATTAAACTTGTAGAAATTTACTTCTGGTACACTCGCTAATACTTTATCCAACAACTGGTATTTAGGTTGTTGCAAAGATTTTGAAAAAATGTATATATTGTTAAAACGTAGTCCTTTTGGATTAGTTATAAGGTTAAAAACATCATTTGTTTTTCCACAATTTGAAGGACCGGTTATTAAACATCTTATGGAGTTTGGTAGTAATTCCCCATGTTTACCACGGTTTTACTTGTCACTATCCACTGTCAATTTATCTATGTTATTAATATTAAATCGTTCCTTTTGCTGTACAATATCCATCTTGTTTAAAGGTTGAACACATAATGAGTTATCAAAGTATTATACCAAGTCTTTTGTAGGAATCCAAGAATCTTCACTCTTGTCAAATCCCAACCAACGGACTTTAACTTTATCCTTTTTTCTTTGTAAAACCTTTTCGACAAGATATACATCACCAACTGTTGATTTCAATAGTTCATGCCCATAGAATCCGCCTTGAAGTAGTTCACCTTTGTTGTCCTTTAAAATGTACGTTTCTGGTATTGTCGGCTGCACCTTGTAGATTTTAAATACTTCGTTAGTCCAGTTTGGTAGATATCTCTTACTGAAAACCCCTTTGTATTTACTTATACGCACCTTATCGTTTACTTTAAACTTTTTAGGTTTTAATCTTTCAATTTTGGGAGCCGTATTTTTTTTAATACGCTCCAAAACAAGCTTAGCATTGCCGCTATTTACTTGGATAGGTTTCATACCAATAGTGCGATGATATTTGTTATTGTACTCTTTTATAAGCTGCGGTAATATATCGTACCACACATACGATCCTCGTTTGGAAAATGTTTTATACATCGCTCCTTTTAATGTTCTATTGAATCGTTCTATTATCGAAGCTTTGACTTCCGAATTTGTAGAATAATGATTTATGTTATATTTGTTCATTAATGTTGCAAATTCCTTATTGAAATATTCTTTTCCATCATCAGTTTGTAAATGTTTTATGACAAGTTTATTTCTTTTACTAGCCGTTTCCATAGCTTTTGTAACACTTTTCCCACTCTTGTCCTTAAGCGGTAAAGCGTCAGCAAGCTTGCTAAAACAGTCTATAATCGCTAATATATATTTAAATCCTTTATTTAATTTACTATGTGGTATCATTTCGATGAGATCGGCTTGGTAGAGATCGTTCATTCCTTTAATAACTGTATTTCTTCTTGGAAACTTTCTTCTTGCCGGTTTATGAAGTTCATGTACAATCTTATCCTTCAGTCCTTCCATTCTTAGATGTTGTTTCCACGCCGGTTGAAAAAATACTAATCCTCAGACTGGTTTGTCATCTTTTATATCATTAACAAATATAGGTCAAGGGCAAATAATAGCTGTGTAAAAAAGAGGGGGGCATGGCATTGGGCTTGCCATGCTCCCCTCTTTTTTACGGAAAGGAAAAAGGAAGTAGGTGAAAGGACGAAGAACAGGTTTTATTGGTCGATAGGAGTTAATGAATAATGTCCAAAGGGAAGAGTGTGTATATTGTCTTGCTGGATATGCCTCTTGTCATCCTTGTAGCTTAGTGCCCATTTGGTTTGTTTAACACTGTAAACTTGATGGTTGAAGCTTCTTATTGTATTAAAAGTTGCTGTGGTTTCTATATTTTCAAACAGACATCTTTTAAAATGTTCAAATTGTACATTCTTCTTTAGATATGATGTTTTAATGCCTTTTGCCTTCTTCACAACTTGATGTTCTTCTTTCTCACTTATGTATAGTTGAAATGAATAAAGCTTGGACATCAAAGCCACAATCTCTTCCATAGGCGCACCATTGGTCTCATCTTTGAATTTTCCTAAGACTTTCTTGTTTATTCCATTGTCGTAGTTAGGATGGTGTTGCGGATAGTCAGAAAAATCAAAATCATCTTTATAAACAAAAGTGCGTAGGTCTTCATACATATCATTGGTTATAATCCAATAGATGAATGCGTCAGTGTCCATGTATGCAATTCCAATGTTCTCTCTTCCATAATGTTTCACCATTTTATTATAATGAAAATCGTACATATGAGTTTTTGATATGTCTAAAATGGACATTCCGACATAAACAGGACGATCCATCTTAATTGAAATTTTGTTCATAGAAACGGCAACAAGGTTTTCATTAATAATTATTGAAGATGCAAAGTTTGGTTTTTGGACCAACTTTTGTAATTTTGTTGCATCATTAACCAATCTTAAATCTTTGTGATTCCTCTTGTTTTCTAATGTTTTGCCGAATATAGCATTATTTATCAATTTAAAGAAATCCTTTTCAAAATTGGACGTTGCTGCAGTTCTTCTTCTAGTGTTGTTATCTATATAGGATTTCAACCAACAGGATTGAGAAAATTGTAGCACCCTATTAATTTTGGTAATTCTTAATCCCATCTCTAACGCCTTTTGTACTGTCCAATAATGTGCTACATACCTCGTCTTGTTGGTGAGTGTCATCATTAATTTCGGTCATCTACCAGTCGGAGATATTTCTGTTTTTGCTAATAGCGGCAAGTCGTAATGGTGGTCGTGAAGATGTTCGGGGTACTCAAAATCAACGTCAAAGATGTAACCAGTATCTCCGTGTTTAGGGATATCGGCGATGTTATCAATCGAATTTGGATCAACCCATTTAAAATTATCATATGGAAGGGGTTTTGACATAGCCCATCCATATAGGTTATTTGCGTCAAAATAACCTATAAATGTACTTGGTTGTGACGCGTCATAGTTGGGGAGGTATTTATTGTTGGCTTTTACATATCTGGTTACACTTTGCGTTAATCCTCCTCGGATACCAGACTCTATCATCAACACCATATCTATATCGGTTAGTAGTTGAAGTTTACAGTTTGTTTCTTTTAACATGGCCTGCCATGCCAATCCGGGAGCTGTGTACGAATGAAGAGGGTCTAATCCGTATGCTTTTAAACAGGTATTCCTAAATTCTTCCATTATGTCACATAATAGTGTCACATCCAATTTAACGTAGAAATCTGAATATTCTCCCAAAGTTCTCATCCCTAATTCATTCCATACCTTACAAGCGTGTTGATAATCTTCCTCACTGATGTCCTCTTCGTATAATTTACTCTTAAAAGCTTCTCTAGGTGGAAGTGAGGTTTCTTCAAATCTTTCCGAACTGTCGATATAATCATAAGGGAAAACACCTTTGCGAAGAACTAGGTCCAATTTATCGTTATTCACAATCATTCTTGTTTCTATTAAATCTTCTTTCCTGAGGTTTTCTGAAAGTCTCGATAAACTGCACGGCATAAACCGGTACGAATCTAAAAATCGTAATTTTATATATCCAATCTTCTTACTAAAACTTATAAACTTTTCAGTTGTTTCCGCGATAACATCAATCGCACCGTCATCTCTCCCCAATTCTGGTATTATAAAATGACCATCATAACCGCTAAGGTTATGCAGTATTACAGGTATATTTCTAGGAATCTTGTAATTGACGTTGCATCCATTACATGCCGCACCCCTATAATATCCTGTAAGATGATCATGATCCTTAACTTTGTAGTTATTCAAAGTAAACTCATTTTTACATAAAAAACAATGGGTGGCATTTTCATGTTGAATTTCTTCTTCTTCATCCATAGGTATCATTGGCACAATATCACTATACAAATTTTCTACATTCCTAGCTATTTCATATAGATGATCAAGAAATGTCGCAGCAACATCTTCACCACGGTACACCACGGGTCTTGACGTTAATCCGTACCCATTTAAATGTTCTTCAGCCAATGTAGATTTAACCAATAAACAAAAACTGTTAGGCTTATGCATTTGATATTTTATACTCTTCCTTGCTTCAACATTTTCATCTTCAATAGGGACAAGTGTTGATTAAAAATCAGCGTATACCACTATAGGAATGCGATACTGATGGAACACCTTTTCAAACTGTAAGTATGATTTACTTAATGGTGGTAAGATAATCTTTGCTTCAAAGTGTTCATTACACAGTTGTTTATGTTCTTGTAACCAATTTCGCCCTCCATTCCTTTCTTCTTTAAAACAAAAACATCTTTTACAAATTACTTTTTTGTGTTCATTTTTCGATAGCTGCTTGTTGACAAGTCTTTCAAATGATTTTATCCATACGTAGTGTGACACTTCATCCTTTGTAAGTAACAACAAGTCCGTATGATCTGCAAGCTTGTTCTTCACCACTTTTAAAGGATAAACTTTATTGGAACTGTCCAAAGCAAATACGTTAACTGATATTCCGGGATTTTGTTTTTCAAATTTTGAAATATCCTTCAACCCTACCGGGTAAGACATGCCTTGAAAATTATATCTATATCTGTAGTTCTCATATTCTTCGCCAGGTCTTTGCGCATGGCGTGTTACAAATTTTGAGGTCATGGCGTATCGAAAACATTCCATATCTTCATTTTCCACATTTACACATGATTTTGTATCTTTGATCTTTTTTGGGAGTGCAATATAACTGCTGCCCATCAGCCCATAACCATGCTTATGAACTCTTATGTCCATACCTACGACGCTAACTAGACTCCAACCTGATCCTCTTCCTTCGTGTTCTTGAATTTTCGTCAAAATCTCTTCAAAACAATCTTCTATTATTGAATCAATATCCGAATTAGCCATGATGGTTCGATTTTTTGTTATAAATCCTCTTGGTGGCATTTCTTCTTCTACATTGATAAACATGGCGTCTAGGATCAAACCAAATTTAATAAAGTTTAATCGTTTTAGTTCTTCTTTTAAAATCTTGATCACAAATGGTTTAGCTTCAGCAACAAATTGCTCTAATTCCAGATTTTCGTTTTGAATTTTGTGATGCATCACCACTTTACCGGGTAATGCGTGAATACTTAAACTTGGTAGTGTATTAGATGGTCCTGCTGTTACTTCTTCTGTAGATATGTTTCTATTTTCTCTTACTGTAAAATTTTCATTTCTATTGTGATACAACTCCTTATGAATGTCTAACAATATTTCATCTTCATAAGTCTCTAAACATATCTCACAACGATGCATTTTAGCGATGTTTATCCTTTGAAATTTAACAGGTAAATGAAACGCGTCCTCTTCATACCGCCTTTTTATGCCATCTTACCCCCACCAATTTTAATCTTCTTCTTCTTCTTCTTCGCTATCTGACGGGAATAATCGTCTTGCACAGAAAACCAATCTTTGACGTATTGATTCTACATCAGGATCGTGACTAGATGTTGGAGTTTCATGATGGACATCTTCAAATTCCAATGGTGGTGGGTATTCATTCTCTGTCAAGTCTATTTGCACATCTTCATGCGCCTCACTTGTTAATTCTTCTTCCATACTATCAATACTTTCCGCTTCTGAGTTGTCGTCATCCGAATCTCCCATGCCGAGATCTTCTTGTTGAATTTTATATAATATTTCAAAAATAGGTTTCCTAGGATAGTCAGTGTTATCCACGGGAGCCATTCCGAATGAATAAAGGAGACCCTCTTGTGCGGCTACTTATATATGACTATTTTAATAGGTCAAGGTCAACACCTCCTAAAGCGAGAATGGGGAATAGAGCACTAAGTGGCATGTTAGTCCATTACCACAAAGTGATCTATTCCCCACTCTCTAATGTAAGTCCAATTAGCAACCAATTATTAAATGTCAATTTTTTATTGTTTTTTTTTTAACCTCATCACTGTTTATATCAAGTCCAATTAATAACCAATTGTTTTTACTAACACATAAAATTTTAAATAATTTTGTAGCTTCTTCCACTTCTTCTTTATTCACTGTCTTTCATTACACAGTTCATAGGTTCTTCATCTTCTTGTAGTAGAATTCTTTTGCATTCATATTCCAACTGCTGTATTCTTTCATTCTTTATGGCCAACTCAACAAGTAGTTGATTGATGTAGTCGGCGGCCATATCGATAGTTCTAGTCCTTACTTCTCCCAATCGCACTCCTGGTATTAGCCTTTGCAGTTTGTAGTATTTTTGTCTTATTTTCGCCTCTCTTGCCTGAGCTGACTCTTTAAAATGACTTTTCTGGACTTTCAAATGTTGTTGATCCTTTTTTGTTGTAGTAAGGTCCAAAACATTGTCTCCACTTGCCATGATTCTAGTTCTACTGCGAGATGTGAGAAACAAGAATATTATGAGCGAAATGGCTACAACAACGCGTCGAACTTCTTTTATCCACTTTCCCCCACCAAAACGCTTTCCCCCACCATGTTTTTTATAGGTCAAGGTCAAATAAACTTAACGCGAGAACGGGGAATAGAGCACTAAGTGGCATGTTATTCCATTACCACAGAGTGATCTATTCCCCGCTCTCTATTCTACATCTAATTTTTTTGTATTTTTCTGTTTTATTTTTTTTTAATATTTTTATTTTTTTTTATCCGTCATCATTTACACAGCAGGAGCTTCATACTTTATAGGAGAGTCTTCATCAGGTTCATTAAATGCATTCCACGCATAAGTATCAGGAAGTTCATTAGGTTCCATCTTTAAAACAGGAATTTCACTAGGCGGATTCCATACACCAGTAGTTTTATTTGTCTTCAGTTTGTTTTCTAACACTTCAATTTTGTCCAACAGTTCTAAAATATATTTCTTTGCACCCATCAATGTTTGTATCCTGGTATTGCCGACAGTCAATGAAGGCACTATAAGTTGCAATTGATAGAACGCCATTTTTTCTTTGATGCACCGTTCCTTACCTAAAGCACTCAATTCCGGATGTGTTATTCGTTTTCCTTTACTTGAAAAACTTTAACAGTAAAATGTAAAACTTTACTTGTTGATGGAGTTGAATTTTCTACTGGTTCAGCCATTTTTCTTACAATGTTCTTCTTCAGAGTTTTAGCAAATAAATGAAACTCCTACTGTGTTTTAACCCTCTTTTAAACACAATTCCCCCCACCATTTCAATTTTCCCCCACCATGTTGTTTAAACAAAAAACCAAACTTCCACTTTCGCATTCACATTATTGTCTTTTAGAAATTTAATAAATTGTGAGCTGGATGACGATATTTGCCTGTTTGTTAAATAATCTTTCACCACTTGTTCATCTTTCCCTTCTAATATGTAGCAAAACACTTTCATCAAACTTCCATCATCTTCTTTGGATCTTATAAAGTTTGCAACAAATGTCCACTCTTCATCGAGAATTTTAAAAGTTTTTATTTCCATCTGAAAAGACATCTTTACTCAAGTTATTCTGCGACAGTAATGAAATTAACCTCTACCAACCAACATTTATAACCAATACCCCCACCACTTTTTCCCCCACTTTTCGTTTTCTCCCCTCCATACCGTTACTCTAGTATGTTCTACACCTAATAAATTTACATAAGACCTGTGCGCAGATTGTGCATCTTTCCCGCATAGCTTCAAATCTTATTAGTGGTGCTTTAACACGATGGTCAACGTACCCTCCTTCAAGTTCAAATTCGTCCCAATCATCTATAGCCACTCGTGCACAATCTGGACAAAGCCGGGTCCCATCTGCAAATTTATAAGCAACAATAATGCCGAATCCATAATGTTCTCTTCGATACTCGTGTATTGCATTTCTAACCGTATTCGGAATAAGACATTCTCCTGATCTTATTATGTGATGAAATAAAAAGTCATCACAAATTATTTTTCTCAAACAAATAACAAAAAGACTCTCCATCGTGTTGTAGATGAGAGTAACATTCGTACTAAACTGTTTTACTGCCTACCGCCCGCTTAAATAACTTATCCCCACTACTACTTTCTAGGTCAAGGTCAAACAATATTAACGCGAGAACGGGGAATAGAGCACTAAGTGACATGTTATTCCATTTCCACAAAGTGATCTATTCCCCGCTTTCTATTCTACCTCTACTTTTTTTACATTTTTTAATTTTATTATTTTTTTTATCATTTTATGTTTTTTTTTACTTAAAATCCCAATATTTCATTTCCTTCTTCTTCCCCCTCTTCAACCGCACCTTCGTTACTACACACATTTTTCAAACGTAACAGTTCTTTCTTCATTTTATTGTTTTCATTTTCCAATTGTTTAATTTTTGATTTTTTTCCTTCCAATAGTAGTTTTAGATATTTAATGTAACTACCGGCTACGTGGACAGTTTTCACTCGGTTTTCTCCAAGTCGCATTCCGGGAATTTGATATTGAAGTCTGTAATATTCCATGTTGATATTAGCCTGGGTTTGTCTTGATTGTTCACTTCTTCTCCTTCTGGTCTCCTCTTCTGCATCAGAAGTAAGCGTATGATACAAAATTGGACGTTGCATCGTAGTCGGCTGCTCTTGTGAAAATAAAACTAAATTCAGTCCGACATCACATTTATCCCCTTTCCCCCAGCACTTTACCGGTCGTCCCAAAAATGACGAATACATATTTCAACGGTCACGCTAGCACCATTTTTAACAAGATGGTTATAAAGAAAATAAGGATAGTCACAAGATTTAAGATCTTCATTTGCCGACATGAAATCAAATGCTAATTTCCTTGAATATTCATTATGAAATTTTTCATGAACACTAATTAGAATTCCAGCCTTTTCAAACTTATAACCGATGTCCGGGATTTTCTTACAATCATCTATGTCCAGAATTGGAAAATAATATGTGAAGGAGTTCGCGGGTGGTACCCACACTCTATCACACTCTTCACAAAACACTTTGTACATTCTCGCTCGCTCATCCATTTTCAAATGATTTTTACTCATGCCAGACTACCGTTTAAATACCCTACTACCGCATTATTCCCCCCTACCATTTTTATTCCGAATTTGTTTCCTCATGTTGCGGGGTATGAATAACATGGGCAGCAACATTCCAGAGTTGTGACTGCTGTTCTTCTTCACCTTCAGATTCTGTTAATTCTTCCGGTTGGTGCATAAAGGATACATTTGAATTTGAAGCGGGTCCAATATCATTGTTCATTTGTTGATTTAAATTTAAAAATTCTCCAACTATTTCTTCTAAAAACTGTCCAACCGTAATGTTTACCTCTTGCTCTAGTTCTTCGTCTTCTGCCATCTCGCGATCTATAACAATTTCAGTAATGTAAATAAAAGTGGTATCTCTCGGAGACATGGTTTAAGAACATGTGTGACTCCAGTAACAGTTACACGAAAAATGAACAGGATTGTGTCGAACCCTCGCTTATATAGGAAACTGGAAAAGGAGGGGGGGGGGTCAATTATAAAAATAAAAATTTGTAACTTGACCTACTCTAATTACTCTTCTGCAGACAGCTTGTATTGCATTGCAACGACTTCCACCTCTATCTTCATGCCTTCTACAAGATTACGTACGTGCAGCATCCAAGGAAACAGTATTTCTAAAACTTCAATCCTTACTCGGCATGCACACAATACTTCGTACGCACTGCGACGGTATACAAACACACTAACCCCCATGCCCATATCCCTCATTATATTTTGTTCAATTTTCAAAAATAACCTATACAATAGCGGCCAAACTTCTGTGTGCTTAGCAAAAAACGAATCCAGTCTCTTATACATGTTTAACGTATAACAACAAGTCAAATAATGAGCAAATACATGTGATAGCTGCTTTTATAACGTTCACCAACACTGTACAGTGAAAATTTTTAAAAAAGGGGGGGGGGTTCAAGTTCAAGGTCACACAGGAGTTTGACTTATGTAGTAACCACTCATGACTAATCTTGCGTATGAATCTTACAATTCATACGCCTAATCTGTGTATTAGGTGGCCCTGAAAAGGACCGTTTTTTCGGGTTTTGACAAACCCCTCCTTAGACTAACGTGATGTTAAACCAGTTATTATGCTCTTCATTCCCCCTGAACTCATTAAACGACTCCCCCCATTGCCAGATGAATTCGGCAGTGTCCGGCGTAATGTACACAATCGGGCTTCCAAGGAACAACATTGGAGATATTATCACGATTGTTCTGCCCGACTCCAACCAATGTACTGCTTCCCAGATGTACGGGTCAATAGTGTCGTCCGGTTCAAGTTTTATACATCTAAGTTTTTCATCAATCAGTTGTTCTTCTTCTTCTTCTTCATCCGATGTCTGTTCTTCTTCCTCTTCCTCTATTTCCAAAACTTCTTCGGACTCAGTACATTTGTTGTAAAATGATGCACCATCCAGTGGAGCCATGTTCGCTGTACAGTGGGTAGGCGAGCAATGTTCCAACAGCGGGTGTGCGACTGTTTATTGAAAGTAGGTCAATGCAAAATAAGAGAAAGTTGGCAGGGGAAGGATGTTTGTGACGTACGCCGGGGGGGGGGGGTTCCGGTTCCGGTCGGGAAGGGGGGGGGTCGTCAATGTCAAGGTCATATGAAAGTAGGTCACGGGACTTAGAGCGGCCAAAAAATAATGGGAGAGAAACGCAGCGCACTTATCATAGCGCTGGTTTCTCTCCCATTATTTTTTGCCAAAAAAATTTTGAAAAAAGCTAATTTATTTTAAGATTTGCTACGACCCCACCGAGTCCAACCATCCTCACCTCTTATCAGATAGTCTCTCGCATCAAGTCTATTGATCGCTTTCAGGTTTCTTAGAGGTACAGATAGCTGTATTACCCATTTATAGCCGTTACATGAAATTACAATTTTATTATGCTTATCTGTTTTGCTTACAAAGAAATACCTCAAACCTTTTGTCAGCCTATCCAATTTGGTGAGGGGGTAAGACTTGCTGGAGACCACAGTCGGTTGTGGCACAGAAAGATGTTTCACAACATGCAAACGGCAATACTGTTCGTTTAAAACACATTTCTTACCACAAACCGATCTTTTTTTAAGTCCCCTACAGAGCAATTCAGGACATTTACGGGGATTTTTAAATGCCCTGCGTCGCTCTTTCATTAATAATCGGAAGCGCTCTGAAGGAGCAATTTTGAAAAGTTTCTTTTTTCTTTTTAGAATAGGAATAGTAGGACTATTAGGATTGGGTTCAACGATAGGTGTTATTAGTGGTGGTAAGGATATGTAGCTGTGGATAGATTTCATCAATGAAGGCGTGTCCGGACGAAGAGGCTCACCAGTTCTTGGGACATCCGTCACTTTCTTCTGCGGTGGTGGTGGCATCACTGCAGATCCATCTTCTGACGGCTGCTCCACATGGATTGGTGACGGAGGTGGCGAGAAGATGCTCCCAAGAACTGTCATCGCTTGCAGAAGAATGTTGGGCGAAGCAGGAGTTCTGGATGTGGAAGGTGGCGTGTCCATCCGCTCCAAAATGTGCTCCGGCACATTCTTCAAACGGAGTCTCTTCGTCGGTGCAGTTGGTGCGACAGGTGCTGATGTGGTAGCAGTGCTGGTAGTGTTGGAAGTAGTAGTACTGGTAGTACTCGACATGGCTCTGATGCGGCAGCGTTGGCGGCTGGAATCAGAATAAACAGACCCGTTAGAACGCCTCGCTTAAATAACCACACGCAACAAGTGAAAGTGACCTCGGGGGGGGGGGTTCCGGTCTTGTTTGGGGGGGGGGTTATGCATGAGTGGATTGAGGTCAAGGTCACCAAAAAATAATAATGATCCAAGGTGATGGAGGCGGCCAGGACCGTCTCCACCACCCTGTGTTCCTCAAACACTCCCAATCCCAACCCACAAAGTTACGTCTTGCAAGGGATCCCAATTTTTTTTGCCCGCACGCACTTTGGCGATCCAGTTTGGTGAGCTGTGATACGGGCGGCCAGTCTCGGGCCATTTGGCACTGGGTTTGACCATGTGGTAGTTAGGGACACTGGAACAGCTAGTGCAAGACGCAACTCTAACCTCCTACCCTTAATCTAAACCCACCCAAACATATTTTTGCCTGACCAAAATTAAAAACAAAAATCAAAAACAATAAAAATATGCGCTACCTACGGCACATGTCCCACCCATATTTAATGAAGTTCAATGGAACTTCTCCAATTTACATTTACATTTTAATTTAATCTACCCATCCTAACAGCTAGCTGTGGAAATTATTAGTACACATATGAACACACACACACACACACACACACACCATAAACCAAATACTTAAAATTAAAAACACATTTCTTAAAACATAGATAATACCATAACACACCTTAATGCTAACATCGCAATGCGCAAGTTAAACCTTAAAACTAACACATCTTAAGACTAAAACCAAATAACACTTTGCATAAACACACACACAAGAAATATTAAATAGTAAAAGCCTAACAACAAGAGTAACTCAAATATATATCGGCCGCTTATACATTTGAGTTGCCCTCTGAGTTGGGTCGGAGCGCCGCGTCCGGAGTTCCGAGCCCAACTGCGGCGGCGATAGTCTTTGGGGTGGTTCTCGGTTCCCAGAGTGGTGGGGAGCGCGGTAGGGGTTTAAGGGGAGTATGGAACCTTCCAGCAACGTCAATGGAAAATTCCAAACGGATATGCTTTGTTACATGTGGGTCGGCCAAAACGCAGGTGGAGCCTTGTATCTCTCAATTTGCATTAGATAGCATCAAATTACATCCGCTGACAAGTAGGACCCTTGTACCTCTCAATTTGCATTAGATAGCATCAAATTACATCCGCCGACAAGTACATCCGCAGCTTTCCCCGTCGCGTGACAGCATAATTATCGTCGATTGTTATCCACCCTCTTCCGCCGCTTGATTATGGTTCCAACGGAAATAGGACGGCGGTACACGCAGGTTGTTTTTAACATACAATAGACTATTGTTTGGAAAAGCATTACCGATGCGCATAATCCTTGGCCTGGTTGGTACTTCTTACACGCAATACCTAAGACGTTGTGACGTCGGGGGGGGGGGGGGGGGGTTCCGGTTCCGGTCGGAGGGGGGGGGTCATGCATGACTAACCATCCGCATGCATATAAACGAAGGGAAGCTCGCGCGCCTCCCATATAGGGGGCTGACACCCCAGCGGTAAACAACCAATCCGTAAGTTCATAGCACATATTATTATAACATACTATTTATTTTTTAACACTTAACACTTAACATTTTTACACTATTTCTTAACACTACACCAGTCATTTTATAAATCTCAATTTTATTTTCGCGTCGAGTTTCAATTTTTTGTTTAAACTAAATATGCTAATTACCATCGCGTGCAGGAAACTCGCGCTGATTAATTGCGGGTTCCATTCTTACACACCTGTTTCCTCCTTACTATGCAAATTACTCTCTTACTTTAACAACACTTAAACTCTAACCGCTACTTCTCGGTCATAATAATGTAGTTAGTGCTACACTACAGGATTTGACCGTGCAGTAGTGCACGCAATCTTTCCTGCACGTCTGCTATTATACTTATTGCTACATTACACAAGATAATTCTTGCACACCTGCAGGTTATACACTTTACAACCGGCTACTATTATAGTTATCACTACAGCATAAAATTCACCTGTACAATTGACTATTGTAATCTTACCTGATCGTGCACGGGGCATTTCGTGCACACTTGCAGCTTATACGCTTTACAACCGTTTAATATTACAATTATTGCTATACCACAATAGTTACCTGTTCAATCACAATTGTAGTCGCCCCACTTGATTGTCCACAGAGCGATACTTGCAATCCTACAACTGAATATTTAATTAATTAACTTCCGCTATTACTAGTACTTTTCTTAAAACTATCCGTCTCTTCCTCCTACTCTTGTGACCGTAGCCGCAGCCGACTGACAAATAACCGAGCTCTCGCAAACCTCGCTCTTTTATGCGGTTTTCTCGGGGAGGGGGGTTGGAGGGGCGTCCCACGTGACTCATCGATCGCATAAAAAGGGGGGTTGCCGCCACGCGCGTGCCATTTCGGTGGCGGCATCGGTCGGGTGAGGTACTATCCGTAAGTCTCTGGCGCTTTTATAACTAACACGTGTTACTCTAAAATGTGTTTCCACTTAATATGCTAATTAGTGTCTATATATTCAGACACAATCGCGGCCGCTGACCATTTACCGGCTTGTTATGAAGCGGTGCACATGTAAAATCATGGCTTCCCACACTTTACAGCTGAAACTTTTACGCACAAAACACATTTTACAACGGCATTCTACACCTGCAGTTTCAAAAGCGCGTAGTACGGTGGCTAGACTTAAAAAACGGTTCAGGTTTCACCCGTTGTATTTTGCACCACCTCAACTTGGCAACGCTTGCACTATTGATACTATTCTACAGACAGTCTTGACTGACATGTTGAAGTACCAACATTTCCCTCTTGTCACGCCTATTGACGGTCCCATCCAGTTCTTCTTCTTCACCATCTTACCGGGTCTATATCATCGGACATCCTCCGACTCGTGTCTCATTGCGCTCTATCGCCTCACACGGTAAACACCTAAGACCTCTCGTCTCTCTCTCTTGCAACCATGGACACACAACAGGGTTCACCGGTGCAGTCCCCTGAAGTGACTTCCACCACGGATACCACTGCTACCACTGCACGTCCGACAGACGGTTCCCCCACACCTACAACGAACGGCGGCTCCCGCCCGGTACAGAGCGATGCGGTGACCACTACTGCTGCAAACGACGTGGAGGCGATTCTACGATCACTGATGGGATTTGATTAAAATAAATAAAAAGAAAAAAACCTCCCTCAGCCCGCCCGCTCCGATCCGACCCGTCCCGAGTCCCCGCCCCGACTGAGCCCCTCGGGGCTCCCCTTTTTTAAAACTCCCTCCGGATGGCCTTGACCCACTTACAAAACACATCCATCACTGTCACCCACACCTGCCGGTTCGAACCACTTGGCCTTGACCTGGGCCAGAACCGGCAAAACCCCACTACTTCGGGCATTTATTAGGTTTTCTCCCATCCAAAACGTTCCATCGCCCAATGCCCCTTTAGTCGTCGTTCTCGCATTTGGTATGAGGTCACATGAATTTGAGGTTGGGCACATAAATAAACTAAAACATGAACTATAATTGGAACAATTATCTGATTTGCGAATTGCGTAATTTCTATTAAAGCTCTACTTTCGTCAAATCCCAAGTTTGCAGTGTATCATAAGGTTACTCTTGTAGCACAAAGATCACATTATGCAACCAGCTTGTATTTGATTTATTAATGTATTTTTTGTGATATCATTGTAATATCGTCATCAGTGCTTATTGCACTAGTTGTAGATAAAATATCAAATTAGTTTCTGCTACAACAACAATTGTCTTAGTAAACATTTATTTCATTAGTTCTACCAAAGTTTCATCTTTGATATCAAACCAATTACATTTGTTTGGTACGGTGGCGTCGTCCTGTAACTCAGCTACTTATACGAATTGTGAATAGTTATAAGCGATGGCTTGTGGATGCACGTTGGGCTCCCAAACTGGATTTTCTTGGTTCACGCAGTCCACTGGTGTTATCCGAACAAGATATATTAAAGAAACTCGAAAACTTGAATACCACTAAGGGTTGGGGACCAGACGAAATTCCCCCTATTGTTGTAAGGCACTGTAGGACTCTATTGACTGGTCCGTTATGCTCAATCTTCAATAAATCTTTGTCCCGTGGAGTTTTCCCAAGTTCCTTCAAAAGAGCTTATATTGTCCCAATCCACAAGTCTGGGTCAACTGAGGATACAAAAAACTACAGGCCTATCTCCATTCTCTCTACTTTGGCTAAGGTGTTTTTTTTTTTTTTTTTTTTTTTTTTTTTTTTTTTTTTTTGAGGGAGAGGCGGAAAAATGCATTACGCACACAGGTGGCCAGCCTGTAGTGTGGGGCTCCCCTAAAAAACGGGTTTACCCACTAAAAAACCTCCTCTACTCTTTAGGAATCTAACCTGGAATTGTTTATCACATTACGTCAGGCTAGGCCTAAATTTGGCTTACGCCCGTCGGGCTCGCTCCTTATCCAGCCGCTCTATCAAGGGATCTGGGCCACTTCGCGGTCCAGATCGGTTTTCTTTTCCAGGAGGATGCCCCGGACGAACTGTGACAAACAATCCCAGTTGCCCTCATCCTCCAAAATCTTTTGGCAGACCGAGTCCACCGAAAATGCACCAAATATTTGTGTGGCCTCCAGGCGGGGCCCTTCCCAACGGGGACAGCGGAAGAATGTGTGTTCCGCATCGTCGGGAACACCCGGGCAATAAATGCAGTCCGGTGAACCGGTCTTTCCCATCCGGTTCAGGTACGAACGAAAATAGCCGTGACCTGTCAAAAATTGGGTCAGGTAGTAGTCCACCTCCCCATGCCGCCGTTCCACCCATGGTTGGACCTGCTTGATAAGTCGCGCAGTCCATCGTCCTCGGGTGTCGTGCTCCCAGCTGTGTTGCCACTGCTGGAAGGTTCGGGAGCGCTCTTCTGTTCTTGCCGTGTCCTTGCCGATCTCGCCACGTCTCTGATAAATCGCTTTCCTCTCCCCTGCCAAGAGCTTGACAGGGATGACTCCGGCGACCACCAGGACGGCAGGCTCGGACACTGTCCGGTAGGCGGAACACACCCGGAGCGCAGCTTGACGCTGAACCCGGGCGAGTCGCAACCTGTAGCACTCCTTATCTAGAGCGCCTGCCCACACCTCTGCCCCGTAAAGGAGCACGGACTGGACCGCGGACATCAACAGACGTCTTCTGCTGGATCGGGGACCCCCGACATTGGCCATCAGCCTACTAAGGTGAGTAACTACCTTAGCGGCCTTGTCCGCCGTACGGAAGATCTGATCCCTCCAGCTTAACTTGGTGTCCACCATAACCCCAAGGTATTTGGCGGCACGAGTTGATGTGACCACCTCCCTTCCCACTCGAAACGGGACGACGGTGTCGATCCTCTTCTTCGTGAGAATCACGATCTCCGTCTTACTAAGAGCAAGCGAGAGACCGTGATCGGACATCCAGTTGTTGACAACCCGCATAACTCGGTTCAACTTTAGTTGGGCCAGCTCAACGTTGCGTGCAGCAATGAGAGCTGCGACGTCATCGGCGTACCCAACCAAAGTGGTTTCCTCAGGCATCTCGTACCTCAGGAGGCTGTCATAGGCAACGTTCCAGAGATCCGGGCCGAGTATTGAACCTTGTGCGGCACCAGAAGTGACTTCCATCGTCCGCGTTCCGTCCCTCGTGTCATAGATCAGGCTTCGAGAGCGTAGATAATCCTCGATGAGCCGCAACAGATATGCAGGAATACGAAAGGTGTTGCGAAGCGCATCCAACATATCGACCCACCTCGCCGAGTTGAAGGCATTCTTGACATCAAGCGTAACAAGAAGCACTACTCGGCGGGAGAAATGGTTGTGGCTTTCGGCTCTCTCCACAGCTCTCTGAACTTCGGTGACAGCGTCGATCGTTGACCGTCCCTTTCTGAAGCCGTACTGACGGGGGCATAAGTCCCCGGCAGCTTCCACGGCAGAAGTCAGGCGGGAACGGATCAGCTTCTCGAACAGCTTCCCAGCCGTGTCCAACATGCAGAGAGGCCTGTGGGACGACGGCAGTTCGGGATCACCTTTGCCCTTGCTGATCAGTACAAGCCTGGCTGTTTTCCAGGGAGCCGGAAACACCCCTTCTACCAAACAGGCATTGTACATTCTCAACAACAAGTCAGCGTTGATTGAAAATACTTTCTTTAAAGCCTCACTGGGAATCCCGTCCGGGCCAGGAGCCTTGTTGCTCTTCAGGGAGAGAACGGAGGTTTCCAGCTCCTCGAAAGTGAAGAGTGGAACGTCCTCTACCCGTCCGAAGTCAACCGGCGGTCGCTGTGGATGTTCAGGAAACAACGCAGCGACGATCCTCCCCATGGTGGCGCCCCCCATGATGGAAGGTGGAGAGCGGGCGCCGAGTTTCTGTGTTACAAGTTTGTAACCCAGGCCCCACGGGTCGGAGTCAACGTCGTCACGAAGTCTCCTCCAGCTGTTCGCCTTGCTCCTGTTTGAGGTGTTTGAGGATCTTGTGCTTGACATTATTAACCCATTTAATGCCAAATTATTTCTTTTAAATTTAGTGCGGTGACTTAGTGCTGCGCTCTCGTAGCGAACTCGCATACCAACGGCCTACAGTCTTCCCCGCTAGGGGCCCGCACTGTTCATAACAGTAATTCTCGTGTCTAGGCTGCCGGTCGTGATAGCTCAGATGGCTAAGGCGTAGGCATCCTTGGCCAGGATGTCTGCGTCGGCGCGGGTTCGAATCCGCTCACGACCAAACCCTGATCTGGTAGTGCAACTCTTAAAGGGTTAGCCGATCTGTGGTAACGTTGGTGGGAGGGCCCACGTTAAATAAACGGTGGCAGGCCTGCGTGGAAGTTGACGGGATCGGTTGATTCTTTGAGAGTTGCACCTTGGTCAACACTGATTTTGCTACTTTTTACTACTGTTAACTGTGTGTGTGCCATTACGGCTTTGAAATACGAAAGATAATCATATTTTCAATTCAAAATGTCAATTAAATTCATTCTAATGATGCCATATAACATTTTACTCCAGTCTTAATTCTAATTGTCCCAGATGGGGACCATGGGCCTTAATGGGTTAAGGACTTCATTTTAAGCCGTCTTCAACCTGAGCAGCATGGATTTTTATCAGGGAAATCTACAGTTTCCAACCTGGTTACGTTTGAGAGCCATATTTTTTATGCATTCAGGAGGAGTAATCAGCTTGACGCTATATATCTAGATTTTAGTAAGGCGTTTGACTCTGTCAACCACCACATTCTTGTCAAGAAACTGGAGAATCTTGGTCTGGCGAGTAGTGGAGAAACGCGGGAGCTGGCTCAGTTCAAGGTCACCTGAGCGATGACGTCATCGAGGTCAATGACCCCACCGATGACGTCATCGATGACGTCATCGATGATGCAATCGATGACGTCATCACCAATTACGTCATTCTGTGACGTCACACCCATGACGTTGCAGAAATGACGTGGCGATGACGTCATCACCCCTTACGTCACCAAGATGACGTCATCGATGTCACAAAGGTCAAGGTCACGCTGAAACCTAAAATTTTTAGGCACTTTTGCTGTTTCTTGCACTACGCTCCGAGTTTTAGTCAGGTTACCGTGACCTTGACGACTTGGAGCGAAATTAGACGAGAAACAGCAAAAGTGCCGAAGAAACTCAAAGTTTGCAACGTGACTCTGCCTAAACTGTCATGTGACACCGCTCGAGTGACCTTGAACCGATACAACTCCCGCGTTTCATCATTACTGTAACCGCGATGCGCACCCTACGACAGACACCGAGCGACTGACTGTCCGGCCCCGCGCACTCTAGGTATATGGGAAGTGGTGGGGGAAACTGTGATGACCTCGGGAAACTTGAAAATGTCAAGCCAGGTAGCACCGTTTTGGTGCTACCTTAAATTTACATGTTAAAGTGGGATGACCTTGAGGTTGACTGTGAACCTGGGGCTTAGGATTGTGTTTCTGTTTCTCGCACTACGCTCCGAGTTTTAGTCAGGTTACCGTGACCTTGACGACTTGGAGCGAAATTAGACGAGAAACAGCAAAAGTGCCGAAGAAACTCAAAGTTTGCAACGTGACTCTGCCTAAACCGTCATGTGACACCGCTCGAGTGACCTTGAACCGATACAACTCCCGCGTTTCATCATTACTGTAACCGCGATGCGCACCCTACGACAGACACCGAGCGACTGACTGTCCGGCCCCGCGCACTCTAGGTATATGGGAAGTGGTGGGGGAAACTGTGATGACCTCGGGAAACTTGAAAATGTCAAGCCAGGTAGCACCGTTTTGGTGCTACCTTAAATTTACATGTTAAAGTGGGATGACCTTGAGGTTGACTGTGAACCTGGGGCTTAGGATTGTGTTTCTGTTTCTCGCACTACGCTCCGAGTTTTAGTCAGGTTACCGTGACCTTGACGACTTGGAGCGAAATTAGACGAGAAACAGCAAAAGTGCCGAAGAAACTCAAAGTTTGCAACGTGACTCTGCCTAAACCGTCATGTGACACCGCTCGAGTGACCTTGAACCGATACAACTCCCGCGTTTCATCATTACTGTAACCGCGATGCGCACCCTACGACAGACACCGAGCGACTGACTGTCCGGCCCCGCGCACTCTAGGTATATGGGAAGTGGTGGGGGAAACTGTGATGACCTCGGGAAACTTGAAAATGTCAAGCCAGGTAGCACCGTTTTGGTGCTACCTTAAATTTACATGTTAAAGTGGGATGACCTTGAGGTTGACTGTGAACCTGGGGCTTAGGATTGTGTTTAACAGCTTGACATTTTCGCCAGAGTTCAAGTGTGGTGACCTTGAACTGGTTAAAATCAAAACTGCACAGCAGACTGCACAACACGGATGTGCATCCTACGACAGCCGCCGAGCGACTGACCTCCGGGCCCTGCGTACTCTAGATATATGGGGAAGTGGTGGGGGAAATTTCAAGGTCATTCAAACGGAGTTTTAAAAAAGTCAAAGAGTAGAAAGACTACTCTTGTGAGTCTATAGCGATTTCATTGATAACGCCTATAGGGTTTATTTCTTTAATTAACCCCCCCCCCCGGACAAACATGGCGAGCCCCCCCCCCCTAATATCCTGGGCGTGGTCGCCCGGCGGCGATATAAGGCGGTCGGGTTGCACGCACTTCTCATTCACGCTCCAGCTTTCGTTGGAAGTGGCTGTCCAAGAGCTCATTCTTAAGAAGACCGGTGACAAAAAATGTCTCGTCGTATACCTTATAAACCTTCGTACTATAATCTGATTGATATTAATAGTATTACAGACAATGAGAAGAAATTGTATAAAGAATTTTGTTGTTTACTTGACAGAACGCGAAAACTACCGCCAAATACTTTCACCTACAAGCTACCTCTGATAGACAAGGATGATGTAAGCAAACTAACATCAATTCAACTGAAATTGGTGGAAGAAAAAATTCTTGTTTGTGTGAGAGAAGTGTTTCATAATGAATATTCAAAAAGATTGGCTTTTGACTTTATTAAGGAACATGCAGGACGTGAAACAAAACTGTATCCAGGATTATATTATTTATATCTTTTTGAGAATGGAGCAAGTGTAACGGTAGAAATAAGCATCAAACTAATGTAAGTCTCCCAACCAAGTGTTAAACTAGGACTTGAACTTGGACTTGATTGAGGTTTTGTAGAACAGAGCGGGGGATAGATCACTTTGCGGCAATGGACTAGCATGCTGCTTAGTGGTTTATCCCCCGCTCAAAGAGTATCTTTACACGACCTTGACCCGCATAAATGCATAGTTTGTGGGAGTATAACAAGGGCAAACCAATTGGATGGATACACCACTTCTATACCATGGCTCCATCGCAACAGAATTCTTTCTATTCTGGAGGTAATACTGGTGATATTTTACCTTTGTAAGAAATTAAAACAAAAAAAAAATGTGAGCGGGGGATAGAGCACTTTGTAGTAATTGATGCTGCTTAGTGCTCTATCCCTGCTGAAAATAATAATTCCAAATGACCTTGACCCACATAAACTTGCTCAAACAGACATCTTTGAAAAAACTTGTACAAAGTAGCGGATTTAGAGCAAACATCATTGGTTTATCAAGCCTGTTGAAGAATGTATTGAAAATGGGTGTTTAAAAGCCAAATCTACTACATGATTGATAAACCGGATGTATATGACGTCACCTTCCCCCACCCTTCAACCTCGGGTATAAAGGGACCCGGTTGAGCGCGCTGCTCATTATTGCGTGGACATTCACCGAGTGCACACTCAAAGCCAAACTGTAAAAAATGGCTCTTTGCGATATTTGTGGTGAGTATTTCCAAGACGAAGATATCTTTGTTTTACACCGAGAATTGCATCATGAAGAGGACAGAAAAGAAGAGATTGTTGTAAGTGAAGAAGACTTGGATGCGATTGATCGGTTATTGGAAAACTACCAGAAGCAGATGGACGACTGTGATAACTATCTACAGTTACACCGAGAATCGCATCGTGAAGAGGATAGAAAAGAAGAGATTGTAGTAAGTGAAGAAGACTTGGATGCGATTGATCGGTTTTTTGAAAAACCTCAGAAGCAGAAGGAGGACTGGGCTAGCTATTTACAGTTAATGCAAAGAAGAAGACCAAGTGTTATTCAATTTGCCGGAGCTGGACCATCTACAGCTGGAGGATTTATTGAAGAGGAAATTGAAGAAAAAGTGGAAGATGTAAAACAACTGCATACCCAAGAAGAGGATATGGAAGAAGAGGATACAGAAGAAGTGGAAGATATAAGACAACTGCGCACCACAGCCTTGCCAGGACCAGTTGTAACTCATTTCAAAGTTAATAATGTGCAATTAGAATTGGAAAACTTTATAACCCAAGCTAAAAATCTAGTTGTAAAAACATTGACGGAAGAATTGGCAAGATTGAACTTTATTAAATTTGGATTGGTGTTGGAGGCTATGTTTACTAATACCGATGGTGAAAACTCACCGAGAGCATTCATTGCTAAAAACCGAACCCTTACAACCACATCTGATATTAACGAAATTCTAGAAGAATGTTTGAATGAACTGCTAATGAAACTCCAAGAACACGAAGGAAGAGGATCAGGCTGGACGCTATCATCGATTGAAGGTATGGATGTGAGGGTTCACAAGCATGGATATGGTATGAGAGGTAGCAGCTTTATCCCTCTACCAAAGGCAATCCGAGATACCAAATCATGTATCAATGTGAAAAATGAGGACAATGAATGTTTCCGGTATGCAATGTTAGCAAAATACGTGGGACATAATGCTATTAGACCTAGCATAGCATACGAAGCTGTTCAACACCGCTATAACTTTCGAGGAATGTCGTATCCTGTGAGTCTTGATCAAATTACTAAATTTGAGAAACAAAATCCAGGTGTTTCTGTTAACGTGTTCGGCTTAGATGATTCAAACAATGTGTATCCACTACGAGTAGTAAAAGTAGAGCAAAGTAACCATACCGATTTATTATTGATAACCAAAGGTGAGATTTCACATTATGTTTATATTAAAAACTTTGAATCTTTGGTTGTACGACAAGTGTCAAAACAAAATCGTAAGATAACAATATGCAAGAGATGCTTTTGTTTTACATGCAAGGAATTAAGACGTGGAGGATTGGAATGGTTGTTGGAACACCAGCGGCTTTGTAATAACAACTATGAAGTGAAGATTAGCCTGCCACCACCATCTAGAGCATGTGTCCAGTTTAAGAAGACAGTTCACCAATACAGGATTCCACTAGTTATCTACGCTGATTTCGAATCCACGTTAGTACCACAGGAGCTTCCAGATGGTGAGGTGACTAGAAGAACCAAATATCAATTGCATCAACCTAACAGTTTTTGCTTATTGGTGAAATCCACTTTGCCTGAAGAACAGTTGCAAGAGTATGGCTTAACATCCACTCCAATACTCTACCGTGGGGAAGAAGCCGCTAAGTATTTTGTAGACCAGTTGTATGACATTGCTGAAAAGGTGCAACGCTTATTCGGTAATGTTTTACCTATGGAACCTTTGAACCAAAATCAACAAGAAGAATACAATTTGGCAACAAGATGTTATTTATGCAAGAAGAGCTTCAGTGAAGAAAATCAAAAAGTAAGAGATCACGATCACCTGACAGGGTTAGCTGCTTGTAATTCATGCAATATAAATTACAAACTGCCAAACTTTATCCCAGTCGTGTTACACAATCTTAGCGGCTATGACTCCCACTTCATTATCCCAGAGTTAGGACGAGATGATGGAAAAATCGAAGTATTAGCTGAAACATTGGAGAAGTACATCAGTTTCTCAAAAACAGTATGTAAAATTAAACTTCGCTTCGTAGACTCTTATAGATTTATGTCATCTAGTCTGAGCAAATTGTCTGAGAACCTAAGAAGAGAAGATCTAAAAGAAACCAGCAAAATTGTACCTGAAGATAAATTGGACTTAGTAATGCGTAAAGGAGTGTTCCCCTATGATTACATAACTTCTGCAGAAAAATTTGAAGAAACCAGTCTGCCACCAATTGAAGCCTTCAATAGCAAGTTAAATGAAAGTACAATCACCGTTGAAGACTACAATCATGCTTGTAATGTTTGGAACCAACTAAACATTCAAACCTTAGGGGAATATTCCGACTTTTACATAAAATTGGACGTAACTCTGCTGTGCGATGTGATGGAAGAATTTCGAAACACCTGCTTCTCCGCCTATGGACTGGACCCTCTACACTCGTACACATCTCCAGGATTAGCATGGCAAGCTATGCTAAAGTCAACCAACTGTCGATTGGAGCTTCTAACAGATATTGATATGGTGCTCATGATAGAATCTGGTGTACGGGGCGGTTTGACACAAGCTGTAACACGTCATGTCAAAGCTAACAACAAGTACATCCCAGGCTTCGACGAAAGACAACCATCGGTCTACCTTGGGTACTTTGACGCAAACAACCTTTATGGTTGGGCAATGTCAAATCCGCTTCCCTACGCTGACTTCAAATGGATCGACCCGGCCACCATCGATGATATCTCACAGATTCCAAAGAATGGTCCAAAAGGCTATATTTTGGACTGTGATTTCGAATATCCGGAGCACCTTCATGACCATCACTACGACTTGCCTCTCCTAGCCAAGACTGAAGTTTCACCGACAGGAAGATGGCCAAAATTGATGATGACGTTGGAGAATAAAGATCGGTATGTGGCTCACTACTGGGTAGTTCAACAAGCTCTTAAATTGGGTCTACGTGTAGTGAGAATTCATAGAGCAATTGAATTCACCCAGTCTTGTTGGTTGAAACCATATATTGATTCCAACACTACAAGAAGAGCAGCAGCAACATCAGCATTTGAAAAGGACTTTTACAAATTGATGAACAACGCCATCTTCGGGAAGACCTTAGAAAACAAAAGAAAACACAAGATTGTAAAATTAGTAAGTGATCCTAAGAAATTAGAAAAATTAGTGCAAAAACCAAATTTTGGAACATCCATGATTATAAACGAAGATCTAGTTGCCGTCAGTATGAAGAAAACAACAATAGTGATGGATCGTCCGTTATACATTGGAATGTCGATTTTAGATATAAGTAAAACTCTGATGTATGATTTCCATTACAACAAAATGGTTAAACACTACGGAAGAGACAACATTGGAGTTGCATACATGGATACCGATGCGTTTATCTACTGGATAAAGACTTTGGACATGTATGAAGACCTAAGGAGTTTCCCATACAAAGACGATTTTGACTTCTCTGACTATCCGAAAAACCATCCGAATTACAATGAAAAGAATAAAAAAGTAATCGGAAAATTTAAAGATGAAGCAAATGGAATGCCTTTGGAGGAAATAGTTGCGCTAATGTCCAAACTATATTCCTTCAAGATGTATAAGGAAAATGACATACCGACAGTGAAGAAAGCTAAAGGAGTCAAAACACCATACTTGAAGAAACATGTGACATTTGACCATTACAAGACCTGTTTGTTTGAAGATTCTACAATGTCTGCAACGTTCAACACTATCAGAAGCTTTAAACATGAGGTCTACAGTGTCACTGAAGTTAAAAGAGCACTATCAGCTCGAGATGATAAAAGGCATATTATGCCGGATAAAATTCACACTCTTCCTTTTGGCCACTACTCTCTAAACCCTATCGACTAATAACCTATTCTTCGTCCTTCTACAACTTCGACCTTATTCCTTTCTCCTTCCGTAAAAAAAATGGGGAACACGGCAAGTCAAACGCCGTGTTCCCCATTTTTTACACAACTTTGGATGACCTTGACCTATATAAATGATGTGAATATTTAAGACAACATTCATTGTGATTATACATGTGATACATGAAACATTCAAACCTGCAATATGAAGAACTTGAAGCAAGAAATTGTCAACGAGCTTCATAAACCTGCAAGAAGAAAGTTTCCGCGAAGAAATACAGTGATAAAAGGAATAAATGATTTATATCAAGCGGATTTAATCGAAATGATTCCTTATAGTAAACAAAATAGAGGATTTAAATACATATTGACTATTATTAATTGTTTTTCAAAAATGGCAGATGCTTTACCACTAAAAGATAAAAGTGGCAAAAGTGTTACAAAAGCAATGGAAACAGCTATACAAAGAGACAAACATACTATAAAACATTTACAAACTGATGATGGAAAAGAATATTTTAATAAGGAATTTGCAAATTTAATGAAAAAACACAACATTAACCATTACTCAACCAATTCAGAGGTAAAAGCGTCAATAATTGAAAGATTCAACAGAACTTTAAAAGGTGCGATGTATAAGATGTTTTCTAACAGAGGATCGCACGTATGGATTGATATGTTACCAAAACTTATAAGCGATTACAATAACAAGTTTCATAGAACTATCGGTATGAAACCAAGCCAGGTGACTAATAAAAATGAAAAACTTGTATTAAAACGTATAAAAATGAATACTAAACCAAGAGTTGAAAAACTAAAGCCTAAAAGGTTTAATGTTGGTGATAAAGTGCGAATAAGCAAATACAAAGGTGTATTCAGTAAAAGATATCTTCCAAACTGGACAAATGAGGTATTTACTGTATTTAAGGTGCAACCTACAATACCAGAAACTTACATTTTAAAAGATAATAAAGGACAATTGCTGGAAGGAGGGTTTTATGGACATGAAATGTTAAAATCAACAGTAGGTGATGTATATTTAGTCGAAAAGGTGTTGCAACGAAAAAAGGATAAGGTTAAAGTACGATGGTTAGGATTTAATAAGACGGAAGATTCTTGGATACCTAAAAAGGGTCTAATATAATGATAGAGCATCATTTTGGGTTGAACCATTACAAAGGATGGAGATAATACCGCAAAAAGACAATTTTACTATTAACAATATAGATGAACTCACAGTGGATGGTTCTCAATTCAATACTGGGAAACACGGTGTTTTGTTACCAAACACGGTGCGTTGTCTGGTTACCGGTCCTTCCAATTGTGGAAAAACAAATGTAGTATTCAATTTGATTACAAATCCTAAAGGATTACGTTTTAATAATTTATATGTATTTTCAAAGTCACTACAACAACCAAAATATCAGTTATTGGAACAAATACTCAATAATGTGCCTGAAGTTAAGTATTTTAAATTCAACGCGAGCGAGAGTGTCATGCAACCGCAAGAGGCTAAACCATTCTCAGTATTCATATTTGACGATGTATCTTGTGAAAATCAAAATACAATAAGAAATTACTTCGCCATGGGTCGACATAACAACATAGATAGCATTTATATTGGTCAAACTTACAGCAAAATACCAAAACAGCTCATTAGAGACAATGCAAACATGTTAATTGTATTTAAACAGGATGAAACCAACCTAAAACACATATATTATGACCATGTAAGTGCGGATATGCCATTTGAACGATTTAAAGAGTTGTGTGGAAAGGCTTGGGCTGAAAAGTACGGGTTTTTAACAATTATGAAGGAACAACCGCTAAACAATGGTCGATACAGGATAGGATTTGATAAATTTATACTAATACACTGATCATGATGTAAAACATTCATTGTTGTACAACACGTCTTGCTACAAACATGGTTAACCAAGAAAAGTTAATAAAGGAAATAAAATCACTTAGTGATTCTATTCGAGATAAAAACAGAGCATTAAAATTAGGTATTAGCGAAAGGGAGAAATTTCTTGAATCTACTTTTAAACCTATTACTGAACCCTTGAAACAATTAAACAAAAAATTTGCTAAACCTGTTTTGGAAGGAGATGCAATTGCACCTATTACAAAGTTTGAAAGAGAAAATGTAAAATCAGAAGATTTTAGTGATGAAGACCTGGAATCCTCTACATATAGTGGTTTTACCGGTGGAGAACCCGAAAGAGAGCTAGAATCACCAGACTATAGTGGTATAAGAGAATTATATGAAGTAAAAGCTAAAAGAGGACATGAAGATGTATCAACTGCTAGTGAAGAGGAAGAAGAAGAAGAAGAAGCAAGGGAAGGTCCGTCAAACATAAGCTTGTTGGGTGAAAATATTCATAACAAAGGACCTTTAGGAAGGAAATACATGATAAAAATGTTAGCTGGAATAAATCCTAATAAAAACTACCATAGTTATGGAGTAAGATTAACAGAAGAAGGTTTAATGGTTGGTAATAGCCCGGTAAACATTGATGAAGATGATAATATTATTGTTGGTAATCAAAGATATAAGGGCACAAGAGGATTATTTGAATTATTATTTGAAAAAAAGCCTTTAGAATTGTTAGTTAAAAAAGAAGACATGGAAGCATATAAACAGATTTTGGAACACACCAATGCATACAGGAGGAAGTATTTAGCTGACCAACCAGTTTTTAGATCTAGGTCTTTAAAATATAGAGAATTTGTATCCAAGTTAATACCAACAACGAGAAGACAACCAATGCCGATAATGCCAAGAAAACCTGTAAAACGAAGGTTTGTGTCATCCACTTTGGATATAAGTGCTCCAAAACCAAGAAAAAGAAACAAATCTGTTACAGGTACAGGTTTAATGAAGAAACTATATAACACAAATGTGATTTATTACAATAATATCAATAAATTGGTGGATAGAATGAAACTAATACATGAAGCTAAAGAAGCGGGTCATACTGGATTGGAAAACGAATGGGTGGCTTTAGTGGATGAACTCCGAAACCGTGGGGTAATCTCATAAAAATGCGTTACTCCCTAGATTACTATTCAGTTGCACCATGAGTGTCGACAAGTTCGGACGTTACTCCTCGGATGGGTTGTATTACGCAAATAATTTAAAAAGAGGTGCTGGTTTACCACAAACACCTGATGGGGATTATGATATAACTAATAAAAGGTTAAAAAACATAAAAGATCCCACAGATGAAAACGATGCAATAAATTTAAAAGTATTAAAAGAAAAGATATCACCAACATTAAGACTACAGAAAAACACATATGACGCAGGTAATCATAGAATTGTCAATGTTGGTAAGCCAAATCAAAACGCTGATGCAATAAACAAAGGTTATTTATCATCAGAATTAAAAAATACGTTAAAATTCAATGGAAAAACGTATACTGCTGAAAATAAACGTATATCCAACGTAGATGACCCTAAAGATGCAAAAGACAGCGTAAATAGACGCTATTTACATTCATTAATACCTGAAAAGACAAAAGATGGTTTTTCTTTTTATAAATTTGTTATTAACGATATAGGTTATCCGAAAAATGAAAATGATGCTGTAAATTTAAAATATATAAAAGATCATTGTATTACACGTGATGTAGGAGTTATTGATTGTCTAGGTAATTGTTTAGCGAATGTTAAAGATGGTTCGGCACCATCAGATGGTGCAACAGTGGGTCAAATGAAGGAAACTTTAAAGCAAGAAACATCTGGATTTGTAAAACAGGATCAAGTAGTATCACGGTCGGGTGATGTGTTTGTACAAGGAAATGAAAAGTTTATTTTACTTGAACAAAAAAATAATGTTTGGGATTGCAAAGACATGAAATTATCAAATGTGCAATTAGCTACAGATGCTCATGATGTTCCGATTTTATCACAAGTTTTACATACTAATCCAAACAATTATCATAGAAGTTGGTTGGGTACAAATAGAAGAATAATTAACATATTTCCAGGTATCGATGATTACGATTGTGTTGTAGTAAAACAATCTTTAATATTAGACAAACCAGGAGGTAGTACTTTCAATGCGAAAAATAAGAAAATAGGTAATTTGGCACAAGGAACAGATCCAAAGGATGCTGCAACTGTAGGACAAACATTACAATATGATAGTGCAAATCAAGAGTTTATTTATAATACCAAAAGATTTAAATTAATGGATGTAAATGATTATCAAAATATATTAATTGCAGATCCAAATTCATTTAGCGGATTTAGAAAATTGTCTGGTGAGGAATTTATTCATAAAAATCATGTATTTAGAAATGAAGCAGACAGATCATTAATTAGTGCAGATTTAAAATATTTTAAATGTCCCGGGAATGATGCAAATGTAACTGATGAAGACTAAGAATTTGTATAAAAACTGATATGGGTTAAAAATCGGGACTAATATTATAAAAATGGGTTACACTCTAGAATGTTATTCAGTTGCACCATGAGTGTTGACAAGTTCGGACGGTATTCATCGGATGGATTATATTACTTTAATACTTTAAAAAGAGGTGTTGGATTACCACAAACACCTGATGGAGATTATGATATTAGTAACAAACGGTTAAAAAACATTAATGATCCCACAGATGAAAATGATGCAATAAATTTAAAAGTATTAAAAAAAGAGATATTACCAACACTGAAATTAGACAAAAACACATATAACGCGGGTAATCATAGAATTTCCAACGTTGGTAAGCCAAATCAAAACGCTGATGCAATAAACAGAGGTTATTTATCATCGGAATTAAAGAATACGTTAAAATTTAATGGAAAAACGTATAATGCTGAAAATCGGCGTATATCCAACGTAGCAGACCCTGTAGATGAAAAAGACAGCATAAATAGACGCTATTTACATTCTATAATACCTGAAAAGACAAAAGATGGGTTTTCTTTTTATAAATTTGTTATTAACGATATAGGTTATCCAAAAAATGAAAATGATGCTGTAAATTTAAAATACATCAAAGATCATTGTATTACACGTGATGTAGGAGTTATTGACTGTCTTGGTAATTGTTTAGCGAATGTAAAAGATGGTTTTGCACCATCAGATGGTGCAACGGTGGGTCAAATGAAGGAAACTTTAAAACAAGAAACCTCCGGTTTTGTGAAACAAAACCAAGTAGTAACACGTCAAGGAGATGTATTTGTACAAGGAAATAAAAAGTTTACTTTACTTGAAGAAAACAATTATGTTTGGGATGGTAAAGGAAAGTTATTGACAAATTTAGGTATTGGTCAAAAGCCTGGTGATGCTGTTACTTATGAACAGATAATACAATTAGAGCCAACTGGAAAAAAATGGTGGAATTGTGATAACAAACGATTAACAAATGTTGCAGACCCTGATTATGCCGATAACGCTGTAACTGTTAATTTTCTTGTTAAAGTAATAGGTAATTTATTATTTGATATGCATAATTATATTGTAGCAGGACAACATAAACCTATTGACGAAAAAATGAGAAATACATGGATTAAACAAGAAATTCTTTATAAATATTTTTTTAATCATAACACACAAAAGTTTAGATCATCAGATTGGGGTACTTTTGATATTTAATTAAATAACACCATATATTACATCATTTATGTGCAACCCGTCATAGAGGTAACACATAGGTTACGCTTTTCGAATATAAAAGACAATCATGACATTTCATTACACCAGTCCATATCGAGACACTATACGGAAAGGAGGCGGTATCACGTCCACAGCGGTTTCTCTGTTAAGTAAAGCTTTAAATCGTATTCCAGTAGGATCTATCGTAAACAGAGCAATAGACGCTTTACCATACGAATTTCACATACCGGGAGGTTATCAGTATTGCGGACCAGGAACTAAATTGAAAAAACGACTGGAAAGAGGTGATCCAGGCATAAATAAGTTAGATCAGGCTTGTAAAGAACACGATATCGCATATTCCACATTTACCGATTCAAAAAATAGGTCAATCGCTGATAAAAAGCTAGCAAATATAGCTTGGCAACGAGTAAACTCTAGTGACGCTAGTATTGCGGAAAAAGCAGCAGCTTTAGCGGTAACAGCAGGTATGAAGGCTAAAACAGCGGTAGGAGGTGGAAAAAGGAGGGGTAGGAATAAAAAAGGATCAACCATGAAGAAACATGGTGGTAATATTAGACTAAAAAGACGTTCTACGAAGAAAAATAATAAAAAACCAACAATATGGTCAATGGTAAAAAACGGGGCAGGTCTATACCTAAGACCGTATCGTGCATATTAAATAAAAGAAATCAATTAGTTATACCACATAAAGCGTTGACTAATGTTGAATTATTCAAATATATTTCCTGTTTAAAAATACCATTTTTCCGCGGAGTATTTATGAAAGATAGTTTACCAAAGAAAATATGGAAAAATGAGACTGGAATCGTAAATTTGGATAATACTGAAGGGCCCGGCACCCATTGGGTGTGTTATAAGAAACTAAATAGTAATGTATATTATTTTGATAGTTTTGGAAATTTGCCACCACCTAAAGAACTTGAACATTACTTTAAATCTGCTAAAAACATATATTACAACTATAAAAGAGAACAACCTGATAATACTTCAATATTATACTATACTATTATTCAATACTATTATTATTATTCAATACTATTATTATATACTAATATTAATATATTAATACTATATTAATACTACTATATTAATACTATATTAATACTATTATTCAATACTTGGAATTCCTAGCTAAAAGTATCAGTCACTATTGAGATGTCTTCCTATACGGTATCATTAACAGGAAAATCGTCCACTTTACGAAGTATCCTTTTTCCAGCGTTACGCTTGCAAAAAGGAAGATTTTGGGAGGCAGCACTGTTGGATTTTACAACTTACAACTCTATTCCCAATGTTACGGAAGGTAAAAATAACTTATTGCATTATTATAAAGGAAAAGATGCCAGTGGGAAGTTTACAGACTTAGAAGTTTGCACTCTACCCACAGGTTCTTATGAAATTGATCATATTAATGAATTTTTGCAAAATAAAATGGGAAAAGACAATATAACGCTAAAAGGTAATAACAATACAATGAAAGCTGAGCTTACTTCAAAATATTATATAGATTTCAGTAAGTCAGACTCAATTGGTGATTTATTAGGATTTCCCAAAGATGGAGCAATTTTAGAACCAAATAAAACACATTCCGGTAAACAAACTGTAACAATATTAAAAGTCAATAGTATAGACATAACTTGTAATATTATACAAGGAGCTTACAGAGATGGAGCAAATACTCATATAATACATACTTTTTACCCCAGTGTACCACCTGGATTTAAAATTGTTGAAAAGCCGCAAAACCTGGTATATCTACCTTTGAACACCACTTTCATTTCAGACATCGTGTTGAACGTATTGGATCAAGACGGTAACTTGATAGATTTCCGAGAAGAGCCTATTACGGTTAGATTACATTTAAAATCAACACTTTAATACAAAATCATGGGTTTAACATTTAAAAGCGAACAACCTACGGGAATCCGCATTAGTAGCTCTTCAGCTGTGGAGGAGTTAACACGCGAGAACATTCGTTTCTTAGAGAGAATTGGATTAAAAGTAACCGATAATGGATATACTGGATATAGCTCAGGGTCCAACATTCGACGAAACCCTATGGGAAAAAGAATATCACACCCACAACCCTTACACTTCATCAAAATTAAACAATAACGATGAAATTCGTATTCCCATACAAAATCAAGACATTTACACACTACCATGTGAAAGTTACTTGTATATTGAAGGAAAAGTTACTAAAAAGGACGGTACTACTACTGGTACAACAGTTCCATTTATAAATAATCCCATGGCTTTCCTGTTTGATGAAATTAGATATGAAATATCAGGTGTAACAGTTGATTCTACTAAAAAAGTAGGTATTGCAACAACTTTAAAGGGATTAACATCTATATCACCTAATGAAACCAATTTAATACAACCTGCCGGATGGGTTTTACCTGCAAAAGACACAATCACTCCAGATACAAATGGAAATTTTGATTTTCATATTCCGTTACGTTTGTTGCTTGGTTTTGCTGAAGATTATAGGAAAATAATATTAAACGTTAAACAAGAATTAGTTTTGTTGAGATCTTCAAACGATAAAGATATTATTAAAGCTCCAGACGGTACAACAGATGCAACTTTAGAATGGAAATTAACATTAGACAAAATTGTATGGAGAGTTCCACATGTAAAATTAGCTGACGAGCATAGAATGCTACTATTAAGAAAGTTAAAGGCTGATCGTGATATTGTAATTCCTTTTAGAAGTTGGGAATTTCATGAACATCCCAGCTTGCCAACTACGGATCGACACACTTGGACAGTTAAAACATCTAATTATGTGGAACGAGCCAGGTATATTATATTTGGTTTACAAACAGGCAGAAGAGACACCATCACCAAACATGCAGGCCAATTTGATCATTGCAACTTGAAAAATATTAAAGTTTATTTAAATTCACAATTTTTTCCATACGATAATTTAAATGTGTCATTCGCTAATAAAAAGTACAGCATATTGTACGATATGTATGCAAGATTCCAAAGTTCATATTATGGTAAAACGAATGCACCTTTACTATCACCAGAAAAATACTTAGATGGTTACCCTATAGTTGTAATCGATTGTTCTAAACAAAATGAATCGGTAAAATCATCAAGTGTAGATATAAAAATAGAAATGGAATTCAACGCGCCTATACCGGCTAATACAACTGCATACTGTTTAATTCTACATGATAAAATCGTAACATACACACCTTTAACTGGAATTGTTAAAAATGTATTGTAAAAGACCGATTTTCCTACATTCCAATGCATTCCGCGAGTATAAAAGCAGAGCGTTCAGCTCGCTCCTCATCAGTTTGTTGCCTGTTGTTGTATGGGTAGCATCTTATTCAATATGGCTTCTCCTAGTGGTACACAAGAAAATGTAGTAGATATTGAGAAGGAGATATCCGACTTTTTAGATCTTCAAGGTCAACCGGAGGGAGATGAACACAACGCTTGCGGACAACTCCACGACAGTAATAATGTTGAGGAAAAAGGTAAAAGAAGAAAGAATGCACACAAGAGGAAAAGGGATATTGAAGATAATATTTCTCCTAACATATTAAGTGAGGTATTCTTGCGAATATTTTACCCAATCTCTTCCAGTTTGGACAAAAGTGTTTTAATCGGTGTTATGAAATCTACAGATTATTCCCCTACTGTAATTTTAACTCATGGACCCAAAATGATTTTGTTTACGGACACTGCTTGGGAATCGTTTATGAAACACTTGCATCTGCTAGAATGCTATTTAAGTAGTAACATGTTTGGAAGAAAGACAAGAGTAGGCCTTTTGGATTCAAATGTGGAAATCGATATTGTTAAACATCGTGGTGATCATCAGTTGCGGTTTAGAGACACAACAAGACATGATAACAAGATTCAACTTAATCGAGAAGAGTTTTTTATTCTAACTTGTGCAACTGAACCAATAACGAGATACTTGAGACAACTGGTGTTTTCAAGTTCAATTATTAAAGATTATCTGGAAGACACTTTGGACAAACAACCGGACGCACCTATATTGTACGGACCTGTAGATACTTCTATATTCAATAGGGTTCCTCATGAAGTACAAATGTGGAGACAATTGGAAAAGTACGCTCAACTACATAAAACATCAGTAATACAAGAAGAAGAGGAAGAAGGAGGAGAAGAATCAAGTGTTAGTGATGAAAATGAAAACAAGGAAAATGTAAAGATGGAAACCTAAATGACAATTAACTACACAGCAATGGTTAATTTTTAAAACAATATCAAACACTTTGTGGGGTTAGGCCTACCGGGGACGGTGCCCACGTTAAATATACACCAACGCGCCAACAACTGTACGGCCGGGTATAAAAGTCGTACCTACCGTGGTGTGGAAATCAGTTGACCTTTGGACTTCGTCATGAGCAGACGAGTGATCTTCGCAATGGACAAGGAAGAAGAACAAGTAAAGTCCAAACCTGGTATAATTGAGTTCCAAGCGTTTCGGGGTAATGATGATAGATTTATCATAAAAGAACTTGTGTTTTTCGACATCAATACAAGTGTTCCTTATTCGTTTTTATTTAAACCACCATGTTCTTATTCATCTTTAACTAGTAAAGCCGCTACTACCAACAGATGGATTTCAAAACACTTCCATCATATCGATTGGTATGATGGTTTTACAAGTTACACGGACTTGTATCACATTATGCATCACTTTTCAGACAAGTTTACCAATATTTACACAAAGGGGTTGGAAAAGAAAAGATGGATCGAAGGATTTACTCATGTTCCGGTTAATGATGTGGATTTGGATAAAAACTACAAGTATACGATGGAAAATGTTTGTATTTGTACTAAAAGTCCAGAACATGAAAAAGATAGACATTGCGCTTTAAAAAACGCCTATAAACTCGCATCTTACCTTCAAAGTGGGGAAATGGGGAGTGGTGGGGGTAACGGGGGTTATATAAGTGAGGAGCAGACCGGGACCTGGCATGAGTATTACTCGAGATTCCGAGACGACAACATCTCCCAGCAAGAAGACGAAGAAGACGATCTATAACTTGACCATGGCATCCCACCAGTTCCTGCAAACTTTGGTTGAGCAGTTCAATGCTCACTCCAAATCTACCATACTACCCATCAAGAAGTGTTCCGAACTTAAAGACGAGAAGCACTACATTATCCACGCCATGAAGAAGATGGAGACTACAGTTGGAGAGGCCATCTGCTGCAGTCTTAGCGAGGCACCATTCACTCCGGGGGATGAGCCCAAGTTCCAAGTCTACCTGCCGAAACGGTTCGTCCATCTCCTCCAGAACGAGGATCTGCGCTCCATCCAACCCGGCTGTCTCTACCTGGTTTCCCACGGTTGCACGGGTAGCAATTCCACCGAGTTGACCATCCACATCGCCGACAAGCAGCAGTGTTAGATTTAAGTTTTACTGTTGTACATATGTTATTGTAATGTTTTATAAATAAATAAACCATAAAAGACAAAAAAAAGAATACAAAAGACGAAAAATGCAACATATCAATATGTGAAGTTTGTCACATATTGATATGTTGCATTTTTTTTTTAAACTTCGCGGGTGACCTTGACCTTTGACCTTTGCATTTCACAGTTACCCCCACCACCACGCTAAAAGTCAAACCTGCTTGAATGCAAAACACCCCCACCACTTTTTCATATACCTCCAAGTGCTGTGCCTCGTCTTCATTTCAACTCCAGCAGCCAACCGAACAACATCAGTATGTCTCTGAACGTAAGCTGTGCCAGCTATGAGGAGGTGACGATCAAAACGCAACAGGAGCTGAACGACTTGTACAAGGAGTTACAGCTGATGGTGGCAAGAGGCTACCGTATAAACGTGCAAGTCTACGCTTGCAATATACGGAATCTTCGGCAGCCGAAGGAAGAGCCTGGACATTCCTCTTCAACGACAGCTTCCTCACCGCCGTCGATGAAGACCGAACCAGACAACTTGGATTACTTCAGCTGACTAGCGGTTGTCTTCCTTGTCCTTACAATTGTAGAATATGTTTATTTCTTCATTATATTAAAGAAGTAAAAAGAGCAAAGCCACGTATCTTGTTACTGACATATATGCTCAGTAACAAGATAGGGTTTTTTTTTAAACACAATTTGAATGACCTTGAAACTTCCCCCTCCACTGATTCGCTACCCCCACCACTTCACTGTTGATATACATGAGACAACATAATTAGATACCTCATTCCTTCTTCAACAGCCAAACCTACAACATCAACAATGGCTAACCTACCAACAGATGAAAGATGTCCTCACGCATGCTGTGACTTCGTACACGAGTTAGAGAAGAGGATGCAAGAGAGGGCAATAAGAAGAAAGCAGATCCACTCAGAAAATATCATGATAGTAAACGGCTATCTTTTGTTGTTCGGCCTTATCATGGTTGTACTGTTCATACTGTACGGCATAGTTACATGTGTCGGCAAGGTTGCAGAAGAAAACGCTCGCCACCATCAGTTGAAAGATTTCAATGTTACTTTCTAGGTTTTCCTTTTTTAAAACTCCATTTGGATGACCTTGAACTTTCCCCCTCCACTCCTTCCTTTTTAAAACCCAATTTAAATGACCTTGAACTTTCCCCCTCTACTTTTCGATAATGTTACAACTGACTTACAAATGTTCACCGCAGCAACATGGAGAGTCAACTCAACTACTGTTGCGAACAGAAATGTTTTTCATGGCCAAATGACATTGATGTGGTGGATGGCCTGGCTTGTAGAACATGTGAAGCTTTTGGTCAGTGCATGTGTAAGTGCAAGTCTTGGAAGAAGCCGAAACCGAAGTTGAAGACATTCCATGTGTACCAAAATGATTAAACGCGGGAGTTGTATCGGTTCAAGGTCACTCGAGCGGTGTCACATGACAGTTTAGGCAGAGTCACGTTGCAAACTTTGAGTTTCTTCGGCACTTTTGCTGTTTCTCGTCTAATTTCGCTCCAAGTCGTCAAGGTCACGGTAACCTGACTAAAACTCGGAGCGTAGTGCAAGAAACAGCAAAAGTGCCTAAAAATTTTAGGTTTCAGCGTGACCTTGACCTTTGTGACATCGATGACGTCATCTTGGTGACGTAAGGGGTGATGACGTCATCGCCACGTCATTTCTGCAACGTCATGGGTGTGACGTCACAGAATGACGTAATTGGTGATGACGTCATCGATTGCATCATCGATGACGTCATCGATGACGTCATCGGTGGGGTCATTGACCTCGATGACGTCATCGCTCAGGTGACCTTGAACTGAGCCAGCTCCCGCGTTTCTCCACTACTCTGGCGGATTCCATTTTGAGGTGGATTGTTTCCTACCTTTCAGGGCGTACACTCATGGTCAAATTTGGATCCTGTTACTCATCCGAGTTTTTTGCCACTAAAGGGGTGCCCCAGGGCTCTCATCTAGGACCATATCTCTTCAATGTTTTCATTGATGATCTCCCTCTGGTTCTTGATGTCGACTGCCTACTCTTTGCTGATGATGTCAAGGTTTTTTTATGAGATCACCATGGAGGATGATTGTCTTCGGTTACAAGATAATATAGATCGTCTTTGCAATTGGTGTCACGATAACATGATGAACTTTAATATAAAGAAGTGCATGGCAATGACTTTTCACAGGAAAACATCAACTCTATCCTTTCCATATTCTATTAATAATGAAGAACTATCCAGACCGGATGTCATCAGGGATTTGGGTGTCACTCTTTCTCCCAATTTAAACCCCGAAGCACATATCGCCAATATTTGCAGCGGTGCCTACAGGTCCTTGGGGTTCATTACCCGTTACACTAGAGGTATCTCCAGCATCCCTGTTCTAAGAACCCTTTACACAGCCCTTGTCCGACAAAAACTGGAATACGCTTCTGTGGCTTGGTCACCACACCAGAAATTCCTTTCTGATGAAGTTGAGAGGGTCCAGAGAAGATTTATAAGATTAGTTGGTGCCCGCCTTGGCTACAATTACCTTGATGTGCCCATGGAGGATGTAACAAGACTGCTTAACATCACCACCTTAAGCATTCGCAGGGCTGTTTCTGACCTCTAATTTCTTTTCAAATTGGTCAATGGTCTCGCTGACTGTCCATCGCTCCTTGGAAGAATTGACTTCAGAGTTCCCTCCCAGACTAGGTCTAACGACGTCTTTGTCAGACGACATCACTCTTCAAACTACGATGCCAACAGCCCAATAGCCCGCCTCCACAGACTTGGGAACCTGTCCTCTTCTTTTTCTGACATCTTCGATGGAAGCATCTACACTTTCAGGAAGGAGATCACCTCCAACTTGTCTTGGCTGACCTAACCCCCTTCCAGTTTCATCAGTTGCTGTGAACATTATTATCATGCGTTGATGTCAAATAAATTATGCCACTTTGTGTTTGTTATTTATTGTTATGAGAGTTATATATGTCATTTATCGTTATAGTTATCAATGTTATTTATTGTTAAAATAGTATCATTGTTATCGTTTGCACATGTCATTTATTGTTATTGTTGAACGTGTTTATTGATTGTTATTTATCGAATTATTGTTATTCATTGTAGGCCTACATTGTTTTTCACTGCACTTTGTCACCTACAATATTATTACTATTGCACACTCTAACTTATTGATACCACTCTTGTCACCATTGTAACATAATCTGCATTGAAATTGTTCATTAAGAGTCTGAATGTGTAATCATACCTTTTTAAAATGGAGATATCCGTTGAAACAATAAATTAAATAAATAAATAAATAAAATAAATGTGATATCCCCTAGTGGGGAAACGCCCGCACTAGTGAATACTAGTTCATCCAAGACCATCCTCATAATTAGACCAATTCGTATTTATGAGGTCAAAATTGTGGTTCGGATATCACGTTAAACTTTAGATCCCAAGATACCTTTGGCTGTTGGGCTATTAATTAACAGTCCTGTCTAAGGAGAACGTCGGCCTTAGTCAGTAAAAAGACTACAATATTGCGCCACAATCATCTTACACTCATCTCTCATTCATATTCAGGTAAAAATACCCACCATGTGAGGTCCCTGTCTCAAAATAGTGATATAGTGTTTATTTTATAGAATTCAACCCGTTTTGTATAAATCTCTAGTAGGAAGAACATAACAGGAGCAATCATTTCTAAGCAGCCGGTTGCGCCGCGCCGCCTGAGCCGCTACCGCCAGGTGTTGTCGGTGGACTGTTAATTCGCCACTTCAGCCAAGGGGACACGGAGATGTCAACGCTGTCGTCAATGTGGACATTCTAGCGCGGGGACTGACGGCTGAGGTCAGACAGCTCGTGGTGAGGTTCAACTGTGGTTAGGTAGTCTTGACGGTATTGTAGAGGTGAGAGTGATGTAAAATCGTGTAGATAATTTATATATTACTATCTCTTATTATCGAGTCCAAATTACTATTAACTGGAAGAGTCGGCATGTTGTATTTTACTCTTTGTTAAAATATCAATGTTTGAGTTATAAATAGATAGGCGTATAATTTTGTCATGGTCAAAGCATTTCTGTGCAAGAAAATCTTAATTTTATTGATAATAATATTAAGGTAAGCTCATTTTTTCCCCTTTCACTTTGCCTTCATAATCAGATAGTTCTCCATAGATATTACTACAGATTTTTTTTTATAAACATAACAAGTTCTGCATAATGTTGGTAAACTATCTCGATCGATTAATAACATTTGTTTAAGTTATACGCTTATTAACACTAGAAAACTGGATTTCGACATAAAATTAAGTGGGCTTTGTAGAAGTCTGCATAATGGCATGATGAGGGTTTTGTCAGAAAATTTAGTTTATCACAATATGATAAGATTCATTTTTAAACTCTAAAATTGTATGTGAATCTATAAACATAAAACAAACTAAATATACTAGTCCATTCATGTGGATTCCACTACGTTTAACTCATACAAAATAGTCCAGAACTCTAGTGAATCATCAACATCTTTAAAACATAATTCCTCCGGGCCGGATTTGAACCAGCGACCTATGGATCTCTGCTGTTACAACCCCTACAGTCCACCGCTCTACCAACTGAGCTACCAGAGGCTACAGAACTCGATTTGGCAGCTCAAACGAAAGTGAGACTGGTCGGACTTGTGAATAAAAACTGGTTTGTTGAGGTCACTATGACATCGATTCATCAACCCGACTGTTGGACCGTTAGGGCCCGGAGAAGACTTACGTAAAATATCACGCGTATTAGCTTTATTGATATAACAACAAGGTAACTATAAAAGTATGATTCAAATAGCGTGGTACGTACTTTGAAGTAGTAAGCTAAAACTTGCAGAAGTCCTGGATTTCTTATGAAACACACGAGACTGCAAGATAAACAGAGACTCCTGCAAACTAAATATTACACGACCACTTTCTGAAATTGAGCCCTGTATTTCAGTAACAATGTTTACATTTCTTTCCACTGCTTCTAAACTATACAGTAAATATTTGAGTAGACATCTCCTAAAACAAGCCAATTTATTTTGTGGTCAAAATTTTGGTACATTTCCAAGTAAAGTTCATGAGTAATATTTTGGCAATATAGTATTGCTTGTACAATTTAACTTTCTATTATGGAATCCCAAAAGCATGACTTGCCATCCGAAAATAATGTTACAAACAATAATGGTGATGACGATTTTTGTAGCATATTTTATCGGAGATAAAATTAAAAAGTATAATACTTCGATTGGTCTTCCAGTTACGAAACTTTAGTTGATTTTCTGACATGCCTCATCTTTAACTTCAAAGGGACGTCAGGAAAAAAGCTCAATCCGGGTTTCTTGTTTTTTTCGGAAAAATTGACACCATATCATTGTTTATAAACTGTAAAAGGTAGAGCCCCTCTGGAATTCCTTCTAACATAAATATATTTCCACCGAATTATTACTAGGTGTGACGTTATATCAAAGAGTTTTCTTCGGCCGACATAAATAAAATATTGAAATCTATTCATTGGTGGAATGGCTTTTCCAGTTTTAAATAATTAAGTGTATTTTAAACTTAACTTTAAGATTAATGAAATGCTAATAGTGTTTCTGATTATGTGACGTCATCAAGGGACAAATGGTCCTGTACACGACTATAGTAATTGCAAGAGTCATACAATATTTTGTCTTGTGGTTTTAGCTTTTCCCCTTCTAGCTCAAGGACTTCAACATGAATAGTATGATTTATTTTGATCTAAGGAGAACATAAAACTCGCATCATGAAAATACCTGTTTGCCGAGAATTTGGCCAGCAACTTGCAAGATTCTTGTGCAGTAATAATTCATTTATAGACACTTTGGTATAAACTAACAAAACATATAGATTAGTTATATACTAAAACTAATCTATATGCTTTGAGGAAAATAGAGCTGTTTTCGACATCACAGTGCATACATACATAAAAATATACTTTACTCGTATTAGAGTAGAGTATGTAATTATTCTGATTACTGAATCGCCCAATCTCCTAGTTGAAGTTTAAAATATTTAGAGTCCGGTTTTCATAATATTCTGATGTTGATATTGGACGTTTCTTTACAATGAGAAAATGAAAGGAATACAAATATTAAAAAGGCTATTGGATTAGGAACTTATGAAAGCTATTAGAATTTTGAAACATATTCAACGTCTGCTCAACTGATATGAGTTTTTGATCTATTTTTTATTTATAAACATTCTACTTCAATGAGTTTTTCATTCATTTCTCTATTTTTGTTAGCAATAGTTTCGATTTGGAGAATTGTAGTCCCTATTAAAATCGATTTCTTTTAATTTATGTGCAGTTTTTAAATAAATTATAACTATAAGCAGAGGTTTAATACTTTTCAACTAAAACGACAGGAGGATATATTATTATTGTGACAAATATTTATAGATAAATTACATTTTATAACTTCAGCCCAAAAATGAAAATTTCAGATTTGTTATTAAAATAATAATGAATTTGTAACTGAGATTGTTATGTACATGAGTTCATTATCATAACATAAACCTAATCTGTGATATAGATAACTCATTAATAGTAAACAATATCCTAAACAGGATGCCGAGCTGAAATCCTCACCTTATCTTGGTTTTTCGAGGACCATTAGAAGCTCCTAATAAGGCTAATTGGGTTAGAAAATATTGGATATTTATCTTATTTTGGATACTTGCGTATACATTTGAATAATTAATCAGGAGGATATCTACTTTAATGCAAATTTGCATCGTCCTGGAAGATGGGTCAAGATCATAAAAGAGATGGAACGTGTCATCTTGTACGAAGGCGAAAGCAGTGGCGGATTTACGAAGGTTGGGGCCCTAGGCCAACTTTTCTGTGGGGCCCTCCTCCCCCTCCTCCTCTTCACCGACTGAAGTATGAGTGTATCTAAAGTCATCAAATTAAGCTAAAATCGTCTTTAATTTTTTATCCTTTGCTCTGGTACCAGTAAAGTGTAATTGTTTGTGTACACTCTGATCTCTGAGAACGAGCTCGTCTTGAAAAGATAATGGATTATCCAGCTGTTAAATGGGGGTGGGGCATGGGGTCCATTATGCTTTATCATTGACTATCTATAGCTGTAGCTATAGATAGACTGTCTGTCTGATTGACTGTCTGTAGCTATTTAGGCTGTATTTTAGGGATGTTATGTCCGTTACGTTGGTCAAATTGCTGTTGGTGGGAGGCTATCAAAATAGTCAAGATGGCTATCCGTACTCAATTTTACCAAACTGTAGTTGTGCAATGGGGTCCTTATTGATCTGAATTACTTTGTTAATATTACTATATTGGTATAAATGTGTTGCTTTCTGAATTTTGACACTTATGGTACACAAAAATTTTATACACATTTTTGATACACAAAATGGTAATGGTTTTAGAAAATCTTTAAATTAAACTAACATTAGTTTTAATGTCACCCAGATTTTGCATTTTGACAGCGTCTCACCAATAGCAAACTGGCACCAAAAAAATGTCAATTGGAAAGTGGTGCATTTTTTAGACACAGAGAGGTAACTTCAGTTAGTTATAATAAAAAACCCAAAGGGGCCGCCGCGTCGTCGCCCAGAGTTGCCACCAATATGAATGTGACTTAACCTACAGGTAGCTGATGATCACCCGAAATTGGCATGGAAAACGGCAGACGCCACAATGACTTCACCAAAGTCTCTCTGTTGTGTTGTGAATTTACGGATTTTCAACTAAATTAGTCTGCTAAAAAATCAGGGCTCAAAGCTGATGTTCATCTTTACCATGCAAGTACATCCTTAAAAATATATACTCTGTATATTTGGGACTCCGTGCGGCCCCCTGCAGCCCGCGGCCCTAGGCCAGGGCCTAGTCGGCCTAGTGGTAAATCCGCCACTGGGCGAAAGCTAGAAAAATTCTTTTTTACTAATGATGAAACTGCTCATTTTTTGTTTGTTTCAATATAGTTACTCAATACAGTACTTGATTAAATTATTTTAAGTTTATTACGACCGAAAATCAATAAACAGGCAACTGTAACATTCAAGAATTGTACAGGAAACTAACCAATAAAAATGTGAAAAACAATTATTATAATAATTATTGCATTATCTGAAGATCCATTCTTAGTTCATTTTATTCTATGTCAATAGGATAACAAACATTATCATGCAATTATATGCAACGTATTTAAGGTCCTTTTTAAATTTTTTTAGGCACAAGTCATTTAATATAAAATATTTTTAAATACAGTAAATAGTTATATGCATAAAATCAAATACTTAAAACACTTTTTTTACAATATAGATAATGACATAAATGTTGGTAAATACAAATTATTGTTTTTTGTTTTGTTTTTTTAGTTTATAAACATTTTTTTAATGTAAAGTACAATATGCATTAAAATATCGATATTAAGAACATTGTGTTAACACTTAATACAAAATAAACAAAGAAGAGTAAAGAAATTAAAAGTCAAACAGACTTAAAATCAAGAGATCTGCTTCTTGACATTACCTTAATCGTTTTAATTTATCAAATCGTTGTAATTGTACCCCGATCCTTTTATCTACTGATTGATATTGATATAAACAATAAAAATTAATATTATTAAAATTGATTTAATATGAAATGATGATGATGCATTAAAATATTTAGTATTTTAATGTTTTAATGTATTAAGTTTTAATTTTTATATTTGATTCACTAAAAATCAATAGTTAGAAAGACCTGACAATGTATGACTCAGAAAATTGCATCTATATGAAATTTGGAATAAAATAAAATTGAATTTGAACACAGTAGGTCAACCAATCCAATAGCTATTTTATAACTTATGGTTACTTATGTTGTGTGTTATAGCCACAAAACAGCCGAATAACACAGTTTATTTGCATTACATTGCCCTTAACAAGACTATTCCTCAACTTTAAATATTCCATCACTTAAAAAAAGACAGCTTTTTAAAACAGATACATACAATTAAATTTCAAATTTCCATTTATTACTGTAACATCTATTCTATGTATAAACGATTTTTGTTCCAGGTGAAGATGGAGGAATAGAAAAATAATTGGGTTTCCTTTCTCCCTAAGAATACAGTCGGAGTATTGAGTTTCAATTGCAAGTCAAGTGCGACGACTTGTGAAATCAGCATAATCATCGTTGCAGGTGTTCTAGTGTGGTTGTTATCACCAAACCGGTCTTTTATCAGTCATCTCCGCAGCTCACACCTCCTAATTGGTTGTCGTCTTGCGTTTACAAGAAATACCTGCTGGGCGTTGCGTGAGGAAGTATCTCAAGTTTTTAAATAAAACAAAAAACTATTGCGACTCTTCTATTTTACCATTAGTTCTAAGAGATCTGGTAATTTATTCTTTGGGAGACTTCTTTAGGTTGAAAAGTTGTATTCACATTATTTTCTGAACGTTATTAATTTTTCTACTTGTAAAAATAATCCTGTAAAAAATAAAATTATTTTATAACAAAGAAGCAGTGTCAAAAAGTTTAAATGCATTCCAAATTTAAAATATAATTTTCTTTATACTCTTGCGATAAAGGTTGTTTACGGAACAGTCAGCTGTGATCGAAACTAGTCAATTTCCAATGGGTTGGATAAACGGGTTGTCCCGTTAACTTACTGGTAAACAGTAAGTTAAGGGTGCGCTCTTCCCATCTGCCGCGCGCGGATGCAAGGGTTTAGAATCTTCCTGTTTGTCGCCCCAGTTGTAAACCGATTTAAAATATTTTGGTGTCATTCTTTTCGTAATATAATTTTGTACTCCGCTATCGTCTTAAAATTTCGATATTAATTTAAATTACTAAGCAGGGTGCTTTTAGTTCTGGGGCATATGTAATTTCGTGGGATTTTGAATGAAGCAATTATATGATTAGTGGTGATAGATAGGCAATGACATGTAGAATCGTGTACTACCGGGTGTTTTGTCTGAAAGTCTGGCCGAGCTGGTGTATGACGTCATACTTCCAAAATGGCCGCTAACGGCGACATTGATGCCTTTCTATCGCTATAATTTCTTTACGGTTGATTTTATGAAAACTTTTTAAAAGTTGTTTCTTATTTATAACAAGATAAGGAACAAAAAAGGGAATCCAGCTTGAGGACCGCCATTTTGAAAAAATGGCCGCCATCGTGGATCTGGTCCTTTGTGTTTAATATTAAAGCATAAAACCACTCCTAAATGTAATAAAACCGTACAGTTTTCTGCTGATAATTTAAGGAAGGTAAGTACTGCATTCTGACTGGGTAGTAATTTTCTGCCGCCATCTTGGATCCACCATTTTGGATAAGGTAATTTAAAAAAAAATGTAAACATAGTGATGTGGCACATCATTTCACACTGTTTTTTCATGCTGATTGCATTTTTGAAATCCGTTTTTGAATATATTTATTCATTTTCGAGATATAATAGAAATACTATTCTTTCCTGTACATTTCTTATGGACATTTTGAACTTTAATTAATATTTAGGATTATTTTTCAAATAATTCCGGTTCTGGTCTCAAATGCAGTTTGTTGAAGTCATAAAACACTGCTCGGGCTTCAAATTGAGCTGCTAATTATTCAAATTTGATGAATTATAGGCGAGTTATAAAGCTCAACTCATCAGAATACCTTTTCTTTTTTTAAATACAATTTAATTTAGGTAATTATTTATTTCTTGGGTTATGATCAAGATACAATGATCAATTTAGTTTTAAATAAATCACAAAAATATTGGCTTAAAGCTTAGTCATGATCTGTCATTAAAGCATAAAATTAATAAATTACAAATGTTGGTGATGGAGAGAGCATTATGACTTACCCTGAACGAGTACGATTTTTACTATCTATAGCTCAAATGAAAGTCAATTTATAAGTTAATAAAGTTTAGATTAATGAATTAATAATAATTTTAACTCATGCATAAAAATTTTAGAGTCAGTTTCGACTATTTATTGGTTTTTAGTTTTACATGTTGGCTACACTGTCTAAACAGGAAAATATTCATTTGTTGGCTGATCAATTGTTTAATACAATACATATACAATAAAAATACACTAAACGTGCACCAAACTTTCTTAGTATTCATTGTTCACATGAATCTCATTATTCATAAACAAACAGTAAATAGTAAACAATTGATCAGCTGACGTTAAATGAATATTTTCCTGTTTAGACGGTGTAGCCAACATATAAAACTAAAAACCAATAAACAGTCGAAACTGACTCTAAAATTTTGATGCATGGGTCAAAATTATTATTAATTTATTAATGTAAACTGTATCTACAATTTATCAAATACCACTCACTCATGTATCAGAGTATCTCCATAACCATAGGGTATAGAGGGTTAAAATTTGGCATGGACGTTCCTCTTTGCTAAAAAACGCTTTATATACTCAAAATATACTTTAGGTTTTGAAGTCCTTTTAGGGCTCTGTCCCCACTGGACTTCAAAATTACTACAGAGCCTATGGGGTTCATCTTTGACGTGGATGGTTCCCTTTACTCATATGAACTCACTTAGAAATGGTTATGCAAAAATAGTTTTTAAAATCATTTAGGGCTCTGCCCCACTGGACTTCAAAATTACTCAAGGACCTACGGTGTTGAAACTTGATTTGAAATGCCTTTTTACATATTTGTACTCAATAAGAAACGGTTTTGCAAATGTGGTTTTTGAAGTCCTGAAGAGCTCTGCCCCACTATGACCTATCTCTAGGGCCTACGAGGTTAAAATTTGACATGGGCGTTCCTCTTTGCTCAAATAGAAGCTCACTTAGAAACGGTCTTGCAAATATAGTTTTTGAAGTCCTTTAGGGCCCTCCCACCTACAGGACTTAAAAATACTATTAGGACTTATGGGGTTGAACATACATATACGTACATACATCCCTCGGCGCTCAGTAGTCCACCGAAGCGGCGTTGAGCTTGTCATTTCTTGCCTGACGGGGTCAGGACAATCTGGCTAAGGCTTAAGGTAGCTGGTTCAAGTAGGTAAAGGACCGGATGGTCATGTCAGTGGAAGTGGTAGGTCACTTTCCCAACTCCAGAAAGCTTTCAATATTATAGCCTAAAAACTATGTTGAACAAGGTATGATTTTAGCCTCTTTTTAAAAACTGCTATCTTTGAAATGGTTTGAATCTCACTTCGCAGGGCTTGAAAGAGCTTTTCCCCTATATATTCCGGTTTGCGTTCATATATTGACAATTTGTGAAGTTCTGAGAAGTTTGATTTAAAACGAGTGTTGTACTTGTGATCTTTTTGGTTGGGAGTTTATTTTCCTTTTTAATGTACATTATACTTTCAAAAATAAAAAGTTTTGGAACAGTTAAGATGTTTAGCTGCCTATAAGTGTCCTGACAGTGAGACCCTGGGGGCAACTTGGCCATAGCCCTTATTGCCTTTTTTTGAAGAAGAAAAATCTTTTTGAGATTTCCTTTGGTTGAGCCCCAAAGGATTATTGAATAGTTTATATGTGTTTCAAAGAGGGAAAAATAAACAGTCCTTGCCAAGTGATTGTTGTTAAATTTACATACTTGTCTCAAGATAAATAGGCCCTTTGCTAGTCTACCCTCAAGCCACCCAACATGCTCATTCCAGGTCATGCCCTCGTCCAACCTCACTCCCAAGAAGTCGGCCGTCTCCACATTTGCTATTTCGTCTTCGCCAATGAATAGACTAGGAGGGGGTGTTTTGGAATGTATTTTTTTCTAGTGTGTTTGAATGTGTAGAAAGTGTGTTTTGGTCGGGTTTATGTTTAGTGAATGTTCAGAGAAGTATTGCGTTAATTGGTTTGCAATCTGGTGTGATTCTATTTCTAGCTGTTGAGGTTTTTTTGTTTTTTGTAAAAATTGTTGTGTCATCTGCAAACTGAAAAAGACTCTGGACTGGAATAGTTTGTGAGATGTCGTTGATGTATATAATGAAAAAAACCGGTCCTAGTATTGAGCCTTGCGGAACTCCTGAAACTACTGTTTTAAATGTGGATTGAAAACTTTTTATTCTATTTTTTTATTTGTGTTGTATTTCTGTCATTTGTGTTCTATTTGTGAGATATGATTTTAATAATTTTAAGGCTGTTCCCTGAAATCCTGAATTTTCTAACTTCACAAGCAGGAGCAATATATCGACGCAGTCGAAGGCCTTGGACAAGTCGGCGAAACAGCCTATCACCGACTCGCCCCCCTCCGCCGCGTCGATACAACCGCTAATGAAGTCAACCAACGCTAATTTTGTTGATTTTCCCCTCCTAAACCCATACTGTCTCAGACTCAACAATTTGTTTTCCTCTAAGAAAATCTGTCATTTGATCTCAATTTGATCTGAAATTTGACATGTTCGTTCCTCTTTGCTCATGGGTGCTTACTAAGAAAAGGTTTTGCAATATCCAATGCTCTGCTTACACTTCTTCAATGTTTTAATATAATTCTTAATGATAAAGATTTTTTTGCTCTTTAAAGAGACTTTATTATACATAAAACAAATTCAATCACGGGCAAAGCCGTGACGGGCAACAGCTAGTTAATATATAAATTGACTTTCATTTGAGCTGTAGATAGTAAAAATCGTAAGGGTAAGTCATAATGCTCTATTGATATCAACATCTGTAATTCAATAAATTTTATGCTTTAATTTTAATTATCGGCATTTCAAATGAAAGCCAATATGTTTGTGATTTATTTAATACTAAATTGATCACTGTATCTTGGCCATAACCCAAGAAATAAATAATTAACTAAATTAAATTGTATTAAAAAAAAGTTTTCTGATGAATTGAGCTTTATAACTCGCCTATAATTAATCAAATTTTAATGATTAGCAGCTCAAATTGAAGCCCTTGCAGTGTTTTATGACTTCAACGAACTGCATATTGAGACCAGAACCGGAGTTATCAGAAAAATAATTATAAATATTAATTAAAGTTCAAAATGTCCATAAGAAATGTACAGGAAAGAATAGTATTTTTATTATATCTCAAAAATGAATAAATATATTAAAAAATGGACTTTGAAAATACAATCAGCATGAAAAAACAGTGTGAAATGATGTGCCACATCACTATGTTTACATTAAAAAAAAATACCTTATCCAAAATGGCGAATCCAAGATGGCGGCAGAAAATTACTACCCAGTCAGAATGCAGTACTTACCTTCCTTAAAATATCAGCAAAAAACTGTACGGTTTTATTATATTTAGGAGTGATTTTATGCATTAATATTAAACACAAAGGACCAGATCCACGATGGTGGCCATTTTTTAACTATGGCGGCATGTTCCTCAAGTTGGATTCCTTTTTTTGTTCCTTATCTTGTTATAAATAAGAAACAACATGAAAAAAGTTTCATAAAATCAACCGTAAAGAAATTATAGCGATAGAAAGGCATCAATGTCACCGTTAGCGGCCATTTTGGAAGTATGACGTCATACACCAGCTCGGCCAGACTTTCAGACAAAACACCCGGTAGTACACGATTCTACATGTCATTGCCTACCTATCGCCATCAGTCATATAATTGCTTCATTCAAAATCCCACAAACCTTCCTATATTGACATATGCCCCTACACTATTTTTAATAATGTTGAAACAGGCGTTTCTGTATCAAGTTTTAACGTATTAAAAACAAATTTTTAAGAAATAATAAGACGATACACGAGGACAATATAATCTTAAGAACAAGAATCTGCAATAAGATTGGTAAAAAGTTTATAGATAACGATGCAAGAAGGGAGATGCGAAAGGTCTGCAATTTCAAAAACATCGTTATTAGACAACCGATCGATTTCGCACTGAAACCAAAAAAAGCATTAAAGTAACAAAATTTAAAATTACAAGTCATATATTTTCCAAAATGTGAGTTTCCACGTATAGCGGCAGTTAACAGTCTCGCTCGACGATTTTGACGCCGAGGTAGAGGGCACCCTTAACGGGGCTAGACCGGAAACTAGTAGTTTTCGGGACTTGGCCAGAAAAACGTCCAAGATTTTGCATCACGATTACTGCTATTCTACTTGCAGAAACTTATTTAATTTTTCAATTTTCAAACATCTGATTGGTTTGCTTGTTGAAACCAATGAAAATATAACAAACCTTTAATGATATTTTTCGACTTCAATTTTTATTAATAATAATTAACAGCTGATATCAGTCAAAATACAACATATACAAATAAAACGTAAGAGTCGGTATGTAGGGGCAAAATTTATTAACTTTTATCCAAATAGTATATTTATTTATTAAGGTAGTATGATGTAAAGTACTGTTCGTATTTTGTCCGAAAGTGGTATACCGGTGCTCGATCTTTCAAGTACTCGGCTTCCCCTCGTACTTGAAACTCGATCTTGCATAGATAACGACCACATTCCAACTGGTGACGAAATATAATATTTTATTGAAGTTATAATCTGTTACTCTAATTTAAATGTTTCTTTGTACAGAGAGCCTTAAAAAATGCTATTACTAGAAAATTATCTACGCCAATGCACAATGATACTATGAATAACAAACAATGACTTTATAGTTCTTTGAATTTGCATTTGAAGATGCATCGACCTGATTATTATTGGATTGCAAGCGTCTGCTCTCCCGATGCATTTGATTTGCTGCCAAGCTTTTGTTTTGATGGTATTGCTCTAAACCATGGATCGTTTAGATTTGTATTTGTATTTTTAAAGTATTTTTTAATTGTTTCTTTTCATTAATAGTAAACTATACACCGTAAATTTCATTGTATAAATTTTACTTAAACTACTTATTTACATCGACTTCCTTCGCTATTTATTCATCAATGATCTTATTTTTTACTTTTATTTTCTACATGTTCTCTGTCAAAAAGGAGAAAGTAATTTAAACATAACCACATGTTTTAAATTAATTATATTGAAATAAAGTTATACCTTAGCATAGTATTTTACACAAAACTTATACACATTATATGTAAAACTAATTATTTTTATTGGCAAAGTATATCTGTTTTATTAAACTTGATAAATAAAAATGCATTCAAATGTTAAATTGAATCTTAAACGTTAATTACCTTAGTAAAACAATTTTTAAGTTATAAATGTTATACATGAAAATATATTTTAAATGAGAATTCATTTTTATTACAAAATGACTTTTTAATGAAACGACATACCATATCTCAATGTCTGTTTTAATTTATAGAATAAGTCAAAAATATCATAGTTTTCAATATTCAGGCAAAGGAAGAAATGAACGATTCAAACCACGTTATACAATGGAAACCATGTAGAATGGAAAGAGATGTTAACATTGTTAACAAAACACAAGGCCCAATTCCAGTAAGTGGTCGTTGTGTAATATTTAGTTTACCGAGTAACTGTTTATCTCCTTTACTGTGAGTTGGATATGCTGCACATCTGAAAGTTTAAACTAATACGGGGGATTGTTAACATTGTATTTATGTCTGACTTTATCTTAGTTAATCAAACAGAGTTTAATATTGTGTTATTGTCAATCATTGTTACTTTTGGTTGATCCTAAATATGCAACGCTCACAAACCAGTTGTTCTTAAGGTACATAAGTTTTGCATTTATATTTCTTTTCATTACAAGATTAAGAACCTCTGGTAGCTCAATTGGTAAAGACGAAGGGTGTAATAGGTATATCTGTAGTAATACATAGGTCGTTGGCTCAAATACGGCTCAGAGGAATTGATTGTATTGCTAATAATAAACAATTTAATATTTTATCCGGTCAGGTATAATATTGGAATACCCAAAACTAAATTGCCATGCATATAAACATATCTAAGAAAAATTTTATCTCAATCCTAGATTGTCTGTGCTAGATTTATGGATGTTTTGTGACCTCAGTTCTCTTAACAGCTTAAAGTCCACAATTCATGCATTTTCGAAAATTTTCGTACATTCAAAATCTTACAACTAACTTGTTTAGATCTGCAAAATAAGATCTGTTTTCTCGTTCAACATCCAAAAAGTTTATATCACTAGCATTATTAAATATCTTTATACGAAGTATTCGTTTAACTTTATCATGCCTACAGCTTCTGATTCCATCAAACCTTCAACATCTAAAAATATGATACATAAACAACATACGTTTATATTTAGCTCAAAAATCTGATCTCGTCATATAATCAAAATCTGATGCGTTCAAACATTAAACATTCAATCTGATTTCATCTTACACAAAACATCATATTTTTATATAAACCTCCAACCACTTCTCTCCTCACAAATATAAATTCATATTTCATATCTAGCTTCAACATCTGATCTCATCACACTATAAACATTTATTCATTTAAACATTCAACATAAAAATGATGATACATAAAACATCACAATCATACTATCTAGCTCAAACATCTGATCTAATCATAACTACAACATCATATTTAACTTCAACAATTGACCTCATCATTACTGCAATATTTGATTCATTCAAATATCCAAAACCTAAAATGCTGATAACTAAAACATCATGATATGTCTATATCTAGCTTCAACATCTTATTTCATCATAACTACAACCTAATATTTTCATATCTAGCTTCAGCATCTAACGTCATCAAACCTGCAAAATCTGATTTATTCATAGCTAAATATCTGGTCGATTCATAAAATGTTATTTGTTAATTGGTAAATTTGATCTGTACATTTAATTTGTTTTATTATAAATTTTTTTAAATTGTAATATGTCATACAGTAAGTATGTCGTGTGGAGTTTTCTGTAATGGACCCAAAAAAATATGAGGATAAAAAGAGGCCATTCGAAGTAAAAATCAATCAAATTTGTCATATGAAACCACACAAAAAGTCGTATTCAAGCAGACTACTTCACTTCACTTTTTCTTCTCGTAGGGTTCCAGAGAGCTGAAGACACCCACTGTAGCTGTTTTAGGGCTTTGCCCTCTTCAGCCTTTCGTAGTCGTGATGTGAGGCATCGAGGACACTGTCATTGGAGAGACGGACTCGATGGTCGTTGCCAACAAAGTCAGCTGGATTCAGGTTTTGCTGCTTTCAGACGGAATTTTAATGTTAGCACAATGTCTCTTGGTGACTTATTCTTCTTCTGGCATTTAGATAACTGTGTTCTCGCCCAAAACAAATCATAAAGGTGATTTGTATTGGAAGAAGATAATATAAGTAATATTTTAACGTCAATTGAATAACTTTAAAGCATTAATTAAAGACAATAACATTTTTATGAATTTTTAGATAGTTTTTCTAAACTAATAAACATGTGAATATTTATATATTAAACAAAATCTAATTAATTCATTTTAATTTACAAATTGATTTGATTTCTGGGTGATTTAATGAAAATAATATTAAATGGGAAGCTCTTATACTGTTCTAATATACATTTTTTAGCATTATTGGAAGTTGTTGATATAAAATATTTTTATCTTGAATTATGAACATTTTTATCGTAAATTGAACATTTTATTACAACTGCGATCAAAACTGTACTTAAAAATTGATTGATCAAACCACCCACCCAGGGGAGTATTGTTGTTCTGGTTCGTGCGTGTAATATGAACTCGCGTGTAAAACGCTCTGAGTTGATTAAGTGAACAACTGGAACTAACCTGCCTCAACGTGGTATTTATTGGCTATTATTAAACCCTATTGTTAGTCACGTGAGGCCTGAAGTTACTATGAGTTATTTACAAGAGGATTACAGAGTTTAACTTAACTTTTATACAAAAATTGTAAATATATGTGTGTATTTTTATTGCTTGATTGACATACTTAAGTATGTATTTTTTTAATTCACATTTTGGAGAGTCTCGCATATTGACCTTGCATCATAAACCAGAGTTTCCTTATGTGTAAGAGTTCAAAAATTGTATCTTTCAATACTGCATATAGTAAGAGTATCAATTAAAAAATACAGAGGATGATTTGTATAAGAATTTTTTTAAACGTAATAAATATAAAATATGAATGCGATTTATGTATATTTATTTAATGTGCATTTTTTTTTTAGTTTTAACTTCTCTTGCTGTTTTAACCAAGTTTTCTGTTTTTAGTGTCTTTGGATTTTTATTCATAATTAATAAAAAATGAATAAAACTACTGGTCTGTAGTAGTTTCTGCCAAAAATTGATGAGAATCTGTCTAAAAATAATAGCGTTAGCCGTAATTTCCCAATAGAATAACATCGAGATTAGGTAGAACATATTTAGCATTTGTTAATGAACAGATGTAAATCAGTGTAATTTCGGATGATTACTGATGATCGTAATATAGGATAGGTCAGGCTTAATTGATTTAGAACCAAACGTAACAAATTTAGCAACGACGAGTGATAGAGAATTTATTTTTTTTTTTCAAAATCAAATTGCTTGATTAGAGCAACAAGTATGCTGGTCTTATTATTATTTACAAAATACAAGATATCATTTTCAAATTTATAAAAGAGTGTGTAGATCTGCTGGGACTGGAGGTGTTTTGAAATATAAATTTCACTACATTCATTTTGAATAACGTTTTCTCAATAAAAATAAAGAGATAAGTAACACGTTGGATAAAAAATCATACAATTTAGATACTCACTCTCACATCGGCGTTTAGAGCTGTGTGCTTTTTGAAAACTGCATGATTCTGCCTGCATGATGTATATCTCTGATGATGTATATCTCTCTGATAGCCAACCAATGTATGAATATGAAATCGCTCCGTCGGATTCAACAGGAAGCGTTTGCTGTATCCGTTATTACATTTGATACAACAGAAAATCAAATATGATATTACGCGGAGCAGGATATGTGCAATGCCTGTTTGTCAACCGTGTTTGTCACTGCATTGTTGTTTTTAATTACGTTTTTATGCTAGTTTAGAGATACCATTTGTGATCAATTTGATGATATGTTAAATCTACTGAGGAATATTTTTACTAATCAAATGCCCGTTTATATGTATGTTTTTAAATCTGACACAATGTGTATGTTGATCAATAATGATCCTACTAAGTCAATTGAACTTTTTTTGAAAAGAGTTAAAATTTTCAGTATTGTTTTGGAAGTTGACAAAAGTTGTACTGTAAATAATAATTATTTTAGATAAAAAGTTTTTTTACTTCAGAATTGATTGTACAAAATACAGAAATAAAATGGTTGTGTAAATTATTGAGAATGAATAGGTAAACCATTAGTATAAACTTCAAAGAGTTAGTGGCCATTCATGTTCGACCCAGAAATTGAAAATAAATTTGATTCCCTACCTTCTGCACCAACAAGTTCAAATAGTGGAGACGGAGGGTGTGGATAGCACCAATATAATTCCAGTTCCTTTCAACTTATTTTTAATGGTTGACTGCTAAAAAACATCTATTCAATTCAAAGGTTATAATTTCTTGATGTTAATTTTTATTTATCATGAATATGTACTAAACATTTTCTAAACACTCTATAACAATATTAAAGAAAAATATAATTTCATCCTGTCAACACAAATAAATAAATAATTTTTACTTTTAAACATGTTATTGTTCGTTAATAAACATACGGTAATACGTATAATTATAATAGAAATCTACGAACAAATAAACAAGCCAAGGAGAAATTTGGGCATCAACAGCCAAATTGGGCTAACAAAATTATTTATCTGATCCAAAGTTAAGATACAGTTCTTGTGTGAATATTTTTCAATCTTAGTTATTTTTTTATTTCTAAGGGAGCAAAATAAAAAAATACACCTCAAAATTTTATTTTAATTTTGTGCATAACAGTAATGTGGACCAAACCTAGTGAGACAGCTTAGCACAAAACTATACGCTAAATATTCTAAGGTAACTTTTACCGTTAATAGTTCTAAAGTAAAATACCAACCGGGCTATCCGTTAAGCCTAATAAAACCAACACTGATAATCCTAGAGAATAAATTATAATGACGTCATATTTCCAGTTTTTAATTAGCAGCCCGCATCATTGGGACCAGTGTCAAAAACCTCAACTGGTTTGGCGAAACAGGTAGTAGAACGTATATGAGGCCAATAACACTTCAGAATAAAAATTATGTTTTAAATTCAATATGTTTGGATTTACAGTTTAAATGTTTAAAACAGACCAACACGTAAAATACGAACCTATTCTTCATCGGTTATCAAATTTGTACCCGTGTGTAAGCCTCAAGGGAGGATATTGCAGTACAAGGGCAATATATTCCCCAGGGCCGTGTTATGGTTTGGGACAGCGGTTGTTTGCGATTGCTAAACACGACTGATAGTGAGGGGTGGTTTGACACCTTACCTGATGATACTTCGTAATCAAAAACTTACTTTACTTTATACTTTGCAGATTGAAATAGTTTTGAACTAAACCTTTTTATGATATCTAGTTATTCCCCCTCGAATAAGTTAAAGATTTTAAACAGCCGCGATTTTTAACATATAAATTTTAAAAATGTTATAATTTTTCTTCAATTATACCTTTGCCCTAAAAATCTGTATCAAGTTTCAACTTATTACAACGTAAGGTGGGTGTATGGTTAACTATAGTGTTTTAACAATTTTAAATATGATATTTTGTCTTTTTTATAGGTTAGGAATAATAATTTAAGAGGTCGGTAGAGAGTTCAGGGACAACCTGTATGAAAATAGAAGATTATGAAATTTTATGTGTAAATAGTTACGAGGGTTACAATCAATATAACAATCCCATTTTGTCTCTACAAACATTAAAATAAAACTAAGCTGTATATCCAAGGAAACCGACTAAAGAAAATAATTATATCCATTGGAATGTTTTCATAAATGGGCAAACCACATCTATTAATGTAATCACCATGATTCATGCGGTTTTTTTTTACTAATTTAAAACCATCGTTAGTTGAAGAAATACCTGAAAAGACTCACTATGTAGACATAGCAGAATTTAAAATGGAAAGAAAGGCTCAGATCAGGTATGTGATGAGAACTCTTCCGATCTTCACTGATAAGTGACAACATTATTTTTCTGTCTTATGAAGCATTACTACTAGGTAGGCCTAATATAAATTTTAAGAATAGTGAGCTATTTAAATTCAAACAATTCTTTACAAATTAACACTAAGATATCTGATTTTTGTTGATTTTTTTAATATTTGGCACTAAAAAAGTAGTAAGTAAGTACAAGATACAGTAAGATCATAAATTTAATCAAAATAAATATCTTATATATAACATTGTAGTATTAATACTGCAAATGATTTTCAGTGAGCGTTAGTAGGAAATAGTAGGCCTATCAGCAACTATCGACTTTGTCAATGTGGTACTCGTAACTGCAGTTATATCAATGCAGATTGATTTCCTTTAACCGATTTTTCTCCCTTCTAATTGCTTAATTTTCTAAAATTTTCTACTCTTATTACTTTACAACATTAATAAACGTTACTATCTTCAACTATCTTTTCACTATGTTTTACTAATAATACCTAAGAATGAACAACTTGAATGTGATACTTCGCTTACACAAGTTAACTAAAACTTGAATAAAATAAAATATTACATGCATAAAGGATAATTTAGTAAAAAAATCTATGAATAATTACTCAAACATAAAAAACGACAAACTGGTTTTTAATACAAATAATCTTAATTCCATCAAAATCGGAGGATTCAGCCTTGTTATTTTAGCTTAAGAGAGTGTATGTACGTGTGTGCATTTGAATTAAGTCACTAGTCAAAACTAACCTGTCTCAACCTGGTTTTATGCAGCCTTTTAAACCATTGTTATTTTACCCCACCTGTAAACACATGGGAAAAGTGGGCTCACGATCCTGGATGAGTTTTCTAACAGTTTATGCGTGGTTATAATTTGTTAATACCTTACTACGTTTTTATAAATAGAATACAGAGATGTTAGGAATGATTAATTACTCAGCAACATATTATTTTAATAATTTTGTTCTGATTTTAACAGGAACATTTTTCAGCAAAAACATTAAGAACATTATCAAACATTAAACTAGTTTTACTTTATATAAATGGTTCTTAGACATTTTATGAAAGACAAATTCTTAAGTGATTAAATTATATTAATCGACGGGTAATTCTACTTTTACATTGACTTAACGGTAAACAATACCTTTTGATACTCAAATTTCATTTAGTGTAATAATGTTTTTAATAATACTTTACTAATAAATATAAGTATTTTGGTTCAAAAAAAGAGGAGTTTATAAGAAGTTAATAGATAATAACAATAAATTAGTAATTAAATCCGATGATCTTGTTTGTTTGTTGGTTGTTTATTTAACCTGCTTAATAACATATGGTGAACATGATTTAACATGGCTCTTTAAATTTATACATACTGCAATGAGTTTGCTAATCATATAGGTTTTTTAATTCTAAATCAATTAATAAAAAAATTAATAAATGCAATTAAAATAAATGCAAAAATTCAATAACAAAACACAATAATGAATATTTTAAGATGAAGTTTAAAAACTCATTCCAATTTTATTCATAGGAAAAGTATAGTTCTAAATCACAAACATATAATTTTTTATTGAGGGTTTTAGAAAGCTTTGGGGTAACAAACATGTGTCAAATATTTTAGTGAGCTTCGGAAATTGAAAATAAACATTGTACCTATGGCCCCACTCTAATGTATTAAGGTGATATGAGTAGCATTCCAAAGCATTATCATAAATCAGCATACAAAATTAAGAGTAAGAACATGTCATAGCATCAGTTTAGTAATGTTCCTTATAGATTTACATACAAATCAATTTAAATCCATCTAATGTTTAAATTGTTATTGAAAAGAATACACTATTGTACAGTTTATATTCCAAAAGAAACTAGAAGAGAATACAAAGGAACCGACTCTGTACAATGGATCAGGTGAGGTCAAATATTTACTTAGTCTAAGATGGTGAAGCACCCAGCGCTACGTGCAACATTGTTGCTGCCTTCGTCCGGACTGGGAAATGCCTCGTTGTGGTCTCTACACAGACATGCGGAGTACTTGGGCCAACTGTTGGGGAATGAAAACTGCAAGATTATTGGAAATTCATTCTGGTCATGTACTCAGGTGAGTATAGAAAATTAAACCATTGTGGGAACCAAACTTTTGCTCTCATTTTGTTCTATGTGATAGTTTGCAATTATTTCTTATATTTACAGTAGCTTAAACTAGTTTCAGTTTTGTAATAAATAAATTCCAAAGAATTAGAAGAATATATTACTTAAAAATGTAATAAATTCTATTAAAAATAAATAAACGATCAGAAAGATATCGTGGAAGGATAAAAAATACATGGTATGATAAAATATGTATCCAAGACTTGTATATACAATATGTATATACAATTATTACAAACAACATGAATTGGTTGTAGCGAATTCCTCCTCCCTCGCTTAGTATCGTCAATCTATATTTGTAAGTTTGATTCAAAAACGTCACAATTAACTGAAGTTTTTACTATTATTTATCTCTTTTACAGCATGATAAAATTGTTAATCCATATAAAATTTAAAAAAAACTGTTATTTTATAAATAAAATCTGAAAACCTTTTGTAATGTTGATTTTTTCATCCTGTTACGTTGCTTGTTCACCAGGTTTGCAATAAAATGTTCAAAATTTGATTTTCGTTTTTCTAAAATTGTTCTATTTAATTAGCTTATATTGCAGATTATAAAATATTACTCAATAAATATTGAGAAAATTTTTGAAAACTTAAGCAAAGTTGTTATTACTATAGCAACCAGACTTTGAATATATGATTTCAGGTAAGATTTATTTTATTTTATTTGTGCAGTCCAACAAGCAACTCAGTAAAACAGAAAAACATCGTCAAGGTTTAACCTAGCTTAAACATAAATTTATAAAGATATAAGAAAAACTTATAGTGTTAAAAGAATAAACCAACTAACTAATCCATTGCATTACTAATATTTTAATACGATACACCATATTATAAAATGTACAGCTTTTGTGAACACTACAAAATATTTCTTAAGCAGTTCTACTTTCTTAATAATACTATAAAAATGTATATTGAGGTATTTTTTCTATCAAAATAAACGAGCAATAGTTTTAATAATGTAGAAATAAAAAAAGGTAAAATAAAGTAAAATACAAAGATACATCAATAAAATCAAAAAACAAATTATCTCTTTTCACAATAGTTTTCAACAAAGAAAACAGGTTTTACTTTCCCCTTCAAGATAACGGATAACAGCTTCTCGTTGTTTTATGTTAATTACTTATCTGAGACAAAGCACAACAGTTAATTTTATTAAATTTTGCTAACTTTTGCAGTAATTTATCTGTTAAAATTACTTATCATTAATTTGCAAAAAAGTAATTAATTAATTGTTGTTTGTTGTCTTCTGAGATAGAAAGATATGGTTTATAGACCAACAAAATTTAAAATAAACTTTTAAATAGTCTGTATGTTATAGTGTACTATGCAAATGATATTGTTTACAAAATTGTTAGTTTTATATTAGTTTTGAAAAATGTCATTTTATATTATTATGCAAACTAATAATATGGTAAAAAGCTTAGTAAGATTCCAGAACAATTTTGATGGGCTTAAAAAACTCTTTTTATTACAAAGAAATATACATTTGGGAAGTTAATAAATACACCCGAAATATATAATTTGTAATTATTCTTCAATGGTGTTTTGTCTTGTTTGATAATAGTTCTTAGTTAAAATCAGTAACATATTTTTTAGTTGAACTGGACACAATTTGCAATAAATTATTCATTAAAATCATAACTGATCATAGCTGGTCAATGAGAATGTATGGTATAAAATTTCAACGTAACGAAAGTAAAATGTAGTTTCCTCAACAAACACATTTTAGGGGAAAATATTTATACGGGCTTAGATCTATAAACATGTTATTGTAACCCATACAATAATTTTAAATTATCATTTATGATGTATACTTTGTTAAAAAGAAAAATTTAATGTATTATACACATTTTTATAACAATATCAACATATTTATCAAATTGTGAAAAAAATGTGTTACACAATTTAAGATAGCTATTTCTAAAGTTAGAAAAGTTTTTCATGAATATTACCTTACATTGTAATCAAGCCCTGGACGAGATGACATGTACTAATCCGTCTCAGTGTGGCGGGATTGCAACAATCCTGAATGGATAAAGGCCATCAGTCATTCCAAAAATAACTCTTATTTTAGAATTTTTCTTCCTCATTGTGAAACGCTTTTAAATTACATTTTTATGTGAAGGTTTAGCCATTAAACAATTGTTAATAATTAAATACCATCATTTCCAAGTATTCTTTATAGGTGGACAATTTAATTTGATTTTCAAATCTTGGCTGTTGGAAATAAATTATAAAATTCATGTGGTGAAAACATTTAGAAATAGTGATATCTTTTTATTTCATACTACACTAGTATTTATTTCTTTTTTATTTCTTTATTATTTATTTATTTATTTCAAGTATACACTAAGATTTTTTTTCAACTCCTCCGACAATTTCCAATTGATTTTCAAGTTTTTTTTTATGTCGTAGGGACTTGGTACGTACCCTAGTTCTTTCCGCCAACAATTTATGAAAATTGGCCTTAAATTAGAAAATATTCCCACTTCAATAACATTGGGATTTTGCTGAGCATTTTAAACTTCTATATATTTAATGATCAGCTTTATATATACATATAAAGAAGTTTAAAATGTTCAACAAAATATGAAATATTTTATTGTCAGGTTCATTTGATTTTATATAGCTAAACTAACATGCTTAGCAATGTCATGAAATATTTCAAATTAAATTGCACGATATCGAGCAACAAAATGAACTAGTATTAATTTCATAATATTTTATAAAATAATATTCAATAAAATAATGTTTTATTAGCTTTGAATTTAAATTATTAGATTCTTTTTTATGTGATCAAAAGATTCACGACATGTAATAATTTTAAACATAAAATGTTTATTAGTGCGTGTTTTTAAATTGAAGAGGTATTAGTTTACAATCATACGTGACAGCTACAACGGCATAATACGAAGTAAGTTTAGAAAGTGTGTATTTAGTATCAAATATCCTGATTTCAAGATACTAAGAGATTTAAAGTTTAAAAGAATATAATGCATTCATCCCTCGAGAAAAACTAAGTCCGGAATTGTTTTAAAAGTTTCCCAGAGTTTCGCCTTTTGCATTAACTTCTGACTAAGTATATACATTATTTATTTATTACTTTTACTTCATTCTAAAATTTACTATAAAAATTTTAAAATGAACTATATCTTTAAAAATTAATTTAGAAACACTTGATTGAACATCATGTGTACACTTAAATCCATCTGCATGCATATAAAAACAAATCGAAAATAAATACTAAACTTGTGTAACATTTACAATAAGAATTAATTTATTATATAAAATGAAATTCATTGGTTTACATGAAACATGCCAGTAAATAGTTTTATGGCACGGTTAAATAAATGTAAAACTTACAATTACAAATTTTAGAGAACAAAATTATTTTACATCAATAATACCAGTCATTTAAACATTTTCTTATTTTTTTCTGTTCACATTTACAAATAAACTAGAATTAAAACACTAATTTACGCAAAAATATAATTTATTAAGTTTTTACCTAATTTGGAAAAAACCACACTATTTGTAATTATTTTAATAAATTATCATGGTTGAATAAATTGAGTAATAATTTATTTCTTAGAAATATTTCACGATGAAACTCAAAAGTTTATTTCAATTGAAATACCTTGATCTATAATAGTTTCATAGAATCTATTCTATTATAGAATCAAATGTCATTTTCATATGCCTCCTCTTGGATACAGCGCGTTAATTTGTTACTTCATCACTGGTAGAATGCTAAGAAGTTCAAATGACCAAAGTGTTTTTATATTACAAGGATCATTAAATAGTCGATACATTTTATATTCCACATATTTCATAGGGTTCAGAATTTTGTTTTTTTACTCAAATATAGTTTTGCTCATCAGTTATGTAATACAAAATTGTTTTAACTGCACGGAAATTAAATCTTATTTTAATACTCATACAATAGAAAAATTATTAATAGCTGAACCTTTGTGGATCATAACGATGGTAATTTTTGTCTATAACACCTGAGATAAATATTATAGGTTTTATACTGTAACTATTTAATATTCAAGTGTAGTGAATCTACATCACAGTGTAGTAAATCCACATCATATAAAATTTGATTGCACTAAGCTATTGTAACGGTAATCCTCTTCATAGTGGTATACACCTAAAAGTTGTAGAGTATTGCTTTAGGAAAGTTTGCTTTAATACTACATCAGTTGAATAGGACTGTTGCAAATTTCAGAGAGGGCTTAGAGCTTACAAGCAGGGAATCCTATTATGGCATATCATTCACGTTACATGTCTCTTTGTTTTACCGGAGTTTAGTTAAAGTAACAAATAAAATAATAACCGTTTTTACAGATTACGTATAAAATATTCTTCTAGACTTTGCAATTTATAAATTAAAATATTACCTAAAGAATAAGCCATTGTAAATAACTATAGCAATTATTTTATCAATTAATTAATAGGTATATTTATTTAAATAAAAGATTATCTAAAATCACCTATCAGTGTTTTCTTTTTTTTTTTTAATTGCCTTTTATGTATACTTCTAGAACAACAGTTTATCGTTGGATTATACTTTAGAAACACAGGCAGCCGAATAATGTGTGTGTTCCTGAGGCGAGATTCAAATCCACTCCCGTTGGATGGTATTAGTACAATGTGTATTATATAAATATAAACTATCTTAGTTGTTTATCTAGTTGTAATTAGATTACTGACTGACAGTCATGGTCGCCATATGGCTGATCTCATTCTGAATAAATGTTCAAGCAACATAAGTGAAGTGATTGGTTGAAGTGGTTTTGTGAAACCAAGTGGAAAACTGGAACATATTATTTGTAACGTAGAGTCTATTGCTAAGGACATGGACAAAAATGATGTTTTGATTGTAATGGGTGGTACTAATAATGTAAAGTCAGCACCCTGTAGTGATGAAATCTTGACTCAAATGGATTCTTTATTTAAGAAAACCTTAAATACTCGATTAGTTATTTTAGGTCTTCCTTTCAGGCGTGATCAGCCTAAACTAAATGAGAATATTTCTTTTATAAATGAACAAATTTCAAAGGCTGTTTCAGGAACAGAGCATGTACAGTTTTTACCATTAGATTCAGTTTTTAATAGTCACTTTTATCCTAGATTTGGGTTGCATTTTAACATCGCTGGGAAAAAAACGGATTGCTGATCTCATTCTGAACCATGTAATGCCACTATCCAAATCTCAACCCATCCAGAAAATTCCCGTTCACATATCTTCCTCCCGCAATAGCTTTCCGCCCTTGAGACCTTTGAATAATAACCAGAGTCATTTTTTAGGAGCAACATTTTTACCAACAACAATTCAATCTTGTTCAAAACCCCTAAATGTGGTACCCAATATAGACAACAATACAGTGCTTCGAATTTTACATCAGAATGTCCAGGGGCTCATTTCTAAGTTCTGTATGTTTGAGATATTCACTGACGTCATGTCACCCCATGTAATTTGTGTAGACATTTAACATTTCCTTCGTGAAGACGAATTTAATTCCTTCTCTCTTCCTGGTTATACAAATGCAGCTGGGTTTTGTAGATCTAGCATGGATAAAGGTGGAGTGGGCATTTTTATTAAGGATTCAATACCTTTTAGAAATGTTGATGTTAATAAGTTTTGTGTTGAAGGCTTTTGTGAAATGGCTGCCATCAATTTTGATTCTGACAACATCTCTCATTTCTTACTTGTTGTTTATAGGCCACCACAACTCACGATTGATAGTGTTGACCTTTTCCTCGAATCTCTACATGATTGTCTTGATTTATTTTCTAAACGCAATGTACGAATTTTGGTAGCTGGTGATTTTAACATTGACTTGGCTGTTGAAGACAGATCTTCAAAGCAACTTGTAAATTTATTCTATCTTTTGGCTTGAGAAGTACAATTTTTTCATACACAAGAGAATTCAATGGATCTAAAACCCTCATTGATAACATATTTTGTAACATTCCAACAAATATGGCATATAGTGATGTGGTAATTTCAGGTATCTCGGACTATTATGGTCAGGTAATGAATATCAAGGTGACTGCTCCTACTCCCACTTATTCTCCTAAATTTACAGTGAAAAGATTTTTCAATGATGAAAACATTAGAATTTTTAAGTGTCTTCTTAGGAAAGAAAAATGGGATAGCGTTTTTGAAGCTAACAGCTTAGATTGTAAATTTGATAGTTTTCTGTCCACCATTACCTTTTATTTTGAGTTGGCATTTCCTTGCAAGAAAGTGAGAGTTCATGGGAAGAGATCATTCACTAATGTTAAGTTTGATTCTGCACTTCTTGAACTTAGGGAAAATCTCCTTCGCCTTCATTATGTAACGAAAGATTTTCAATCATCGCATCCATTGAGGAAATCGTATCTAGATCTAAAAAAGAAATACAGGTCAGAAGTCAAGTTGGCAAAAGCTAAAAAGGTCTTGAATCATTTGGATAGATCGGACAATAGATCAAGAGCGGTTTGGGATATCATTAAAGAAATGGTTCCTGATATGTCATCATCATCTCACAGAAATTTCACACTCATGAAAGATGGACAGCTAACAAATAACCCTGGTATTATAGCAGACTCCTTCAACACTTTTTCTTCAGTATGGGTAATTTTGATAAGACTCCTATAGCTTCTACTCATCTTAGTGAAATTCCATGTACCACTTCTTCTCTTTACTTGTACCCAACAACCACTAATGAAGTCATCAGTGTTATAAACTCACTCAAATCCAGTAACTCCACTGGTAAAGATGGGTTTTCTTCTAGAATAATAAAGGAAATATCTGAGTCAATTGCTTATCCGTTGTCATTTCTTGTCAATTTGACTTTTGAACAGGGTTCATTCTCTTCTGTTCTGAAATCAGCAGTTGTGAAACCTTTATTGAAAAAGGGAGATCCAGTTATCAAAGATAATTATAGACCCATTTCTTTAAGCTCAACATTTTCTAAAATTCTTGAAAAGATCTTCTTAAATCGCTTGAATCCATTTTTAATCTCTAATGACGTCTTGTTTCAAAACCAATTCGGTTTCAGGAAAGGATTTTCAACTGTACACGCTATGTATAGTTTCATCTCCAATGTTTCTAAAGCTCTTGACAACAAAGAAAGTGTTTTCGGAATTTTCCTGGACTTAAGCAAGGCTTTTGATATGGTTGACCATAATCTGCTTTTGCAAAAACTCCATCTAATTGGTATTAGAGGGAAATCAATGGATTGGGTGTCATCTTATCTCATTGGTAGAAAACAGTCAGTGGAAATATCTTTTACTGATAAAGATGGCTGTATTTGCAAGCACCAGTCTGAGGAAATCGAAGTTCGATCTGGGGTGCCCCAAGGATCGGTCCTTGGACCAGTCCTCTTGTTGTGTTTCATCAATGACGTTGCCCTCAGTATTCCAGATATTGATCTGTGTTTATTCCAATAAATGCCGAACTTCACTTGAAATGTAATACACTTATTCAGTGGTTTAGCGATAACAATCTTCTCGTCAACACAAATAAGACCCAATTCATCGATTTTCAATTGAAACTCCCAAATGGGTTGTTTTTCAAGTCAGTTATGATGATTGGGGACAATGAGTTTGAATCTTGCCGGCAATCTAACTTCTTGGGACTGGTTTTGGATTCAGACCTTAAATTTTCATCCCACATTGACAAAGTGTGCAGGAAATTAAGTAGTGGTATTTTTCTTCTTCGTCGTCTCGCCTATTTCGCCAGCATAGAAGTTCTCATATCAGTTTATCATGGTGTGATCCTTCCTCATATGACTTACTGGCTGGGTAGCTGAGTGGTTAAAGAGCTCGCCTTTGAAACTGAAGGTAGCCGGTTCGATCCTGAGAAAAGTTAGTGCTTTTTGATGGTTCGATTCTGGACCCAGCTGCCTTTGGTCATTGGGCTATTAATTAATGATCCTGACAAATAAAACAGCTGATATTTGTCAGTAACAAAGCTACACCTCATCTGATCCATCACAATCATCACACTCACCCCTTCAGTCATACTCACCTTAAAATACGCACCACAGAGTGCGTCGGTGTTTCAAATAAAGTATCTAAAGTATCTAAAGTATGGTGTTGCCATTTGGGGTGCTGAGACAGAGAGGCACAAACAGATTTTTCGCCTACAAAAGAAGGCACTTAGGTTGATCTTTGGTTTTCAGAAGTCCCAATCATGTAGAGGTGTTTTTTTCTGAAAATAATCTCTTAACTTTTCCTGGTTTGTATATTTTGAACTGTCTAACTTTTTTGGCAAACAACAAAGACAAATTTCACTTTAAAGATAAAATTTCTGGCTATAGTTTCCGTAACCAATCTTCCATAACCATTCCTCGCCATAGAACAACCATTTTTGAAAATCAAACCTATTACTCTTCAATTACACTTTACAATAAATTACCTCCCAACCTAAAACATGTTTCAGATGCATTTAAATTTAGAATCAACCTGAAACAGTTTCTTTTAAAAAAAAAGAATACTACAGTGTGCGTGACTTTTTGAATGATGATTTTTATTTTTAGTTTATGAATATGTTTATGCTGTTGTATCATCTCTGTCGATCACTTTAGAATGTTAAGTATTTTTCATTTATTTTATTCTGTATTGTGACTTGTTGTCAATGCTATAATTTATAGTCTTATGACAATAAAGATATTTGATATGATTTGATTTGATATCTGAAGAGGTAAGCAATACAATCCATAAGAATTATTGGATCGAAATTGCTTGAATCGTTGCCAAAGTATTTTTTTATAATGACAAAATAAACTACCTACAATCATGTTTCATTGATAAAATATGATTTATCATTTTTGCTAAATAATCTCTATAGATTTTCCTCAGTTCTCACAAATATAAGAAAAATTAAATAAATAAATTAAAAATTATTAAGTATGAATAATACTCTGATTTATTTACAAATACTTCTTCACTAATTACACGTACATATCACTTGACACTGTACTAACTTATAAATTAGAATTGAAAGAATGAAAATTAGCTTTGCCTTACACGTGTTAAGGCTTTAGTAACACATGTTCTATAGCGTCGAGACATGTTACTAAGAGACCGCCTTAACAGGAACCCATAACCTACAGCGAGGCCATTATACAATGATAACCTTAGTATAGCGGCACTTACTATAAATTGTGTTGACTCGAGCAGTTGCACATAATATATTTCTAATTTCTAATTGAAATTTCTAATATGAAATACACACATATAATATATATATATATATATATATATATATATATATATATATATATATATATATATTTATATATTTATTTATTTATATTTATATATAATTTTAAAACTCTACAACATCATTTCTCAACTTGGGGTCTCTCCTACTTTATTTTCAACGAAGAATGCTTACAAAGAAACACTTCCAGTCAAGGGAGTGGAAGATGCTGAATATTGACATTTTCGTCAAAATGTTGCATAAAGTTTTGTTGCTGACTCGTTATGAATCTTAATTTATTTTACCAGGGCATTTGCTAATGGAAATTGTTTAAAAAGAAATTTACCTATTTCTTAATACTTTATACTATCAAAGACTTGTTTAACTTGTATTATGAATACTTACTTAATAATATTGTTAAATAATAACATATTGATTGATTATTGAAATATTTTAATACTCTGTTACTTATTTGATTTTAAGGATACGTTTAAACGGATTGCATTTTCCTAACATTTAAATTAGTTTTTAACAATTCTTAAATTCTTGAAGATCTAGTGAAAATATTGTTCGCAATCAACATTTAAAAACAATTCTACATTTATTTGCCCACAGAAATATGCTTAGTACTTTATGTGTTAATTTTTTAACACATTTATAAATTCATAATAGATCTCCCTATTATTTGCAAGTACGCCGAAGACATACTTTTCTAATAATAATAAAATTAATGTGTAATTTGGCTTTAAAATATTTCAAGTTAATGGGATGAATAATGAGTTTTTTTAAGAAAATAAGCCAGAGTACTTCAAAAGCCTTTTATGTTAATTACTTTCGGAAAAAATATGTTCCTCAAAATCTGATTATGTTAAAAACTCTAAATACTTCACTCAGTATTTGGAAAAAAAGACAACCTGATCTTATTCTGAATATGTTGGGTTGAAACTTATTTTTAAAATAAATTTATTTATATCTTCACTACATGTTCAAGGGAAATAAGTTAAATTATGGGTATTTTTATGTTCAGTCATAGTTGGATATTGCTTTTAAACATTTAAGGTCGTAGAAACTACAAAAAGGTATAAATTTGCAGCATAGATTCACGTAATTTGCTAATGGATAAGTTACCTACTTGAGTTGAGTAACTGCTCTGGAACACGTACAGAGGTTACCACTTTGTAACTTGTAATGACTTGAATATTACTTGTAATGTATGTTATCGAATCTCGATGTAAAATTGGTATTTGATAAGTAATTTGTAAACAATTTGGCAATAGTTTCTAAAAGATGGTAATTACTATAATTACTCATAGACTCTCGTTTAATTATGTACACTTGATCATGTATGGAACTCATTTCTCATTATAGCTTCGTAGTTAAATTTTCCTTTCAAAATAATATAAAAATCTCCAAAATAATATTTTTAAAATAAGTAAATGCATAGTTTTACCATTTAGTTTGTCTTTCATTAAAAATAGATGATTAAATGAATCGAGGGAATAGTCTACATTTCTTTAATTCTAACTGTTGAATAAAACCCGTAATTATTACCTGATAAAGCTTTGAGGATTTCTATCTTATATTATTTTGTTTTATTTAACAGTTTCGGTGAGCTTTTGTCCATCAGTCTCTTATTGATCTTTTTTTACTTACAAACAACAAATGATAATAAAACAAAGAAATATAAATTTATGGAGATAGTTACAAAATACAAAATATTAAAAAAATGATATAACTAGGCTATTTATTATAAATTTCTAATATGGAATCAATTGCAATAAATGGAGACAATCTAAACTTTTTTGTTACCCAACCATTTAAGGTATTCTAATATAAATGTTTAGATAGTATAACTTTCTCAGTTTAGTAAAAATTACACTTTAGTGTTTTTTTCTACCAGTGTGTTAATGTGTGAGGATAGAAATAACGACAGGACCGATGTCAGCTTAAATTAGCGATAAAGTAGATTTAGAGACTAAGTCCAAGAGGATTTGCAAGTTAATACTGTACAAAATTAATTGCTCTCATCTTCTGAGATCCTTGTGATGATAACGAGTGAAAAATGAGTTTTTTGTATCAGAAACTCCTTAAAAATAAAAATAAAAATCTGTTTTTACATTATAACTTTAGATTGTTTGAAAAAATAATAAGGTTGAACCGTTATAAGTTATGGAAACGAAATATATAAAGAAATCATTGACTTATAGCCCTGTTTTGACATTTCTATCTTATGTTAACACTGTCTTTTTTACCGGCTTCCCTCTCGTTACTCACCGTTAGATTTAGCTCGTTCGCTACGCTCACTCACCGTCACGCTCGGCCCTATATGTAAGAAATAGCTTAAATACCAAATATATGAATAAATTTTATAAGAACCTTGCATTGAATTTGTTTCTTAGCCACCAATAAAAAAGACAAAATTGATTTTCGGATTTTTTATACAAACATTTGTTTTTATTCTTTTGTATATTTTTTTTTTTACTAAGTATCCTAAGTTACTTCTGATACCTTCAAGAATATGTGTACAAAGTTTCATGATGATCGGCTTAGTAGTTTTCGTGTGAAAGTCAAACAAACAACAGGACATTCACATTTATAATATTAGTAGGATTGTATAAATTAAAAGCTTACTGCACTCATTCTATAAATGCAATCATTTTGTAGTTTTTAATTTTAAAAACTTTGAATTTGGTTTTTAGGAAAATACAAAGTTTGTAACAATAAAGTATTATTAACTGTACAAGTGCTTTATTATAATGATTACCAACCTTAACACTAAAAACGTCTTGCATTATTAAAAACATATTTTATTAGCTATACATTCTACAGACCATTTATAATTAAATGAAACATAAATTTACTATTGACATTATAACCTGGACAAATATATTGTAGAGGTATGTGGAATAGTAAGTTGTTTTTTAACAGTAAGATGAACAGGACAAAACGCAGTTAATTGCTCTAAACATTTTACCGATATTTCATTTAAATTATGTTACATACCAACTAATCCCAATATTTATAAATATAAGCGTTATAAGATTATTTAATTCATATCATCTACAAAATACTCCCAATATGTTAATTGTCATCAAATGGACCGAGGGTTTTCAGCTTTGTTTAACTTAAGTTTATAAAATTCATTCCAGTAAGCACAACGAGATAGTATGTTGAAAACAAAACGTGCCCCAACCCAGCTGGCCTAGATCGGTAAGTGATATCGTCTGTACCAAGTTTGAATAATACAGAGATATGAAGTTATTATTTACCCTAAGGGCAATGCTGCAAAGTTTTATAAATTAAAACTAAATAGTAACATGAATCTCCAATTTTGGATAATAGTGATCCTCATGGGTATATACTGGGTATCCCAAAATCCTTGGATGGTCAAATAGTTTGTGTTACAATATAACGGCGATGAAATTTTATGGGTATATTTAAGCCATAAAATTCTTCTTTTTTGTTGTTAAAATTCTTCTTTTTTCACTTCTGAGGATGGCCTACCCAGAAAGTCTTTTCAATCTTGCATTTAATTATAGATCAATATGAAAATATTCAAATCCATTGGTTTATCTTTAAAAGGAAGTCTTGGGAAAATTTCAGTGCTTACGCCTTTTAAAAAGGCTTTGATTCATAATTGATAAATTTTAACTCAAAATGTCAAATGTATTGTAGGTTATTGCATATTGCAATTTTTTTGTAAGGTCGTGTTTTGAGATTTTGTATCGATGGATAGCTTTACTTTATTTATTTATCTTTTCGTATATGAATACTTTCATCACGTTAGTATTTGACGATGTAACTGGGTTATTCTTCCCTTTAAAAGTGAAACTATAAATGTTTTGACCTTTTTGAAAAATTGAACACTGATTTAATCTATGCCCGTTGTCATTAAATCAGAAAATACTGCATAATTATAATCTTTATTTAATCAAAAGCAGAAGAGCATTTTACTAGCTATCCATAAAATGTAAAGGAGATTAAATTTCAATAGGTAATATTATTCATACATTTTGTTTTATACTAAAAGGAAAAAATGCAATATAAAACCTCTCAAAATTGCTTCACAAACAATTATTGTTTCATAGCCTATTTATTTTTAGTTAAATATACAATCTTATGATAAATGTATCCTCGCTACTTCAGCGCAGACAGACTATTTCGTCTGTGATTTCCCAGGATTGCCTTTTTGAAATATATTCCTACGTTATTTATTTTCTTAGTTTTTCTCCTCTTTAAATATAGAACTTGACCACATTTATAAATTTCGATAGTTTAATATATCTGTTAAATCGCCACAGGAATGTATAAAATAATGTTTTTTATCTTACACATTTTTAGTGTTTTTATGTTAAAAATTATCTTTAAGATGTACAATATTTCAATAACAATAACAGAGATTATAAATTTGTATAAATTTTAAACAATATTTTTTTAAAACTTAACTTGATAACTAAAGATATTATAATGAAGGAGTCCCTTGAATCCATTTGCAAATATTATTGCTGACGAGACTAATTACATTTACATTTAATTAATGTAAATTTCAGTACTGCCAACAACAAAAGTCTACCGGTTAACTTATTACTACCGACATTGGAAACATACTATTTATTATCTTGTATTTGTGTTTTTAGGAATTTTACTTTGATAGCCTGTTATACTTCAAACTCAAGAAACACTTCACTCGAATGTCAAGTTATGAAAATAATAAAAACATTAATAAAAAAGTATTATAATTCATTTTGTTACTTATAAACCAACAGGAAAGAGCAATTTTGTAATTTTGTACATTTTATATAAAATATAATCAATACATATTGCACTGTTATCTGTTAATTATTTGGAGGTATTATGAAAGAAGCCTAATTACACTGGCAGTACATTAATTTAATACCCAGTGTTGCCAACAAAAGACCATCTCATTAACTCAGTGCTACCAACATTACACGTGCTTCGTTGAAAACAGTAATTATCTCAGCTTGTACTTTTTCAGCTTGATTCGGAATTCATTAATAAAAAATGTACCCCCCAATAATGTTTTTCTATTCATATTGACACAGTTGTAACATGACGATAGTTTCAAATAGCAATTATTTTCTCTTATACAATAAGTTTTCTTCTTTAATTTTTTCTTTTTTTGTATGTAAAATAATTACTTAATTATTAAGTGAATTTTATAGCAATACCCTTAATTAACCATGCAAAGACTCGAGGGTTTTTGTTTAAACACGTTCGATGTTAATGGTTTATTTTTTATATTCAAACAAAACTATTTAAAAACCTCAATAAAGTGATATAATTATTTTATATAGTTCCTTAATCTAAATTAACTTTATACGTATTTTAATTACCATAATCCATTCAAAGTTACAGAGTTAAAAATCCGTGTCAACATATAATTTATTAGAAATAATTACCACTAGGAACTATTGCAATATCTAACTTGAACATATTAAAACTTGCATCATTATAATTATTTTAGATTTATCAAAGATTTGATGTGAGCTATTTATGAATGGTCTTAGTAGCGTATTTTAAGTTTCGTTTAAGTTATATGACATTTCATGGAATTCGGTGTTATTAATACTAAAAAACGAAATTGGTTTGTGTTCAAGTTAAATATACCTCCTTTGAAAATATTGTTGCTATTGGCAAAAAAAATTAAATATTCTTTAAAATATATTATCTTAATTTTTCAAAATATTTTCGTAATAATTAGAAGTAACTGTATCTCATATTCAAATCACATATAAATAATCACTTTTTGTGTGAAAACATTTGTCTTTTAATATTTACATTTTATAGACAAAGAAGTTGTCGTTTTCAAACTGCATTCAGTCTACCAGTCTATGCTAAAGCTTACTTGGATTGTGATTGCATGATTTTCGCTTCAAAGTTTGATCAAGATAAAAGCTAGTTTCGGAATTGAATTTTGAAACTCAATAAACTCTTTATAAAACCTTTGATCCTAAAGAGCTTACACAATGAGAACGTCAATGTGAATCTGAAAACCAAGTTCTTTCAATTCAGAATATCTTTCATCATTTTTATGGGTTACCGCTTAATTTAAAACAGTTTGGAGGAAACATCATGTTAGAAACATCTCTTTTACCATAATACCCTGTGCAGAGTAAAATTTTAAACTTCATCATTCTTCTAAGAATATTTTAGAGTAAAGCACTTGTTCTTTAATACATCTGACAACTATCCTAATAGATATGTTTGTAATTTTTACCAACGATTTCTTGGAGACAATGTTGAATTACAACTTTCAACTGACATGTTCACAAATTGATGAAAACTATGACATAAAAAATGAACTGTTAAGTTTAAAATCGAAGTTGGAATTGAATTCAAGAATTTCTGAATCAGCCTATTCATAAATGAACAAAAAACAAACATTTTATTTATTTTTTTATTGAAAAAATGCAAAAGTTTAAATTATAGAGTGTCAAATTCAAATAGGATAAGTTTAATGTAACTGGTCAAGTATTAATCCTGTGTGACTGTAGACCAAATGTCAACTTGAATTAGGCAAAAAGAGGGTTTAGACGGAAGAGACGTTTGCAAGTTTGTTCTGTAGGATTGTTACACCAGCTGGACTGAAGTTCAGCGGATGGTTTATCATATAAAATCAAACGATTTCCGTAGAAATTATTCAAAAAAGATGTTTTCCTACAAAAGTTTATCGAAATTTATATCACGCTTACAAACCCAAAAAATGAGTATTTTGTTAAAATATATACCAAAATAAGGTTTCTCTTGCTAAAAACAACCACAATCGGCACTCATTAAAAACAAAGAATTATTTTAATAAGATTTAAATATTTTCCCATTATTAATATTGTGTGGATTTATTAATTATTTTATTTACTGTCTACTAATTATTATTATTGTTATTATTAATTGTTATTTTTACACATACGTTGTCCCTTAAGATAAACTTCTTTTAATATGCTACAGTACATTAAAACCAGTTTCCCGTTTTTAAATTATCTTAAAAGTTTAACATTAAAATATATAGGTAGCTAGAACAAAGCTTGAAGTAGGTAACAAGTTCTGAGAATCCGATTTAAATTGTTGGAAATCACTGAAACGTAATTCGACAAGTTTAGAAATTTAATTCAAGTAAGTAAACTTGTTATTCTAATGAGCCCAAGAAGTATATTGATTGTGGATTCATTTTACAAATAGAATTAAAATACAACAAATTTTTAGTAGGGCGCTTGCGTTTTGTTAATGTTTTATTTTAATGTTGTATAGTTTTGTGAAATATAAGCTAAAATTATGAATTGATACTCTCTTATTCATTTTAAAGTTACAGTACAGTTTACTGGTTATCTTTGTGTCAAAACCCATCTTAAATGACAATTTCTACTTATCATGTATTATTATAGATTACTGAGTACATTTATTGTTTTTAAAGCTGATTTAAATACAATTCAGTATTTATATATACTTGTCAGTATATTATCTTCTTAGATATGAGATATATAAGGACAAAGTTTTTACCTCAAGGCTTTCTTGTCTGATATTTATGACACTAAAATAACTACCCGCATGGAAAACCCGGAGCTAAAAAACGTGACAGTTGTGAAAAAACATCACTGTACAGAAAGATGTTATCTTTTAGTACGAATATTGAATATTGCAGGTGATATAGATCACATTCAATTGGGAACATAGTGTAAGAAATTAGATATGTTTTATAACTATTAGTTTTAATCCTTAATTATTTTCCTGGTATTTGTCATATTACATATAAAACAAACGTACTTACAGTAATCATTACAGGGGGAAAGCTGTATAGGCTACATGATTAACTAAAATGCTATGTTATTAAGAGTCATTTAACTTGAAAATGTATTGTCAATACACAAAACGCTTTATTGCAAATCATACAATTTAAATTGTACAATCCAAGCTAAAATTCAATATATTTTATTATTAAATATACTATAATAAAAATAATACTAATAGGCCTATTGCAAATAAAATTCGTTGTTTATTCCCCCCAATTTAAAGTTAGAAACAAATTTAATTAAATTTCACTCATTGTGTTATCTCTAAGCTGTTCCCAAATGGATCCTGGACAGCTTTTATAGTCGCATTTAATTGTATCTTCATCTCCACTTTCCTTTATTTAAAATGATACGAATAAAATGCATTATAATCCTACCTACCTTATTCTCCATTACAAAAAATATTTATTTTCATAGTTTTTTTTAGAAAATGTAGAAATATTTACTGTTTGAAAAACACATTTTAAATATTTTAGGTCTTGTTGTACTTAGTAGGATTTATAATCAATCAATAAATTGTACCGTTTGGCTAAAAACTAAAACTATATCGACGTTTTAATTATTTAAAGTTTACAATAATTATTGTAGACATACATTACAACAAATTAACTGAGTACAGTTTTCAATTTCCAATCGCCTATTCCAATAAGACCTATTTAAGAACAAGGCATTTCAACAAAATCTTGTCCTTAAAAAATATTAAATAAACACTGGATTAAAAATCCATTCGAATCTATGCTATAAAATTACGTTACTGAATATAATTGTAAATTTAATAATGATAATGAATGATTTAATTGTTTATTTATTCTCCAATGTTTTAAGGCAAATTATGTTTGTAGTTATATAATCCAATGATTTTTTATAACTTTATTCTGAGTAAAGGTTTTAAGAAGTTCCAATGGTAACATAACTTCAGTGAAATATCGTACAGTGATTACAGAGTAAACGGTGATTCAATCATAACATTACATTTTTCACGACTGAGCATTTTAGCACTACGCCATGTCTCTACAACATCTCTACTTGTCCAAAGGAGGTCTAAACATAGTTAAATCCTGCTACTTGAGCTCCTGAAAATGTATACGAAACAAACACATTCCGTTTCCACCGTGTTAGAATGTCTCGTTCAATATCCGTGTACATTTTAATTTCCTGCTTGGCTTTGTTTACATCAACAAAATAAAACCTTATATTACATAACATCGCGAACCAACGCAATATTTTGTTCCAATGTAATAAACTCCACTTTATAACTCTTTCTCTACTAAAACGTCCCAATAGTTATGAAAAAGTGGTAGTTTTTTCTAATTATCAAAATATTTTAAATGCATTCGAAGTTATATCAATAAAAAACTAACTTTAATCTGCGTTAATCTACTTTAATCTAACATCTCTGCGTTTTTCGAAGTTTCGTAGTTATAAAGAATTCATCAGTTTAAGATCCTTTATATGCGTAAACTTTGTTTTGATGATTAGTGGTGGAAAGTGTTTATAGTGGTTTCTTCAACAATGGCATTAACTCACCCTCAACAACAACTGCTTATAGCTAATAAGAACATAGTAATTATAACATAAAATGTGTTTTGTACTGTTCAGTGCATCTGTTTGGCCAAATGTACTTACGAATATATTTTATTCGTAAGTATAAAAAGTTCGTTTTTGTTTTCTCGCTTGATGGTTACGTGGTTAACCATAGTAACTCAAAATTAAGCATTATAAAGTGAAAAATAGTAATCAGTTATTACATGTTATGCTAACAATACATTTAATCCAAGATTCATCGATAATTTTTTTTACAAACTGCGGTGTGACGGGGCTTTAAACATAAATCCATGAAATATTCAGATAATCGTGACTAACTATCTCTAATTTATAGTTATAGATATAGAAGTTTAGTTTTTAATATACTGTACAAAGTAAAAAATATAGATTTGCCATTATGTAGCAAAGAGTATTACACCTGTTGTAAGACACCAACAAATAAATAAAACAATAAGATTAAACTAGTTTAACATGGTTGTTTTACCTGATTGTTAAATTATAAAAAGTATTAAAATAAAAACATAGGTTGATGGTTTAAAATTCTATTTCCTCTGTTGACATTAGTTTTATCTAACTTGCAAAATTTAAAGAATATATTTGAAATAACAATTTTGTTGGTTGAACGGAACCGTTAACAGTTAATCAGATAACTTCTTCGTTAAGTGTTTTGGTAAAACTCGGGTAATCAGGTGAGTTTGAGGTTAACTTTGCTAATGTCATGAAAGAAAGGGTAATAAACGGAAACAATTTTCTAACGAGCCACTAGTAAACTTGTTTTAAAGATTTGTAAGAGAATAAATATATACTGTATATATCGATGTGAGTAGTGCAAAAGTAAGGCTTTTGGGCCAGTTCAAGGTCACCCGAGCGATGACGTCATCGATGACGTCATCGAGGTCAATGACCTCATCGATGACGTCATCGATTGCATCATTGATGACGTCATCACCAATGACGTCACATCCATGACGTCACACCCATGACGTCACAGAAATGACGTGCTGATGACGTCATCACCCCTTACGTCACCAAGATGACGTCATCGATGTCACAAAGGTCAAGGTCACGCTGAAACCTAAAATTTTTTGGCACCTTTGCTGTTTCTCACACTATGCTCCGAGTTTCAGTCAGGTTACCGTGACCTTGACGACTTGGAGCGAAATTAGATGAGAAACAGCAAAAGTGCTGAGGAAACCTGAAGTTTGCAACGTGACTCTGCCTAAACCGTCATGTGACACCGCTCGGGTGACCTTGAACTAGCCCAGCTGCCTTACTTTAACCATTACTGCAACCGCGATGCGCACCCTACGACAGACACCGAGCGACTGACTGTCCGGCCTTGTGCACTCTAGGTATATTGGCTCAAGAGACTAAGACTCTAAACTGTCAGGAATGGGATTAACTAACTGAATTTTGCAAGGAAAAGTCATTTCATCCAATATTTTAAACAAATCCTCATCAGTAAAACTGACACTAGTCTGTTTGTATAAAACTTAGGGTGTCCGCGCAACAGTTTGCGCCACTTAGCTTAAGTCGAAACTCTCTTAACTTTGAGTGGTGGACAGTGAGCAACTAATAAAGCCTTAACACGGCTAAGTTTCTTACCTAAAGTGTCCCGCGACATGGCTTCTCCTCACAAAAGTCCGCACAATACTGAGAGACTGCTTGTAGCGCATGAGTCAAGGGAAAAGAGGTGGGGGAAACAGCAGGAGTGGGGGAAGGTCACAGTGGTGGGGGAAGGTGAGGTGGTACGCTGGAGTATCGCATCACTTCACCATGAGCTGTCCTACAGTGAACACACTGTTCTCTTGGCCCGAGTTGGCACTAGAAGAAACATTTCTGTACAGCTTAGGCTGTGATAGCCGAGGAAGCAAAGTCAAAGTGGAAATTGTGTTAAACTCCAAGACGAAGAGTCTCCTAAATAAACTAATTGTATCCCTGCAATCCCCTATAACTTTAGAGAAATACCACTTTATTAAGCGACACCTTATACTTTGGCAAAACGAAGTGGAAATGGAAAAGATTACAGTAAAATTAATTTAACTTATAACTCGGACTGGACACTCATGGTGATACTACGTGGCGTGCAAACGCCACCCTAAACATTACAAGTTAGGTTATTAAGCACCTCTGGTACGATAACCGATGTGCTAGAGTTAAAGTGTGATGACCTTGAGTCAAAACACTGAAATACTACAAGTCGATATCGTCCCAGAGTTAAAGTGTAGTGACCTACATTCAGAACTTGTAAAATTACTTACATATAGAGAGCTAGAGAACAGCGAGACGCACCGCATGGAAGCCGGAGACATACTGGCGAAGCGGTGTTGTGCAGCCTAGGGACCCAGTTGTGGTGGGGGTATAGCCGACACTTAGAGTACAAGTGTTGTGGGTGACCTTGACCCACTTAATTTACCTGACCCCCCCCCCCCCCCGACAAAAAGTGCGAGCCCCCCCCCCGAACTTTTTTTTCGGAAAAATTTTTGACCTTGACCAAAAAGTTTTTTGCTCCGGACGAGAAGTGACCCCCCCCCCAATTTGCGGTGGCCTCTGCACTCGGACCGAGGGCGTAAGCCACTAGGGCTGTCCTCAACCTCTTGTTTCCCTTCTGGAAACTCAAAATTATGTAAATGAATCTTTGTTAGCTATTTGTGTTTTTTAGTCCCCAAGGCCCCCGAACATTCGTGGTTAGCCATGGATGTACGGGGGCCGAAATTTTTTAATGTTCGTGTGGCCTTGACCCACAAAGATTTATAAAAATTTACTGCATTGATAAAGTGAAATATTAAAGATAGGGTACGGGTGTTGACCCCCGTGTAAAGCAATTTTAAACCAATGTTAGCATGGGTCCTCTCAGGCATGCAATATTGCGGCTGGGTTGGGAACCGGTCCGTTTGTACGCTGGCATGCAGACCACAGCTGTGGCCAATTTGCGGCGGCCTCTGCACTCGGACCGAGGACGTAAGCCACTAGGGCTGTCCTCAACCTCTCTCAAAATTAAGTAAATGTTTTGTTAGCTATTGAAAAGACAATGCAGTAAATGTTTACAAGTCTTGCGTGGCGAAGGGAACACGACATTGGATGTTGCCTTGTTGTCATAGTTGGGTCTCTTTGGAGGCTACAGCGATGACAACCCAAGTGCCCCAGGTGGGGCTTAATTTTTTTACTGTTTTTTCGTGACCTTGACCTAAATACAGTAATGACCCCCCCCACCCCCCCCACCCCCTCCCCCACCCCCTCCCCCACCCCCTCCCCCACCCCCTCCCCCACCCCCTCCCCCCCCGGAACTTTTTTTGAGAAAAAATTTTGACCTTGACCAAAAAGTTTTTTGCTCCGGACGAGAAGTGCCCAAACAAAAAATTTGTACAAAGTAGTGGATTTAGACCAAAGATCATTGGTTTATCAAACCTGTTGAAGAATAAATTGAAAATGGGTGTTTAAAAGCCAAATCTGCTACATGATTGATAAACTGGATGTATATGACGTCACCTTCCCCCACCCTTCAACCTCGGGTATAAAGGGACCCGGTTGAGCGCGCTGCTCATTATTGCGTGGACATTCACCGAGTGCACACTCAAAGCCAAACTGTAAAAAAATGGCTCTTTGCGATATTTGTGGTGAGTTTTTCCAAGATGAAGATATCTTTGTTTTACACCGAGAATTGCATCATGAAGAGAACAGAAAAGAAGAGATTGTTGTAAGTGAAGAAGACTTGGATGCGTTTGATCGGTTATTGGAAAACTGCCAGAAGCAGATGGACGACTGTGATAGCTATCTACAGTTACACCGAGAATTGCATCGTGAAGAGGACAGAAAAGAAGAGATTGTAGTAAGTGAAGAAGACTTGGATGCGATTGATCGGTTTTTGGAAAAACCCCATAAGCAGAAGGACTGGGCTAGCTATTTACAGTTAATGCAAAGAAGAAGACCAAGTGTTATTCAATTTGCCGGAGCTGGACCATCTACAGCTGGAGGATTTATTCAAGAAGAGAAAATGGAAGAAGAAGATACGGAAGAAGTGGAAGATGTAAGACAACTGCGTACCCAAGAAGAGGATATGGAAGATATAAGACAACTGCGCACTACAGCCTTGCCAGGACCAGTTGTAATTCATTTCAAAATTAATAACGTGCAATTAGAATTGGAAAATTTTATAACTCAAGCTAAAAAACTAGTTGTAAAAACATTGACGGAAGAATTGGCAAGATTGAACTTTATTAAATTTGGATTGGTGTTGGAGGCTATGTTTACTAATACCGATGGTGAAAATTCACCGAGAGCATTCATTGCTAAAAACCGAACCCTTACAACCACATCTGATATCAACGAAATTTTAGAAGAATGTTTGGTTGAACTGCTAGTGAAACTTCAAGAACATGAAGGAAGAGGATCCGGCTGGACGCTATCATCAATTGAAGGTATGGATGTGAGGGTTCACAAGCATGGATATGGTATGAGAGGAAGCAGCTTTATCCCTCTACCAAAGGTGATCCGAGATACAAGATCATGTATCAATGTGAAAAATGAGGATAATGAATGTTTCCGGTATGCAATGTTAGCAAAATATGTGGAAGACCATTCCTGTAGACCTAGCATAGCATACGAAGCTGTTCAACACCGCTATAACTTCCAAGGTATGTCGTATCCTGTTAGTCTTAATGATGTTGCTAAATTTGAAAGAAAAAACCCAGGAGTTTCAGTTAATGTGTTTGGTTTAGACGAATCAAATAACGTATACCCGTTACGAGTTACAAAGACTGAACGTCAAAATCATACGGATTTACTGCTATTGACCAAAGGTGAAATATCACATTATGTTTACATCAAGAACTTTGAAACTTTGGTTGGACGACAAGTGACTAAAAATAAAATTAGAGTAACAGTGTGTAAGAGATGCTTTTGTTTCACAAATAAAGACTTGAGACGTGGAGGATCAGAGTGGTTGTCAGAACACCAACGTCTTTGTAATGACAACTATGAAGTGAAGATTAGTCTGCCACCACCATCTAGAGCATTTGTCCAGTTCAATAAAACAGTTCACCAATACCGGATTCCACTAGTTATCTACGCTGACTTTGAATCCACGTTAGTGCCACAGGAACTTCCGGATGGTGAAGTAACTAGAAGAACCAAATATCAATTGCATCAACCTAACAGTTTTTGCTTATTGGTGAAATCTACTTTACCTGAAGAACAATTGCAAGACTATGGCTTAACATCCACTCCAATACTCTACCGTGGTGAAGAAGCCGCTAAGTATTTTGTAGACCAGTTGTACGACATTGCTGAAAAGGCGCAACGCTTATACGGTAATGTTGTACCTATGAAACCTTTGAACCAAAATCAACAAGAAGAATGCAATTCGGCAACAAGATGTTATTTATGCAAGAAGAGCTTCAGTGAAGAAAATCAAAAAGTAAGAGATCACGATCACCTGACAGGGTTATACAGAGGAGCTGCTTGTAATTCATGCAATATAAATTACAAACTGCCAAACTTTATCCCTGTCGTGTTACACAATCTTAGCGGCTATGACTCTCACTTCATTATCCCAGAGTTAGGACGAGATGATGGAAAAATTGAAGTATTAGCTGAAACATTGGAGAAGTACATCAGTTTCTCAAAAACAGTAGGTAAAATTAAACTTCGCTTCGTAGACTCTTATAGATTTATGTCATCTAGTTTGAGTAAATTGTCTGAGAACCTAAGAAGAGAAGACCTAAAAGAAACCAGCAAAATTGTACCTGAAGATAAATTGGACTTAGTAATGCGTAAAGGAGTGTTCCCCTATGATTACATAACTTCTGCAGAAAAATTTGAAGAAACCAGTCTGCCACCGATTGAAGCCTTCAATAGCAAGTTAAATGAAAGTGCAATCACCGTTGAAGACTACAATCATGCTTGTAATGTTTGGAACCAACTAAACATTCAAACCTTAGGGGAATATTCTGACTTTTACATAAAATTGGACGTAACTCTGCTGTGCGATGTGATGGAAGAATTTCGAAACACCTGCTTCTCCGCCTATGGACTGGACCCTCTACACTCGTACACATCTCCAGGATTAGCATGGCAAGCTATGCTAAAGTCAACCAACTGTCGATTGGAACTTCTAACAGATATTGATATGGTGCTCATGATAGAATCTGGTGTACGAGGCGGTTTGACACAAGCTGTAACACGTCATGTCAAAGCTAACAACAAGTACATCCCAAGCTTCGACGAGAGACAACCATCGGTCTACCTTGGCTACTTTGACGCAAACAACCTTTATGGTTGGGCAATGTCAAATCCGCTTCCCTACGCTGACTTCAAATGGATCGACCCGGCCACCATCGGAGACATCTCACAGATTCCAAAGGATGGTCCAAAAGGCTATATTTTGGACTGTGATTTTGAATACCCGGAGCACCTTCATGACCATCACTAAGACTTGCCTCTCCTAGCCAAGACTGAAGTTTCACCGACAGGAAGATGGCCGAAATTGATGATGACGTTGGAGAATAAAGATCGGTATGTGGCTCACTACTGGGTAGTTCAACAAGCTCTTGATTTGGGTCTACGTGTAGTGAGAATTCATAGAGCAATTGAATTCACCCAGTCTTGTTGGTTGAAACCATATATTGATTCCAACACTACAAGAAGAGCAGCGGCAACATCAGCATTTGAAAAGGACTTTTACAAATTGATGAACAACGCCATCTTCGGGAAGACCTTAGAAAACAAAAGGAAACACAAGATTGTAAAATTAGTAAGTGATCCTAAGAAATTGGAAAAATTAGTGCAAAAACCAAATTTTGGAACATCCATGATTATAAACGAAGATCTAGTTGCCGTCAGTATGAAGAAAACAACAATAGTGATGGATCGTCCGTTATACATTGGAATGTCGATTTTGGATATAAGTAAAACTCTGATGTATGATTTCCATTACAACAAAATGGTTAAACACTACGGAAGAGACAACATTGGAGTTGCATACATGGATACCGACGCGTTTATCTACTGGATAAAGACTTTGGACATGTATGAAGACCTAAGGAGTTTCCCATACAAAAACGATTTTGACTTCTCTGACTATCCGAAGAACCATCCAAATTACAATGAAAAGAATAAAAAAGTAATCGGAAAATTTAAAGATGAAGCAAATGGAATGCCTTTAGAAGAAATAGTGGCACTGATGGCAAAATTGTATTCATTTAAAATGTACAACGAGAACAACACACCAACAGTCAAGAAAGCAAAAGGAGTCAAAACATCGTACTTGAAGAAACATGTGACATTTGACCATTACAAGACCTGCTTGTTTGAAGATTCTACAATGTCTGCAACGTTCAACACTATTAGAAGCTTTAAACATGAGGTCTACAGTGTCACTGAAGTTAAAAGGGCACTATCAGCTCGAGATGATAAAAGGCATATTATGCCGGATAAAATTCACACTCTTCCTTTTGGCCACTACTCTCTAAACCCTATCGACTAGTAACCTATTCTTCGTCCTTCTACAACTTCGACCTTATTCCTTTCTCCTTCCGTAAAAAAATGGGGAACACGGCAAGTCCAACGCCGTGTTCCCCATTTTTTTACACAAGTTTGGATGACCTTGACCTATATAAATGATGTGAATATTTAAGACAACATTCATTGTGATTATACATGTGATACATGAAACATTCAAACCTGCAATATGAAGAACTTGAAGCAAGAAATTGTCAACGAGCTTCATAAACCTGCAAGAAGAAAGTTTCCACGAAGAAATACAGTGATAAAAGGAATAAATGATTTATATCAAGCGGATTTAATCGAAATGATTCCTTATAGTAAACAAAATAGAGGATTTAAATACATATTGACTATTATTAATTGTTTTTCAAAAATGGCAGATGCTTTACCGCTAAAAGATAAAAGTGGCAAAAGTGTTACAAAAGCAATGGAAACAGCAATACAAAGAGACAAACATACTATAAAACATTTACAAACTGATGATGGAAAAGAATATTTCAATAAGGAATTTGCAAATTTAATGAAAAAACACAACATTAACCATTACTCAACCAATTCAGAGGTAAAAGCATCAATAATTGAAAGATTCAACAGAACTTTAAAAGGTGCGATGTATAAGATGTTTTCTAACAGAGGATCGCACGTATGGATTGATATGTTACCAAAACTTATAAGCGATTACAATAACAAGTTTCATAGAACTATCGGTATGAAACCAAGCCAAGTGACTAATAAAAATGAAAAACTTGTATTAAAACGTATAAAACTGAATACTAAACCAAGAGTTGAAAAACTAAAGCCTAAAAGGTTTAATGTTGGTGATAAAGTGCGAATAAGCAAATACAAAGGTGTATTCAGTAAAAGATATCTTCCAAACTGGACAAATGAGGTATTTACCGTATTTAAGGTGCAACCTACAGTACCAGAAACTTACATTTTAAAAGATAATAAAGGACAATTGCTTGAAGGAGGTTTTTATGGACATGAAATGTTAAAATCAACAGTAGGTGATGTATATCTAGTAGAAAAGGTGTTGCAACGCAAAAAAGATAAGGTTAAAGTACGATGGTTAGGATTTAATAAGACGGAAGATTCTTGGATACCTAAAAAGGATCTAATATAATGATAGAGCATCATTTTGGGTTGAACCATTACAAAGGATGGAGATAATACCGCAAAAAGACAATTTTACTATTAATAATATAGATGAACTCACAGTGGATGGTTCTCAATTCAATACTGGGAAACACGGTGTTTTGTTACCAAACACGGTGCGTTGTCTGGTTACCGGTCCTTCCAATTGTGGAAAAACAAATGTAGTATTCAATTTGATTACAAACCCTAAAGGCTTACGTTTTAATAATTTATATGTATTTTCAAAGTCACTACAACAACCGAAATATCAGTTATTGGAACAAATACTCAATAATGTACCTGCAGTTAAATATTTTAAATTTAACGCGAGCGAGAGTGTCATGCAACCGCAAGAGGCTAAACCATTCTCAGTATTCATATTTGACGATGTATCTTGTGAAAATCAAAATACAATAAGGAATTACTTCGCCATGGGTCGACATAACAACATAGATAGCATTTATATTGGTCAAACTTATAGCAAAATACCGAAACAGCTCATTAGAGACAATGCAAACATGTTAATTGTATTTAAACAGGATGAAACCAACCTAAAACACATATATTATGACCATGTAAGTGCGGATATGCCATTTGAACGATTTAAAGAGTTGTGTGGAAAGGCTTGGGCTGAAAAGTATGGGTTTTTAACAATTATGAAGGAACAACCGCTAAACAATGGTCGATACAGGATAGGATTTGATAAATTTATACTAATACACTGATCATGATGTAAAACATTCATTGTTGTACAACACGTCTTGCTACAAACATGGTTAACCAAGAAAAGTTAATAAAGGAAATAAAATCACTTAGTGATTCTATTCGAGATAAAAACAGAGCATTAAAATTAGGTATTAGCGAAAGGGAGAAATTTCTTGAATCTACTTTTAAACCTATTACTGAACCCTTGAAACAATTAAACAAAAAATTTGCTAAACCCGTTTTGGAAGGAGATGCAATTGCACCTATTACAAAGTTTGAAAGAGAAGATGTAAAATCAGAAGATTTTAGTGATGAAGACCTGGAATCCTCTACATATAGTGGTTTTACCGGTGAAGAACCTGAAAGAGAGCTAGAATCACCAGACTATAGTGGTATAAGAGAATTATATGAAGTAAAAGCTAAAAGAGGACATGAAGATGTATCAACTGCTAGTGAAGAGGAAAGAGAAGAAGAAGCAAGGGAAGGTCCGTCAAACATAAGCTTGTTGGGTGAAAACATTCATAACAAAGGACCTTTAGGAAGGAAATACATGGTAAAAATGTTACTCGGAACAATTCCTAATAAGAATTACCATAGTTATGGAGCGAGATTAACAGAAGACGGTTTAATGATAGGTAATAGCCCGTTAAACGTTGACGAACATGATAATATTGTCATTGGTGATCAAAGGTATAAGGGTACAAAAGGATTATTTGAATTATTATTTGAAAATAAGCCTTCAGTATCGTTAGTGAAAGAAAAAGACATGGAAGCATATAAAAATATTTTGGAACAGACAAATGCATATAGGAGAATGTATTTACCTGACCAACTTCCATTTAGATCTAAGTCTTTAAAATATAGAGAATTTGTATCCAAGTTAATACCAACTAGAAGACAAACAATGCCGTTAACACAAAGAAAACCTGTAAAACGAAGATTTATGGCATCCACTTTAGATGTAAGTGCTCAGGAAAGAAGAAAAAGAAGTAAGTCTGTTACGGGTACAGGTTTAATGAAGAAACTATATAACACAAATGTGATTTATTACAATAATATCAATAAATTGGTGGATAGAATGAAACTAATACATGAAGCTAAAGAAGCGGGTCATACTGGATTGGAAAACGAATGGGTGGCTTTAGTGGATGAACTCCGAAACCGTGGGGTAATCTCATAAAAAATGCGTTACTCACTAGATTACTATTCAGTTGCATAATGAGTGTCGACAAGTTCGGACGTTACTCCTCGGATGGGTTATATTACGCAAATAATTTAAAAAGAGGAGCTGGTTTACCACAAACACCTGATGGGGATTATGATATAACTAATAAAAGGTTAAAAAACATAAAAGATCCCACAGATGAAAACGATGCAATAAATTTAAAAGTATTAAAAGAAAAGATATCACCAACATTAAGACTACAGAAAAACACATATGACGCAGGTAATCATAGAATTGTCAATGTTGGTAAGCCAAATCAAAACGCTGATGCAATAAACAAAGGTTATTTATCATCAGAATTAAAAAATACGTTAAAATTCAATGGAAAAACGTATACTGCTGAAAATAAACGTATATCCAACGTAGATGACCCTAAAGATGCAAAAGACAGCGTAAATAGACGCTATTTACATTCATTAATACCTGAAAAGACAAAAGATGGTTTTTCTTTTTATAAATTTGTTATTAACGATATAGGTTATCCAAAAAATGAAAATGATGCTGTAAATTTAAAATATATAAAAGATCATTGTATTACACGTGATGTAGGAGTTATTGATTGTCTAGGTAATTGTTTAGCGAATGTTAAAGATGGTTCGGCACCATCAGATGGTGCAACAGTGGGTCAAATGAAGGAAACTTTAAAGCAAGAAACATCTGGATTTGTAAAACAGGATCAAGTAGTATCACGGTCGGGTGATGTGTTTGTACAAGGAAATGAAAAGTTTATTTTACTTGAACAAAAAAATAATGTTTGGGATTGCAAAGACATGAAATTATCAAATGCGCAATTAGCTACAGATGCTCATGATGTTCCGATTTTATCACAAGTTTTACATACTAATCCAAACAATTATCATAGAAGTTGGTTGGGTACAAATAGAAGAATAATTGACATATTTCCAGGTATCGATGATTACGATTGTGTTGTAGTAAAACAATCTTTAATATTAGACAAACCAAAAGGTAGTACTTTCAATGCGAAAAATAAGAAAATAGGTAATTTGGCACAAGGAACAGATCCAAAGGATGCTGCAACTGTAGGACAAACATTACAATATGATAGTGCAAATCAAGAGTTTATTTATAATACCAAAAGATTTAAATTAATGGATGTAAATGATTATCAAAATATATTAATTGCAGATCCAAATTCATTTAGCGGATTTAGAAAATTGTCTGGTGAGGAATTTATTCATAAAAATCATGTATTTAGAAATGAAGCAGACAGATCATTAATTAGTGCAGATTTAAAATATTTTAAATGTCCCGGGAATGATGCAAATGTAACTGATGAAGACTAAGAATTTGTATAAAAACTGATATGGGTTAGAAATCGGGACTAATATTATAAAAATGGGTTACACTCTAGAATGTTATTCAGTTGCACCATGAGTGTTGACAAGTTCGGACGGTATTCATCAGATGGATTATATTACTTTAATACTTTAAAAAGAGGTGTTGGATTACCACAAACACCTGATGGAGATTATGATATTAGTAATAAACGGTTAAAAAACATTAATGATCCCACAGATGAAAATGATGCAATAAATTTAAAAGTATTAAAAAAAGAGATAGTACCAACACTGAAATTAGATAAAAACACATATAACGCGGGTAATCATAGAATTTCCAACGTTGGTAAGCCAAATCAAAACGCTGATGCAATAAACAGAGGTTATTTATCATCGGAATTAAAGAATACGTTAAAATTTAATGGAAAAACGTATAATGCTGAAAATCGGCGTATATCCAACGTAGCAGACCCTGTAGATGAAAAAGACAGCATAAATAGACGCTATTTACATTCTATAATACCTGAAAAGACAAAAGATGGGTTTTCTTTTTATAAATTTGTTATTAACGATATAGGTTATCCAAAAAATGAAAATGATGCTGTAAATTTAAAATACATCAAAGATCATTGTATTACACGTGATGTAGGAGTTATTGACTGTCTTGGTAATTGTTTAGCGAATGTAAAAGATGGTTTTGCACCATCAGATGGTGCAACGGTGGGTCAAATGAAGGAAACTTTAAAACAAGAAACCTCCGGTTTTGTGAAACAAAACCAAGTAGTAACACGTCAAGGAGATGTATTTGTACAAGGAAATAAAAAGTTTACTTTACTTGAAGAAAACAATTATGTTTGGGATGGTAAAGGAAAGTTATTGACAAATTTAGGTATTGGTGAAAAGCCTGGTGATGCTGTTACTTATGAACAGATAATACAATTAGAGCCAACTGGAAAAAAATGGTGGAATTGTGATAACAAACGATTAACAAATGTTGCAGACCCTGATTATGCCAATAACGCTGTAACTGTTAATTTTCTTGTTAAAGTAATAGGTAATTTATTATTTGATATGCATAATTATATTGTAGCAGGACAACATAAACCTATTGACGAAAAAATGAGAAATACATGGATTAAACAAGAAATTCTTTATAAATATTTTTTTAATCATAACACACAAAAGTTTAGATCATCAGATTGGGGTACTTTTGATATTTAACTAAATAACACCATATATTACATCATTTATGTGCAACCTGTCATAGAGGTAACACATGGGTTACGCTTTTCAAATATAAAAGACAATCATGGCGTTTCATTACACCAGTCCATATCGAGACACTATACGGAAAGGAGGCGGTATCACGTCCACAGCGGTTTCTCTGTTAAGTAAAGCTTTAAATCGTATTCCAGTAGGATCTATCGTAAACAGAGCAATAGACGCTTTACCATACGAATTTCACATACCGGGAGGTTATCAGTATTGCGGACCAGGAACTAAATTGAAAAAACGACTGGAAAGAGGTGATCCAGGCATAAATAAGTTAGATCAGGCTTGTAAAGAACACGATATCGCATATTCCACGTTTACCGATTCAAAAAATAGGTCAATCGCTGATAAAAAGCTAGCGAATATAGCTTGGCAACGAGTAAAGTCTAGTGACGCTAGTATTGCGGAAAAAGCAGCAGCTTTAGCGGTAACAGCAGGTATGAAGGCTAAAACAGCGGTAGGAGGTGGAAAAAGGAGGGGTAAGAATAAAAAAGGATCAACCAAGAGAAAACATGGTGGTAATATTAGACTAAAAAGACGTTCTCCGAGGAAAAATAATAAAAAACCGACAATATGGTCAATGGTAAAAAACGGGGCTGGTCTATACCTAAGACCGTATCGTGCATATTAAATAAAAGAAATCAATTGGTTATACCACATAAAGCGTTGACTAATGTTGAATTATTTAAATATATTTCCTGTTTAAAAATACCATTTTTCCGCGGAGTATTTATGAAAGACAGTTTACCAAAGAAAATATGGAAAAATGAGACTGGAATCGTAAATTTGGATAATACTGAAGGGTCCGGCACCCATTGGGTGTGTTATAAGAAACTAAATAGTAATGTATATTATTTTGATAGTTTTGGAAATTTGCCACCACCTAAAGAACTTGAACATTACTTTAAATCTGCTAAAAACATATATTACAACTATAAAAGAGAACAACCTGATAATACTTCAATATGCGGCCATTTATGTTTGGAATTCCTAGCTAAAAGTATCAGTCACTATTGAGATGTCTTCCTATACGGTATCATTAACAGGAAAATCGTCCACTTTACGAAGTATCCTTTTTCCAGCGTTACGCTTGCAAAAAGGAAGATTTTGGGAGGCAGCACTGTTGGATTTTACAACTTACAACTCTATTCCCAATGTTACGGAAGGTAAAAATAACTTATTGCATTATTATAAAGGAAAAGATGCCAGTGGTAAGTTAACAGACTTACAAGAGTGCAGTTTACCCACAGGTTCTTATGAAATTGATCATATTAATGAATTTTTGCAAAATAAAATGGGAAAAGACAATATATCGCTAAAAGGTAATAATAATACAATGAAAGCTGAGCTTACTTCAAAATATTATATAGATTTCACTAAGCCAAACTCAATTGGTGATTTATTAGGATTTCCCAAAGATGGAGCAATTTTAGAACCAAATAAAACACATTCCGGTAAACAAACTGTAACAATATTAAAAGTCAATAGTATAGACATAACTTGTAACATTATACAAGGAGCTTACAGAGATGGAGCAAATACTCATATAATACATACTTTTTACCCCAGTGTACCACCTGGATTTAAAATTGTTGAAAAGCCGCAAAACCTGGTATATCTACCTTTGAACACCACTTTCATTTCAGACATCGTGTTGAACGTATTGGATCAAGACGGTAACTTGATAGATTTCCGAGAAGAGCCTATTACGGTTAGATTACATTTAAAATCAACACTTTAATACAAAATCATGGGTTTAACATTTAAAAGCGAACAACCTACGGGAATCCGCATTAGTAGCTCTTCAGCTGTGGAGGAGTTAACACGCGAGAACATTCGTTTCTTAGAGAGAATTGGATTAAAAGTAACCGATAATGGATATACTGGATATAGCTCAGGGTCCAACATTCGACGAAACCCTATGGGAAAAAGAATATCACACCCACAACCCTTACACTTCATCAAAATTAAACAATAACGATGAAATTCGTATTCCCATACAAAATCAAGACATTTACACACTACCATGTGAAAGTTACTTGTATATTGAAGGAAAAGTTACTAAAAAGGACGGTACTACTACTGGTACAACAGTTCCATTTATAAATAATCCCATGGCTTTCCTGTTTGATGAAATTAGATATGAAATATCAGGTGTAACAGTTGATTCTACTAAAAAAGTAGGTATTGCAACAACTTTAAAGGGATTAACATCTATATCACCTAATGAAACCAATTTAATACAACCTGCAGGATGGGTTTTACCTGCAAAAGACACAATCACTCCAGATACAAATGGAAATTTTGATTTTCATATTCCGTTACGTTTGTTGCTTGGTTTTGCTGAAGATTATAGGAAAATAATATTAAACGTTAAACAAGAATTAGTTTTGTTGAGATCTTCAAACGATAAAGATATTATTAAAGCTCCAGACGGTACAACAGATGCAACTTTAGAATGGAAATTAACATTAGACAAAATTGTATGGAGAGTTCCACATGTAAAATTAGCTGACGAGCATAGAATGCTACTATTAAGAAAGTTAAAGGCTGATCGTGATATTGTAATTCCTTTTAGAAGTTGGGAATTTCATGAACATCCCAGCTTGCCAACTACGGATCGACACACTTGGACAGTTAAAACATCTAATTATGTGGAACGAGCCAGGTATATTATATTTGGTTTACAAACAGGCAGAAGAGACACCATCACCAAACATGCAGGCCAATTTGATCATTGCAACTTGAAAAATATTAAAGTTTATTTAAATTCACAATTTTTTCCATACGATAATTTAAATGTGTCATTCGCTAATAAAAAGTACAGCATATTGTACGATATGTATGCAAGATTCCAAAGTTCATATTATGGTAAAACGAATGCACCTTTACTATCACCAGAAAAATACTTAGATGGTTACCCTATAGTTGTAATCGACTGTTCTAAACAAAATGAATCGGTAAAATCATCAAGTGTAGATATAAAAATAGAAATGGAATTCAACGCGCCTATATCGGCTAATACAACTGCATACTGTTTAATTCTACATGATAAAATCGTAACATACACACCTTTAACTGGAATTGTTAAAAATGTATTGTAAAAGACCGGTTTTCCTACATTCCAATGCATTCCGCGAGTATAAAAGCAGAGCGTTCAGCTCGCTCCTTATCAGTTTGTTGCCTGTTGTTGTATGGGTAGCATCTTATTCAATATGACTTCTCCTAGTGGTACACAAGAAAATGTAGTAGATATTGAGAAGGAGATATCCGACTTTTTAGATCTTCAAGGTCAACCGGAGGGAGATGAACACAACGCTTGCGGACAACTCCACGCCAGTAATAATGTTGAGGAAAAAGGTAAAAGAAGAAAGAATGCACACAAGAGGAAAAGGGATATTGAAGATAATATTTCTCCTAACATATTACGTGAGGTATTCTTGCGAATATTTTACCCAATCTCTTCCAGTTTGGACAAAAGTGTTTTAATCGGTGTTATGAAATCTACAGATTATTCCCCTACTGTAATTTTAACTCATGGACCCAAAATGATTTTGTTTACGGACACTGCTTGGGAATCGTTTATGAAACACTTGCATCTGCTAGAATGCTATTTAAGTAGTAACATGTTTGGAAGAAAGACAAGAGTAGGCCTTTTGGATTCAAATGTGGAAATCGATATTGTTAAACATCGTGGTGATCATCAGTTGCGGTTTAGAGACACAACAAGACATGATAACAAGATTCAACTTAATCGAGAAGAGTTTTTTATTCTAACTTGTGCAACTGAACCAATAACGAGATACTTGAGACAACTGGTGTTTTCAAGTTCAATTATTAAAGATTATCTGGAAGACACTTTGGACAAACAACCGGACGCACCTATATTGTACGGACCTGTAGATACTTCTATATTCAATAGGGTTCCTCATGAAGTACAAATGTGGAGACAATTGGAAAAGTACGCTCAACTACATAAGAAATCAGTAAAACATGAAAAAGAGGAAGAAGAAGGAGGAGAAGAATCAAGTGTTAGTGATGAAAATGAAAACAAGGAAAATGTAAAGATGGAAACCTAAATGACAATTAACTACACAGCAATGGTTAATTTTTAAAACAATATCAAACACTTTGTGGGGTTAGGCCTACCGGGGACGGTGCCCACGTTAAATATACACCAACGCGCCAACAACTGTACGGCCGGGTATAAAAGTCGTACCTACCGTGGTGTGGAAATCAGTTGACCTTTGGACTTCGTCATGAGCAGACGAGTGATCTTCGCAATGGACAAGGAAGAAGAACAAGTAAAGTCCAAACCTGGTATAATTGAGTTCCAAGCGTTTCGGGGTAATGATGATAGATTTATCATAAAAGAACTTGTGTTTTTCGACATCAATACAAGTGTTCCTTATTCGTTTTTATTTAAACCACCATGTTCTTATTCATCTTTAACCAGTAAAGCCGCTACTACCAACAGATGGATTTCAAAACACTTCCATCATATCGATTGGTATGATGGTTTTACAAGTTACACGGACTTGTATCACATTATGCATCACTTTTCAGACAAGTTTACCAATATTTACACAAAGGGGCTGGAAAAGAAAAGATGGATCGAAGGATTTACTCATGTTCCGGTTAGTGATGTGGAATTGGATAAAAATTACAAGTATACGATGGAAAATGTTTGTATTTGTACTAAAAGTCCAGAACATGAAAAAGATAGACATTGCGCTTTAAAAAACGCCTATAAACTCGCATCTTACCTTCAAAGTGGGGAAATGGGGAGTGGTGGGGGTAACGGGGGTTATATAAGTGAGGAGCAGACCGGGACCTGGCATGAGTATTACTCGAGATTCCGAGACGACAACATCTCCCAGCAAGAATACGAAGAAGACGATCTATATCTCGACCATGGCATCTCACCAGTTCCTGCAAACTTTGGTTGAGCAGTTCAATGCTCACTCCAAATCTACCATACTACCCGTCAAGAAGTGTTCCGAACTTAAAGACGAGAAGCACTACATTATCCACGCCATGAAGAAGATGGAGACTACAATTGGAGAGGCCATCTGCTGCAGTCTTAGCGAGGCACCGTTCACTCCGGGGGATGAGCCCAAGTTCCAAGTCTACCTGCCGAAACGGTTCGTCCATCTCCTCCAGAACGAGGATCTGCGCTCCATCCAACCCGGCTGTCTCTACCTGGTTTCCCACGGTTGCACGGGTAGCAATTCCACCGAGTTGACCATCCACATCGCCGACAAGCAGCAGTGTTAGATTTAAGTTTTACTGTTGTAAATATGTTATTGTAACGTTTTATAAATAAATAAACCATAAAAAACAAAAAAATACAAAAGACAAAAAAATGCAACATATCAATATGTGAAGTTTGTCACATATTGATATGTTGCATTTTTTTTTTTAAACTTCGCGGGTGACCTTGACCTTTGACCTTTGCATTTCACAGTTACCCCCACCACGCTACAAGTCAAACCTGTTTGAATGCAAACACCCCCACCACTTTTTCATATACCTCCAAGCGCTGTGCCTTGGCTTCATTTCTACTCCAGCAGCCAACCTAGCAACATCAGGATGTCTCTCAACGTAAGCTGTGCCAGCTATGAGGAGGTGACTATCAAGACACAACAGGAGCTGAACGATTTGTACAAGGAGTTGCAGCTAATGGTGGCAAGAGGCTACTGTATAAATGTGCAAGTCTACGCTTGCAATATACGGAACACCCGGCAGCCAAAGGAAGAGCCTGGACACTCATCGACAGCTTCCTCACCGACGTCCATGAAGACCGAGCCGGACAACTTGGATTACTTCAGCTGACTAGCAGTTGTATTTCTTGTTCTAACCATTGTAGAATATGTTTATTTTTTCATTATATTAAAGAAGTAAAAGAGCAAAAACACCTATCTTGTTACTGACATATTAGCTCAGTAACAAGATAGGTTTTTTTTAAAACACAATTTGAATGACCTTGAAACTTCCCCCTCCACTGCTTTGCTACCCCCACCACTTCACTATTGGTGTACATGGCACATCACGATTAGAAACGCAGCAACATGGAAAGTCAACTCAACTACTGTTGCGAACAGAAATGTTTTTCATGGCCAAATGACATTGATGTGGTGGATGGCCTGGCTTGTAGAACATGTGAAGCTTTTGGTCAGTGCATGTGTAAGTGCAAGTCTTGGAAGAAGCCGAAACCGAAGTTGAAGACATTCCATGTGTACCAAATGAGAGGGCATAAGTACACTTGTTGCCCTGAACGTTGCATTGAATTTAAACTAAAACAGCTAACTGGCTGCAAATTGTGCAACAATCATTTTGCAGGTTTTTGCAAACATTATTTAGGAGCGTGTCAATACAGATCAACTTGGCATACCGAAGCACTCACTATCAATGAAATCGCTATAGACTCACAAGAGTAGTCTTTCTACTCTTTGACTTTTTTAAAACTCCGTTTGAATGACCTTGAAATTTCCCCCACCACTTCCCCATATATCTAGAGTACGCAGGGCCTGGAGGTCAGTCGCTCGGCAGCTGTCGTAGGGTGCACATCCGTGTTGTGCAGTCTGCTGTGCAGTTTTAATTTTAACCAGTTCAAGGTCACCACACTTGAACTCTGGCGAAAACGTCAAGCTGTTAAACACAATCCTAAGCCCCAGGTTCACAGTCGACCTCAAGGTCATCACACTTTAACATGTAAATTTAAGGTAGCACCGAAACGGTGCTACCTGGCTTGACATTTTCGAGTTTCCCGAGGTCTTCGCAGTTCCCCCCACCACTTCCCATATACCTAGAGTGCGCGGGGCCGGACAGTCAGTCGCTCGGTGTCTGTCGTAGGGTGCACATCGCGGTTGCAGTAATGGTTAAAGTAAGGCTTTTGGGCCAGTTCAAGGTCACCCGAGCGGTGTCACATGATGGTTTAGGCAGAGTCACGTTGCAAACTTCAAGTTTCCTCAGCACTTTTGCTGTTTCTCATCGCAAATTCGCTCCAAGTTGTCAAGGTCATGGTAACTGTGACTGAAACTCGGAGCGTAGTGCGAGAAACAGCAAAAGTGCCAAAAAAATTTAGGTTTCAGCGTGACCTTGACCTTTGTGACATCGATGACGTCATCTTGGTGACGTAAGGAGTGATGACGTCATCAGCACGTCATTTCTGTGACGTCATGGGTGTGACGTCAAGGAAGTGACGTCATTGGTGATGACGTCATCGATGATGCAATCGATGACGTCATCGATGGGGTCATTGACCTCGATGACGTCATCGATGACGTCATCGCTCGGGTGACCTTGAACTGGCCCAAAAGCCTTACTTTTGCACTACTGATGTGTTAATTTAAAATTAGTATACGCCTGTTTACATAACTTAAAATTATTGTGCATATTAAAAATAAAATTATATTAAGAGTGCTTAAAGTGAACGTTTAGTTTCACAAAAACAAGCAATCAACGATTTATCGTTATAGTTTTAAACTCGTCAAGGCCTTTAAAATATTATGCATAATAGATTACTGTTGTTTTTACAGTTTTTCATTTTGACTCGCACTTTTATTATTAAATATATCATAGCAATCAACAACTGACTGTAAAATCATTCTCATTGTTCAAATGTATGTTAGGGAAGAAATAAATATATTTTAATTAGCTTAAGATTTAAAAAAAATACACAAATTACAAACGATATCAAAATGAAATATCAACGACACCCCTTAAAATAACTGTCCTTTAAAAACAAAATACATCTAAATCAATGTTTTATAATAGGATAAAACGGCAAAACATTTTTTCCTGTTTTCGTCTCACTCTAAAATTATATTTTAATAAAGTGTTGTCAGTAATGTTATGAATCAATGATGCATAACTGTGAATCGATCAGATATGGTTTAGTGGTCTGATGACTCATTGACGAAAGGTCAACAACTTTTCAAATGGTCTCATGATATACGTTACAAATTTAACATCATTTCTGGAGTTGTGCTTTTACAGGTAATATCTTTAGGTACATTTTTGTTTTCATGTATTACAGTAAAGTAATATGTCGTTTATTTTTTAATTTGAATTGGATTTTATTCGTGAAAAAAATTTCACTTTTTGAACCAAAATTCTTCAATAAGATAATTGACAATCTTTTGAACTTTTTTTATTAAAAACGCTGCTTGATAAAATTAACCAATGGGATGTGGCCAAATAAATATATTTTCCATGTGTAAAGAATATGTTTTATCATGTAACCTTCAACCTAACCTAAGGTAACCTTCTTAATTCAAAGAACTTAAACTATGTGTTTTATGAATAATTGGATTTAGATTGGCACTTTTTAATAAGATTATTAATATTATACATTTACCCACCTTTCTTAATGTGTCTTGATATATATATATATATTAAATAAAGTATCTCTTTAACTGTATTTAACTGTACACAACTAACTAAATCGCCATGAATATACAGTAGTTCAATAAGCAAAGGCAAAAAGAAACTCTTTGTTACTTTCCAGGCTTCTAAATATCCTTTTTCTTAATAATTAGTTAGTTAATTTTACGGTTTGACGAATAAAAATGCCATGATTACATAAAACTGTAATATAAAAATTTTTAGCAGATTGAAAAAATATCAATCAGTCGCAGATAAAGACCAATACTATCACATATAATAATTCTCTTTACAATGGAGAATAGCAGACTGAATACAGTATAACGTCTATAATGAGAAAATTACCATTCTAACGGAACAATCTGATAGTAAATGTCTCCCGCTATTTCTGCACCAGACAGACTATTTCGCTGGCAATTTCCCTTAAAATTGCCTTTTTTGAAATATATGTCTACGTGTCTCACCTTCTTGTTCGTATCTCCGGTAACAAAAGAGTTTATCTTATAAAATGTTGATTATTATTCTTTCATGCATGTTGTGTAAAGTTGTAAATATGCATAGAGGGTAAGTGGTTTTCATTGTTTACTATCCATCAGTTTCTTATTTGTCGATTTAGGTGAGATATTTATTTGTTGAACGGTGAGATAATTTAATTTTTAAGGATGGTGTAGCACTTCTTATACGTAAGTTGTTTCTTTAAAAGTAATTTAAAAGTAGTTTTGATTCATAAATATTAATTTCAATACAATATTAAAATATAACTCCTTTAAAAATAAACGATGAACTTTTTCAGTGATATTCAAACAATCATACGCACACGTTATTTCCGAATTGAAACTCAGACAAGATTAATTACATTTCCCGAGTTAAATACAGTACTGTCAACAACAAAAGGCCACCTGATTAACTAATTGCTATCAACATTAGATAAATATCATTTGCCATCGCATGTTGCTTTTCCTCAATTAGACTTGATTATTTAGGTTCAATCCGTACATAATATGCGTGATTAATTAGATGACAAATAACAAATATAACACAAGGCCTATTCAGTATTTAAAAATATTATAAATGACTCTAATAATATATATAATTTTTTTGTTAGAACACTTAACTGAAAGGTTCAAAAGTTTAAAAATCATTCATGTATATAGTAATGTTTACTAGGCCCAATGTACCTTGAATATAAAAAAATGAAAATCTAATTAACATATATTGCTTAGTCAGTACAAAACTACAAACTTACACGAGTTTTCGGTACAAAAATTATATTAAAACTTTTCATGTTAATAGTTTGTAATATTTTATAGGCCAATTATTTTCCACGTAAGTGAGAGATGACCCTCACTTCATCATCGTATATAATTTGCACTGTTTGATATTGTGATTCAATTTTGTTGCTTCTTTTTATTATTTTAAAGTGGACCGATTTCCATTTCAGTGTGAAGCTGAGGCTTTCAACCACTTTTTGTTAAATTTCATTTATTGTACTTTTTAATCTTCAAACCTAAGCCTTATGGCGAAAAAAAAACTATCTGGTGAATTGGATAGATATGCCAGACTCATTGCGAGCTTTTTATACTTCCATTATGAGGATGTTAGCTCACATCAAGGTGGTATATTTTTAAAGTTTATCCTAAAACAGATCTCCTTCTCACTTGAGCAGAACGTAAAAACTCAAAAAAAATACGTCACTATGAATTGTGGAACTTTTTATGTTATTACTTGCTGCGATCAAGGTTGATGGGGGAACATTGACATCTGGTGATTAGCTAATGGAAAATGTCTAAATTTGAGATTCAGAGACCTAGAAACATTCTGCAGCTCAGCGAGCCTCTTGTACAGACTGTGGTTAAGTTGATTGCCATCACCGAGGAAAACGTTGGAGTCCGTTAACTCAAGTACAGTGTCAAGCTGATGATTTTTTTATTTAACTTATCTCTACAATTTTCTACACATACACCCTGTGGTTAAGTTGATTGCCATCACCGAGGAAAACGTTGGAGTTCGTTAACTCAAGTACAGTGTCAAGCTGATGGTTTTTTTTTATTTATCTTATTGCTACAATTTTCTACACATACAGCCTGTGGTTAGGTTGATTGCCATCACCGAGGAAAACGTTGGAGTTCGTTAACTCAAGTACAGTGTCAAGCTGATGGTTTTTTTTATTTATCTTATTGCTACAATTTTCTACACTTACAGACTGTGATTAGGTTGATTGCCATCACCGAGGAAAATGTTGGAGTTCGTTAACTCAAGTACAGTGTCAAGATGATGGTTTTTTTATTTATCTTATTGCTGCAATTTTCTACACATACAGCCTGTGGTTAGGTTGATTGCCATCACCGAGGAAAACGTTGGAGTTCTTTAACTCAAGTACAGTGTTAAGCTGATATTTTTTATTTAACTTATTGCTACAATTTTCTACACAACCTCTAGTATCTCCATCGTAGCGGTTGCTGATTAAATCTTTTTAAAGGATTGAAAATTAATTTTTTCCGCTTTATCACCACAATTTAACCATTGAAAATTTGTACACACTAACGTTTAAAACGAAAAAAATTCAATTCCCTAATAATTAGAGAAAATGTTTCTCTAATTATACTTTCTTAAATTATTTAAGAAAGTAATTCTAAGCTTTGTATTTCAAATTGGATTAGTTTCTGTCGAGGAAGTTTAATGTTATAAACCTTGTTTTACTTCAATATCTAATTCCACTACTATTACATTAATTTTCACCACAACACAGTGTTGCCAACAAAGAGCCATTCAAACTCAGTGTTACCAACATTGGACACGTATCATATACAAACAGTAATTATCGTTGCAATCAAGGTTCATTGTTTACAGCTGAAATAGCCGACAATCCGTCTAATAGTGTAACATTCAGGGATGGCTACGCTTTGTTATAAAGCCACTTCAGGGTTTCTGGTAACCCTGAACAAACAGTTTAAGAGTAATTATTAGTTGGGGTTTTTTAATAAAATATAATCTTTGTAGCTATATTTTTTTATTAGTATGTACTTTATACTTGTAATTACATATTTTTTGACCCCAGGAATGATAGAAAACGGGTATATCAGTATATCATTTATTTATGTTTTCAACCATATACCTTTGTTAATTCCAAATACTTTTTCAAATACCATAGATGACAAAAAATGGACTACCGTTAGGATATGTCGTGCTAAAAATAAAATTCCCGTCGATTGGCAAATTCATAAAACGTTGTAAAATGGAATTTAAACGTCCTCAGTTTTTGTCGATTAAAATAATGAAATAACTTTTTTCTGTTATAAGAATATTAAATCGGCTTTGTTATTTTTAAAATCCTTGAACAACTTATTCACTTGTTTGCACCAACTCTCTTCTTGTGATATAATCAATATTCTTTATTTCTAAGAACCTCCTTGTGTCATGCTGCTAATCCCATAAAGTTATCAAGTATCATATTCAAAGAAGATTACTCAAAGATATTGAAAGCCTTGTTAAGTATCTTAAAACTTATCTCATATCCCTTTAAGACCTTACAAGCTTTCAAAGTCCTTTTGTTTTGTACAGTATCATGTTGCATATATTGGAATTTTGTCAACGAAATTATTAAGTAATTACCTTTTGTATTTGTTTTAAAGAAAAATGATAAAAGATTCAGGTTTTAATATCTTTAAAGTAATTTTGAGATTTCAAGATTTAAATCTAGTTTTAAAGAAGTAAAATCTAATTTTAGGAATGTTATTTTCTATAAATATTTTTAAAGTTAAATATTATTGTAAAAGAAAATTTTAACATCGTAATTAATAGTAAAAATAGTGAATATTATTTACATATACCTTTATGAATATAATTACCTGATTAGTGGAATCAAATAACTTTAAGAACTTTTGTGTGTTATAATACCTAATAATGAGTAGAATCGATTTTAACGAAATTATATAAAATTATAAATAAGTCAGGATGGTTAGTATATTAATAAGATATTATCAACTTAATTTTAAGAAATCGTACTTCACAAAGAAATAACTAAACACGCTGTTATATGATTGTGTGCTGTTACTGCTATTAAACCTTCTGTGAGATGGGGTTATGACCATCACTAATTAAAAATCGATACCATAATCAGTCACAAAGGTAAGACACGAACATTGTCGTTTCCAGTGAAGGCTTGATTTCTGAGGTCATGGGTATTTTGATCAAGATTTCGTCCTGTGAGTCTCTTAGAACAACAATGGGAAAGGAATTCTTTCTTTGAAAAAGATTCTTTTGTTGTAAACTAATATCTATTGCTTCTCTACCTTTTTCGGCATTTTCAAGTACTTCAGTATTTTATGATTATAGGCGGTATTAACTCACACAACATCACATAAATTTTATATTAAGATAAATTTTTCTGTCGTTTTAGATACTTCCAATTTGGTTTAATTTTTTTATTCAAATTTAGATGCAAATTTACAAAAACACCATATAACGTTCCGCAACAACCAATGAATAAACCTATAAGTTCAATCAAGTCACAATGATATTTCTTAATTAAAGTACGTTATAGTTTGATTATATATATTTTCCTAATCGACTTCCTACTGTTGTTCTGTCACTGTTTTATACCTAATTTTTTGATCAATTAAAAAGGTTTCTGGCTGCTATTGTCAATAGCTATGATGTCTACTCTTCTTATGGAGCCATTTACCGCTATACTCATTACTTCTTCATATACCTAAAGAATTAAGTGTTGTCTATCGTTTAGGATCTTGCAAAGATGTTTCTAATCGTATGGTATCTTAAATTTTTTTAAGAGCTCCCAGAATGGGCAAAATCCAAAAGCATGAGGCATTAATAAAAAAATGTAGTTCTCAGTGGTAGGGTGATGCCTACACTGGTTACCGTCCTTGGATCTGACATGGGTAGCTCTTAGTGCACCTTCTTTCACAATTTGAAATAATCTTTGTAGTCAGAAACAATAAGACTCTTCATTTTGTTTGGATTTAAATTTTCTGGTACATACTCTTGGAATAAGTCTACCCCAAGACTCTTGTGTCTAATATAGCGACTTTTTTTAAGTGTTCATATTAGAGGGTTTCTCTTAATTTTGTAGTACGTTATTTTTCTAAATTTATCAAACAAATCTTCCCAGGCAACTTTTGATTTATTTGAAAATATTCCAAAAAATTTTAATGCATGCTCACACATACACACACAACTAGCACAGGTTCTAACTTTTATTTACCATGCCTACTTCCTACCGTCAAGTGTCACAATGCTGATGCTACGTTTTCTATTCGTATTAGTTTTTCAACTCAGACACTTTCAGAATCATCTTACTGAAATAGTTTGGTTTATTTTAAAAGATTATGCAATTACATCCATTTGAGAGAAACGAAATATTTTATATCATAACCCTTAACTTACTTTTTTTAATTTTTTTGTAAATACTATACACCCATGTAAATACTATAAAGTTTAAAGGTTTACCTTGGTAAATTTAAAATAATAAAAAATCTTTTCAACAATAAGCTAATAAATCATCGTTATTTGAGGCAGATAGCGGCACGGAAGAAGGCAAGGAGTGAAGATAAGACTAAACATCCGCCACAGCTTCCTGCACGGCCGGTAACGATATTCTTAATTTACTGTCTTGTATTGTACGTTAAGGTTTTAATGGAGAAAAATAATGTTTGAAAACCTTTACTTTGCCTTGCAAAGATTTTGGGGGTAGAGTAGTGTTCTTCATAATTACTGCAGTTGCCTTTTCAATTTTAACTAGTGATTTTCATAGGCGAAGATTTATCGGATCACCCGGGATTTTTCAAATTTAACCTAAAAATGTAACTAAACTTTCTCATATGAAGCATTTAGGTTGCTATACTGTATCATATTCTTTACAAAATAAAATTAATATCCATACAGTTTTAAATACACGCTAAATATTTTTTAACAAGTAACTCCTCCTGCAGCTTTCACCCGCTTTTAATGATTTCAGTGTCATGGGACTCTATCCCATCGGCGTTACATTTCTCTAAAGTAAATTCCTTGCACTGGACCTCTAGTCTTTGCATTGTACCTCCAGTCTTTTCACTGGGACTCTAGTCTTTGCACTGGACCTTAGTCTTTGCACTGGACCTCTGGTCTTTGCACTGGACCTCTGGTCTTTGCACTGGACCTTTGGTCTTTGCACTGGACCTCTGGTCTTTGCACTGGACCTCTTGTCTTTGCACTGGACCTCTGGTCTTTGCACTGGACCTCTAGTCTTTGTACTGGACCTCTAGCCTTTGCACTGGACCTCTGGTCTTTGCACTGGACCTCTAGTCTTTGCACTGGACCTCTGGTCTTTGCACTGGACCTCTAGTCTTTACACTGGACCTCTTGTCTTTGCACTGGACCTCTGGTCTTTGCACTGGACCTCTAGTCTTTGCACTGGACCTCTAGTCTTTGCACTGGATCTCTTGTCTTTGCACTGGACTTCTGGTCTTTGCACTGGAACTCTAGTCTTTGCACTGGACCTCTGGTCTTTGCACTGGATCTCTTGTCTTTGCACTGGACCTCTGGTCTTTGCACTGGACCTCTAGTCTTTGCACTGGACCTCTTGTCTTTGCACTGGACTTCTGGTCTTTGCACTGGAACTCTAGTCTTTGCACTGGACCTCTGGTCTTTGCACTGGACCTCTTGTCTTTGCACTGGACCTCTGGTCTTTGCACTGGACCTCTAGTATTTGCACTGGACCTCTGGTCTTTGCACTGGACCTCTTGTCTTTGCACTGGACCTCTGGTCTTTGCACTGGAATTCTAGTCTTTGCACTGGACATCTAGTCTTTGCACTGGACCTCTGGTCTTTGCACTGGACCTCTAGTCTTTGCACTGGACCTCTGGTCTTTGCACTGGACCTCTGGTCTTTGCACTGGACCTCTGGTCTTTGCACTGGACCTCTAGTCTTTGTACTGGACCTCTAGCCTTTGCACTGGACCTCTGGTCTTTGCACTGGACCTCTAGTCTTTGCACTGGACCTCTGGTCTTTGCACTGGACCTCTAGTCTTTGCACTGGACCTCTTGTCTTTGCACTGGACCTCTGGTCTTTGCACTGGACCTCTAGTCTTTGCACTGGACCTCTAGTCTTTGCACTGGACCTCTTGTCTTTGCACTGGACTTCTGGTCTTTGCACTGGAACTCTAGTCTTTGCACTGGACCTCTGGTCTTTGCACTGGATCTCTTGTCTTTGCACTGGACCTCTGGTCTTTGCACTGGACCTCTAGTCTTTGCACTGGACCTCTTGTCTTTGCACTGGACTTCTGGTCTTTGCACTGGAACTCTAGTCTTTGCACTGGACCTCTGGTCTTTGCACTGGACCTCTTGTCTTTGCACTGGACCTCTGGTCTTTGCACTGGACCTCTAGTATTTGCACTGGACCTCTGGTCTTTGCACTGGACCTCTTGTCTTTGCACTGGACCTCTGGTCTTTGCACTGGAATTCTAGTCTTTGCACTGGACATCTAGTCTTTGCACTGGACCTCTGGTCTTTGCACTGGACCTCTAGTCTTTGCACTGGACCTCTGGTCTTTGCACTGGACCTCTTGTCTTTTCACTGGACCTCTGGTCTTTGCACTGGACCTCTAGTCTTTGCACTGGACCTCTAGTTTTGCACTGGACCTCTGGTCTTTGCACTGGACCTTTAGTCTTTGCACTGGACCTCTTGTCTTTGCACTGGACCTCTAGTCTTTGCACTGGACCTCTGGTCTTTGCACTGGACCTCTTGTCTTTGCACTGGACCTCTAGTCTTTGCACTGGACCTCTAGTCTTGACATTTGACCTCTAGTCTTTGCATTGGACCTCTAGTCTTGACATTGGACCTCTAGTCTTTGCACTGGACCTCTAGTCTTGATAATCCTCAAATTTCATTGATAATCCTCAGAAGGTCGCGTTGCCTCATTTGTTGCCAAGCGTCGCGATACACCCATTCATTCCGTCATAGTCATTAATTTATTCACAGTTTTTATTTCGTCTTTACTATTTGTTTTTAGGTTAATTAATGTATTTATTTCATGGTAAAACCACATTTGGTGGTGTGTTACAAAATGAATTCATAATTTATAATGTTCCAGTTCCGGGGTGATAATAATTACGATGTCCAATATGTTGTTAATCTTATTGATTAAATAATCAACCAAACTGATTCAAACCAACGATTAACTGAGCATTATTTTTTTATGAGTAGGCTCTTTGATATATCTTTGATGTAGATGGGTTACAGTTTACACAATGAATACGTGATTGCACATCTGAGTAACAAGTTCTGTCTTGATAGAGTTGCTTCATTATGCTTTAAAAGGTCGTTGTCGAATTAATGTCATTGGGAAAATCCCTGTTAGGGTCTACCACACTGCGTTAACATTTTCAATGTTTGTTCTTTATATTTTTCTTATATACATTTTAAGAACAATTCTCATTTTGAGCAGATAAACATGAAAACATTTAGACAGTAACTTACGTTGTAAATTACGTTAGTAGTTTTAAACTATATAAAAGTTCATAATGAAGTTTCAGAACTAAATTTTCTCTACAGTGTGGTTTTGTTTTAGGATTAGAAATCATATTGTATCGCTGGGGAAGTGAAATTACCATTTTTGTAAAGTTTTTATATATAAATAAATTTTTAGCTTAAAAGCTCTTCTTGAATGTGTTTAATAATTTAATTTTTGATACATTATAGATTTTTAAGCATTTACTGATGTAAAAATGTTGCAAGTGTATTATTATTTTTATGTTGATTTTATTTACTAACATTTAACCTCAATTCGACAATTAGTATCGACCTAAGTGGGAAAACCTAATGAACTTTAAAATGCAAAAAAGCCATACCAAAACTTTTACGTACAACTTACTTGTAAGTTTAGGCTCCCTGAAGAATTAAAAAGTAAATTGTCAATCGGGTCTTAAAATGACACATTTATGACGTTAAATTGAACCTCGTATATTTTTCCTTTTTTCAAGAACAAACCCTTTACAGAATTGTTGTAAGGACCATATTTTCACTTTCATTGTTAAAAGACATTCCAACTGTAAAGAAAAAATAATTATAATAAATGAACTTAAAAACTTAAAAATCAATGATCATGAATGATGATTACAGCCAATTAGTCTTTTATCTTATTAAGTGACAGAAGAAGTTTTAAGGTATGAACAGTGAGAGGGAAATGTCAATATGTAGTATCAGTTGAACTGACGGCAGCAGTGGGATAATCCTGCCAATCTGAAATTCATATCTAGTTATTTTAGTGCCAAATTATGGCCCGCATGTTCCAACGGCAGAAACAAAAAAAACTTGACAGGTGTGCCAAAACTGGTCTAGACTATATCTGTTCATTTCAATAATTTTGAAGGACCCGGTTGAATTCACTCTCAAAGTGTGGAATGTAACTGGATTTCATTGTCATTATTTTTTTGCAAAGTTTACTTTGTGTCAAAAATGTATAAGTTTTTAGTGTAAAATTTATGTACAGCATACAATTTATCATTAACTTTTTAGGCTATAATCAGAGATGTTGTATTAAAATCAATTACATTCGAAATGAACAATTTTATCCTTAGTAAATAAACCAGTAGAGAGCAATATTTTAAATTGAATTCTTCTTTTGAGTATTTAAGTAGTTATATTAAAACTTGCCCCCTAATAACCAACTGTTTACTAATTGATGTTGTCTGTATACAATGGTTACTATAAATGAATCAGTTCTTTATTAGTTTTATTGTAAAATAATGAATCACAACTTAACTACCTGGTAAAAGTATAGTGGAAAATAGTTTTAGTAAATTTAATAATTAACAAAATAGCTGTCAGATGAACAATTTCATTAGTTCAATCATATATTAAACCATTTAGCACTTTGATAAAATTCGGGCTAAATTAAAAAAATATTAAAGTCTTTTTGGTGTGATGGGATTTCTAGAAGATATGATAGAAAAAAATTGAAGTTGTGGAGCAATTTCTATAGCTCAGGAAAAGAAAAACAACAATTGTATAGTGTCGATTTCAGAGAGGTGATTTTTATCAGTTTACTGTAGCACTCCTGTGTTTAGAATCTCTTACATTTATATGTATAATTCAACATTACTGTTGATGTTTTATGAGTTGATTGATTTTTATAGCAAAACCTGTGATGTCAACAAATTTATTTAATTTAAAAAATCATAGTTATGGCACTTTTGTTATGAAAAAAAATAAATATTTGCTTGAGTTAAATAAACCGTTATGTAAAATTTCAATCATGATTTAAATGTCACATTTTTGCAGACAAAGAGCTGTACATTGCAACGAATTGAATTTTCCCGCTAAAAATATTAAATATTTTTGTCAACTATGTATACTAAGGGTTAGCGCCAAATTCTTTTACTCAAGAGATCGAGAATTCAAGTCTTTGAGAGTTTACTGAATATGGAAGAGTTGGGATTTCTTTCCTTGAGAGCCCCTTGATGAACTATTCCTCAATTATCAATGCCACTGTTCTATAGACGTAAAATACAATAAAATGCTATACTCTTTCAGATTTGAGTATTACCTATCAAACCATAAATACGTAATTACTGAACATTTTTTACCCAAAATACATCTGCACACATTGTTAGTCAATTGCATGTGCTAGTGCAATGTGTCAAGGCAAGGATTATAGTTGGGAAGACAAATCATACATTCTTGCGTCAATCATTTTTATCTACTCAACTCATCTAATCTCGTCCGATTTAAAGTTAGAAACTTATCTGATTCTCGACGAATGGTATAAGTTATCGCAGATTCGTTCTGAAATAATAAGCTATTTCAAAATTTTACCCTTCTTGGCTGGATCAAGTTTATTAATTTGAGCAAGGTATATTAGTATGCACAATGAACTCCAAACGGATCTAATGATTTTTCCTTAAACTGTGCAAATAACTTAGTTCTGAGATAAAAATTATCCATTAACATTTGGTTCAACAAATACATATCAAAATGTAGGAATTTATTAAAATAGTCCGAAAGACGAGTGAGCGGGGAAAACGAGCTTATATTTTATAGAAACAAGCCTTTTTACACTTTTAATTTTAGCACCTAATCGTCTCGAAAAATCGTTCAAGTTTACCGAGCAAATGCTCGGCTCCCAGGTGTTAAACAAACAAAGGTTACAATCTTTCAACTAAAGGAATTAAGGAACTAAAAGAACTAAAGGATAAAGGTTACAAACTTTCTAATTTTACAACTATCTTTGAATTTAACATTATTAACGTTACTATGCTGAGGTTTAAATCAATTACATTTTTAGATAAAAAATCAGAAATGCGTGTATTGTATTTATAATTTTCATTTGTATGAATATACAATTATTTTTCTTACTTTATATTATTTAACATAACAACTATATTTTAATGTCAATCAATATTTAAATAATTATAATTAATTTATTTGGTTTTTATGACCTGAGGCTTAAAAACAATTTTTTGTAAACGATTAAATTCATATGGAATAAAACAGTTCTAGATGAATTTACTAAGTATGTTGTCTGCAGTTACTTAAAAAATTAATTTCATCGTTTGGGTAACAACGTACTTGCATTTTATCATACAACATCAACATTCTGGAAAGATAATTTACTAAGCGTCAATATTTTACTTAAAATTATTATTTCATGTAAGTTTGCATTTGTCTCATAGTTAAAAAAATAATTAATTTAAAATTCGAATTCTAAAATATCTGTATTTCATACAAATAAAATTGTGTACTATATACAAGTAACTTTGAAAGTCAACTTCTATTGAGCCAACTAAATTTTGTGTACAAGAATGAGTTATTGTTATCCTTCTTTCAGTGTTTTTAATAAACAAAAGATTTTTGGAACCACCTCTTGATATCTGAAAAGCTTTTTGAACCAAGAAAATACTTGAACTTTTGCTGTTAGTAAAAGTTTTAAAATATTGAAATTTATACGACAAAATAAACAAAGTTCAGCGCATGGCTTTATTCGGAGCTACCTCTCAAGCAGTTGTAGGATGTTTGCATGTATTATACCTGCTACGCTTTGTTAACTGTGTGCTCAGCAGAAAATGCGATTCTTCTTCTCAACCTCAAGCAAAATTCGGTTTGTGTTTGTAGCTTCATATACTTTTACACAAATCATTTATTTAACAGATATTTTTAACAAGCATATCTGAAGCAAACCATTTAAATTAAAGCTAAAACTGTCATAAAGGCTTCAAATGAGTTTCACATTAAAGAATATTATTCTTTTATGGTGACTTTTCTCAATTAACTACTGAAATAACGTTTTAGAAAAGATATTATTGGAGGTACTAACTGTTTTAAGACAGTGGTATTTTGCGATTGTCGTTTTGCATGAAAGATTTTTTTTAACAGTTGTATAACTATAAACTAAACTTGTCTGTGGGCTGAAAGACTTTTCAGTAAACGTTTGAGATATTTAAGAAATGTTTAGTATTAATTGAATACAAACTTTTAACCCATGTAATTATTGGTGATGTTAAATACCGGTCTATTATAGTTTTGTATGGCTCTTCGGTATAATATTATAACTAATTTATAAGTGACTTGATTCTAGTCAAGTGGGTGATTAATTTTAGTGCAATATTAGATTGCAAGCCCTTTTCGAAGATATATTTTAGAGATTTAATTTTTGTGATTGTGTTTCTTTAGAGGAGTTTTCAATTGAATGCTACTTTTATAAGAGAATTGAATATGTAACACTTAAAAGACTTAAAATATTCTTAGTTTAAAATAAGATATCAATAGGTTGATCGAAGATTTTAGCATGCTTTTGTTTAATTCGAACTTTTTATAAAAATTATTCGGAATCGTGAGCCCTAACGGAATTAATCATTTGTTTTGAAATGCAAATAAAAATAAATGATAATTATCTAGTTTGTGATAGAGTGAGGTGCTGGCCAGACTAAGTACAATTTTAATAAGTTTTATTAATTTTATCCCTGTGAAAACTTGTAGTCTTAGAAACTGGGACATCTTTTCATTTAATTATTTGACAAACCACAATGTAATAATACATTTGATTATATGGCAGTTGCATACTATGGACCTAATGAAGTTCTAAGGAACTAAACATGTCGTCTTTTGACTACCAGTGATTGGACGAGGTAATTTTATCTCATCACAAATAAAAAAAGTCTCTGCTATTAAAAGATCCGCCATTAATTCAATATTTCTGGCTACCGTTAATTCAATATCTAAGTTTTATCATAAGGCGTTGCATTCACGAATCTTCATTTCAGTCAACGCACGATAATTTCAGTAAAAATCCAAGCATATTCATTTAATCAAATCAATATTTAAAATGAGAAAAAATAGGTGTTGCTCTTCTTGGTTCATAAACGGCTCTACCAAATTTTTGTAAAAGTCTGCTAAGCTTGCATTAGTGATTATAAGTTAGAAAATAAAAAATTTGTCTAAACTAATGTTCTGGTCACTGTTCAATTAATCAAACATATGAGGCAGTTTGTGATATCATTTGAACAGAAATTATTCAAAGCTGACCACATCGTCCCCAAACATGTATCAGTTTTGCCGGTTTGTCTGGACATAACAGTTGTGGCTTACACTGTCGGTTTGCCATGGAAACAATTATTCTAGTCTCATGGCAATACATTTATAATATGAGTTTATGTTATTATTTTGAGAGCATATGAACATTTTACTATAAAAATGTAAAAAAAAAATTGATATTAATTTTAATACGAGTTTTACAAGACATCTACTTGTCGCAAACAATAAAAAATACCAAGCAATTTGATTTTATCCTGAAAACGAATAGAGTAGAACTATTTTGACAAAAATTATTTGTAACAACTAATATTATTTTTTTGTCACTTAAAGACGGCAGTAACATTTTCTTGTTTTAATACCTGTATTTGGTTTAGTTATAAATATCCATAAGAAATTAATAATCATAGCACTACTTTTATTGTACAACTCAAAACAAGATTTGTAAAATTGAGTTGATAGTATTAATCATGCATAATACGGTCCAGACATTTATCCCATAAATATATGCTGTAACAAAGAAATGCATTACGTAAAACCCTTTTCGATTATAGTGACATTTTTTGTGATTTACGGCAGGAAAAGGTTTAGTGATTAACATAACAAATGTTCGGTCTCAGTCCGCTTGTGAAATTCTCCACGGATAAATATGGAATATATATTTTATTCCAAGTGACCGTTATCACATAGGGCGTTTTTCACTTAATTAAAAAATTAATACTGCAATCTATTGCTAGTAATTTAAGTCTACTGATGTATATTTATTTTAATTTTTATATTTCTAGATCAAATTTAGAGGTGCGCTGAAAAAACATTTCACAGCTTTTAATCCTCCTTAAAGAATCGGAAATAAAATAGTACATTCCTAAAATTATAGTTATAATTTTGTAGTGTTTTGTATCCTTTTAACTAGCCATGGATTTTAGTTTCATTATTGTCTACTAGCATCTGTCTTACTAATTCTGTAAGGAAGTTCTTGTGAGCAGCAAAACTCTTTTATTTATGAACAGATTTTGATGATTAAGGTGTCAAATTAAAAGGAATTCTCTGTAGACGTCATGGAATAATGTTTGTCGTCCCCATTTCTATGTGCTTCGCCCCATTGGACTTTAAAGTTTCCATGTATTTTTTATATGAGACAACATTTAGTAAGTTTACCTAACATATGATTCATTTCATGAACACAAACAGCTGTCATCATAAAAATAACCTGTCTCCCTTCTGTCATTTTACTTTATTTAGTTTTTCTGCTTACTTATCAGTTTGAACTTCCAAATTCAAATACAAAGATGGCTAACGAAATGGGGTAGTGTTTAATAACATGCAGTTTTCATTCAGAGTATTAAGGAGCGACAATGAGTTTATTTAATTGTGTGATTGTATTTTATTTTAATTGTATTAAGTTTCACACCATCTGACTAGCGCTAAGGCTGGAGCTGTTTTCGTCGAGTATTGACTGGCAACGACTTGTTATAAAAAAATTACACAACCAAATGTAAAATATTTTTAGGATCTTAAAACAAACACAGAATATATCAGTAGGAAACTTGATCACAAATCACAAATTACAAATCATACAAATCACATTGATAATGAAGTGAATTTATTGTAATTTATCCAATGTATACAGTAAAGTGGTAAAGGGATTTAATAAACGGATAAGAGATTCCAAATAAAACGTTTGTAAGGTTTTTATGTTTCTTTATTGCGTAAAAAAAAGTTATCACACAATATCCCGCGTCTTCAAGACTAAAAAAGACACTAGCTACAGCATCTTAGTTAGAAATTTAGCTACAATATTACCTTGCATCACAAGTCACCTAAGTCACCAAACATTTCCACGATTGTTTAAATTTGGTCCGAGTTATGTACAACGTTTTCGCCATAATGTGAAAATTCTCATTTAAAAGGTGACAAACTATTTCAAAATGGATGAAAACGTCATTACTGAGATCGTGGCGTTGTCCTGTAATCCAGATACTTGGAGGTCACGAATTGTGGATATATAAGCGATGGCTTGTGGATGCGATATTACCTAGAGGAATTAACGTCCGTACTAGGGAGTACTGGTTCATCCACAAAGACCTTCCTCATAATTAGACCTATTCGTATATATGAGGTTGAAATTGTGGTTCGGATCCCACGTTAAACTGTAGGTCCCTTGATACCATTGGCTGTTGGGCTATTATTAAGAGTCCTTTCTAAGGAGAATGTTGGTTTTAGTCAGTAACAAGACTACAAGATCGCTCCACAATCATGCTACCCTCATCTCTTAATCATATTCACGTTAAAATACCCACTTTGTGAGGTCCCTGCCTCAAAATAGTGATATATAGCGATTATCTGTTTTTTTTTCGTCTAGATTATTATCTAAGTTTCGTCTTAGATTATTTTTGATCACGTATAAGATAAGTGAATTAATTATATGTCAAAATCATGCTTTAATAAGCAGTCTGCTAGCCATTTTATGTTTCCATTATACTTATTTGTTTTGGATTAGGATGGATTTTCGTTGAAGAAAAACACATTTTTTAGGTTAGCCACTGTAAAAATGAGCAGATTTTTTTACAACGCACAATTTTAAGGTTACGATAATAATGTCTCAAATTCACTACAAATAAACGTTTTTTTTTTCAATAAAAATTTGTATGATGGAACACCGTATATTGTTTAGTATTAAAGACTTTACTTTATTAAAATATGATGTAAAAAGTTATACTATACAACAGTTGACTTATCTATTCCAGATATACTGGTTCTGGAACTAACCATATAATGGAATTAATAGAAAATTTGGTATTTTTAGGTATTCCAGGTACAAGAATAGACTACATTTTTTATGTGAAAAGATGTGTGGTTGTTTAAATGAAAAATGAAGTTTAAATCCTCAAAATAAGTACGGTATTAAAAATATACATATATTCATGTATATGAATCTAAAATGTGTCCATTTTTTTAAACAACGCAAGGAAAAAAAGCGAGATCTCCGCTGTTTATTTCGTACGCGAAGGCAAATAACATTCAACCGTGATAATTTAATGATGCCCACTTCAAATGAGAGGCAGTCTGAATATTTCAGAAATTTTTTCAAGATTTTCAAAACAATAACAATGTTTAGGCGAATAGTTGTCTGTATGTTAAACCTTTTGAATGATAGTTATAATTTATTTAAACATTATCTCAGTGAAAATATCTTTTTCACTTCATTTTGTTGTGCACGATCAAGAACATAACCAACACATCAATTTTACATTTACAGAGCTAATAAACAATTTACATTGCCACTTGATTGTTATTATTTACGCTACAGCTTTCTTTCGTATTTTATTTTTTAGAAGAACTCTTCTCACTAAATAAGTTTTCTTCTCTTTCTGAGTTTAACCCATTTTTAAGAATCACGATGGTGTTTCGTTTTTAGAACTCACACAATAATTATTTGCCTCTTTATGAGTTTCATCCCATTTCATGAATCACGAGTTATACAAATTGTCTTGGTTAAATTAAGGATTACACCACTCACTTAAATATTCAACTTTAATATGAAGATCAATGAGGTTTATTGAATATAATTTTAGCATTGCCAAGATATCTTAAGCAATGATTTCTAATTTAATAAAACAATTTAATATTAAAATTTAATATTAAACATTTAATATTATTAAATGTTTCTAATATTTAGATAATATTGCAAGTATTTTATTTAAGGTTACTTCTCTTCATATTTTATGAAATGTGCATGAGTGGTTATAGAGCTCTCCTTGAATCTGAAGGTTGCCGGTTCCATCCTGAAAATAAACGGTATCAGATAACTGACACATACTTTCTCCCAACAATATAAAAACATGTGTTGAAAGATTTAAACATTAATGTCTAGATGACTCTGTCGGATAGCTACCAGCTGAGCAGCGCGAGCTTGACCCTACGCGCATCTGTGACTTTTAACAACGTACTGCGTTTACCGCTAAACGAAAAATTGTATTTTCTCCTCAACCACTTGACGTAGAGCAATAATTTAAAGTACTGGATTATTTAGTTTTTTGAGCTTGATTTAATGGTGATAAGTAAAATTTATTTTGAGACAACAGCTATTTTGAAAATCCAAAAAATTGATTTTTGAAACACTTTTTACTCCATAACTTTTGAACGCGCATTTTCTCGAAGATGCGGGTGGTGTCATTTTATCCACCATTTTAAGCTTAATAAACCACAAAATTTTAATCAAAATCGTTAGAGCCGTTTTTGAGAAATTTTGATTTTTGACGATTTTTGAGGGTTTTTGGGGGTAAAATACCCTTAAAAATTTAAAATTCAAAAAAATGAAAAAAATGCCTGGAATTATCGTGGATTTGGACCTATATACCAAATTTCATTAAAATTGGACCATTAGGGCATTCTCTAGCTCTGTTTACATCCTGACACACATACACACACACACACACACACACACACACACACACACACACACACACACACACACACACACACACACACACACACAGTCTTGTTCACCTATATTTGTGGGGCCTTGGGATTACACACCTATTTGGGGGCCCGTGTGTGTGAATTTGATTGGTACTGTGGGGCCATTTGGAACTGTGGGGCCGTACGAAAAACCTATCCTAACCTAACCTAAACTAACCTAACCTAACCTAACTTAACCTAACCTACTAACCTAACCATTATTGACATTTTCAAGAGTAAAAAGTAGAATTTTAGCTCAAAATAAATTATGGGGCCGTGTGTATGGCCCCGCAATTTCAGAAGGCCCCACACTAACGTGAAATTCACACACTTGGCCCCACAAATATAGGGGACACTGTCCACACACACACACACACACACACACACACACACACACACACACACACACACACACACAGACATCACTCCGAAAACCACTTTTTTGGACTCAGGGGGAACCATAATGGATAAATCCACCAACAACTCAAATTCGAAAATTTTGACGAAAACAATACTTTCTCCATATACTATGGTATAGGGGGAGAAAGTAAAAATTAGTGCCTTTTGATGGTTTGATGCTGGAACCAACTGCATTTAGTCATTGGGCAACTGACAAATGAAACAGCTGTTATTTGTCAGTAAAAAAACCTAGCTACACCTCATCTGATCCATCACAATCATCACACTCACCCTTCAGTAAAAAAATTAACATGTTTCGTGTGCGGAAGTTTTTCACACCTAACCGGCCAAGCCAGGTGCAATAAGGTCAATAGACTGTAAGCTCAGTCCTGCTCACGATTGCCATTTTGAGGAATTGTTTATTGTTTTCATGACTTGACCCTCCAACCTTGAGTTTTATCTTCCATTGAGTATCAATCCATTGTGCTTTAGACTCTCGTGGTCGACTGCCAAGAAAGCTGGTTAGATTTTCATATGATTACAATTTACTAAGGTGTTGTCATGAAAACGATGACAAGTTTTCAGCTATAAAGTACTCTGTGTTGTTCGTGTTTTTAATTTTAGAACCAGGGGGACTGAGCTTAAGTTCGGTAAAAATTATTACTTTCGTTCTCACACAACGCTCGTCCGCGCTCGCTCACTCGCCAGGCTGTAGGGCGCTGCTCTTTGGTATAATTTTCGTAAACCCCAGGTTGAAGATGTAACACATTAGTTTATATCTACAGTTATCAGCTGAGTTTTGTTCAATTTAAATATCTCCATAAGGATAACATGGGATCTTTCAGTTGGGATCTTGATATCTGTCAGTTAACTTCGCTTGAAAGGACTGTACTTTTTTGTTTTCTATGCAGGTGGACCGACGACTTAACGTGACTTCTGATCCACAGGAGCGGCCGAACGATCTTTTTGTCCCCGGGCCGGGAGTTGAACCCGGGCCCGCTAGGTGTTAACCCAGAGCTCTACCACTGAGCCATGGCTGCTATGCCTCGTTGTATATAAATTAGAATAAGTTTTTGGTTTAAATTAGATTTTTTATTTTGTAATCTTCATTGAAAGTAGAATCAAAATCGTTCAAATTTCTTGCATTTATATGTAGAAGATCTTAACTGATAACAATTTTATGATCATTAAGAATTAATTTGGGCTGTTAAACTCATTGTTATTTAATATTTATACTGAAACATCTATGTTGATTTTTATGATATTTATGTCTTCCTAAAAGTATAATTTATAATAATTGTTTTTTATAGTCATAAAACAAAAATGAAATAAAATGCAAGTTTTATACACTTAAACTGCTTGGCATTTTTGGAATATTTTATTAGAACAGGTGACATGTAGAATATCAATGCCAAGTTGAAGAAGGTCAAATTAATGCCAAACCCGTCCTGGACGTTAGTCAACTAAATCAATCTTCCATGAATGCCCATACAAACACTTTTATTGACATAACAATATTTTTATTGAATGTATTACAGAATAATTAGCTCTAGACACGTTTTTAAGATTTATTCACTTTAACAAAGCTTCTAAAGGAATGTTTGAAAAGGAAATACTGTTGACATTATAAAACTTTTACATTAAACCAAGATAAGGTTCACAAATTGTTATTTCTCTTGGAAAGTTTCCTTTTGCTGTTTCAGTGTCTTCCAAAATTAAAGTAAAATTAAATTAAACTATTACTTCATTTTTATATCGAATACTTATTTATAGCATGAATACCCACATTATGCTGTTAGGATTTGGGATGTATTTTTAAACCCTACTTTTACTGGCATTTTAAATTTTGATACAAACAGTGTTTAACCTTCGTTGAATGGATGTTATATTGCCTAAATAATGTTCACGTTTTATCAATGCAATAAATAATTACTTTGAAAATTTTTTTTTATCATCCTATACATTAATAAATGGTTGAAACACTTAGTTCTAATTAACTGCTGAACCATGTAACTAGTTTCACGTTTTATAAGTCAAATGGAAGGGAATTATATGAAAATTTCCAGAATTCCCTTCAAATGCAAGTTTATTGTTAGGGTGAACTCCATATACCCCTTCAAAGCTTTGGGTCAATGTAATTATTATGGATGAAGATTCAGCCATCTGTGAGAAGACTGTTATTCTTTATTATTATGAACTTTATCAATTTGACGACCCTCACGGGAAATATATATGTCATGTAGTTTTACGTTTTTGTGTCTGCCTGAGGATGGAGCATTGACTCCGAAACAGCTGTAGCCAGTTCTACTAATGGATTACTAGACGGTACAACAGGTATTTAAACCTTTATTGTTGTTGTTATTTTTTACTCACTTTTGACCTACCAAATTTTTTATTAGTGGAGCACGGCCAAAAATGTAATATGAACAATTTGGTTTTTAGAAATTAAAAAACCGGCATTTTTTAAGAAAATTTTTGGCATTGTTCATTTTACTTTGCTTGATTTCGAGAAACGAGAACACTACCCTACCATAATAATGATATGTGGCGAATTCTTTCCTACTTCAAACCTCCAAAACTCCTGTCAACCAAGCAATTACACCGTAGCTAAACCTATCAACTCTACACTTTTTATCTCAACTGGTTAAATTTGTTAACATAATTTCCATACAAACTCATTTTAAACGATCAGTTAAGTCTTTTAATTTAATTACTATTGACCAAACTAAGTTGGATGTGGCCTTTAATAATATTCTTCTTTATGTAAAAATCACGAAACCATTTTTTGTATTGAAGTTTT
>CM061537.1:904411-936458 GCA_030545055.2 Neoaliturus tenellus
TTTTTCCAAATTTAGTCTTAACCCTCTTAAAGTAAGGGAGAGGGGTATTATACAAGTCAAATAATAATAAAAAAAAAAAACACTTGACTTGTATAATACTTTAACCTGGCGGTGATGTAAAGTCACTGGGACAATCTCAAACCGTGTCCTTGAGGGTGAAGACTAAGTTACAAAAATCTTTAACAAATAAAAACTTACCTCCAAACACTTGTAGCTTGCTACAAGTGTTTGGAGGTAAAAATTTTTCAAAGTTTGAATGACCTTGACCCATATAAACTACTGTTTAAAGTAAAGTGCTAACCTTACAACTAATGTCGTGTATCACGTGATATCCCCCACTCTAATGCTCTTACTAAGCTTGTATGAGCCGTTCATTTGCTTCAGTCTGTTTCTGTACTCCGTGTAAACATGTCACGGTACAATTACAAAGGTGGTGACTTCTTGATAGATCAACACAATGCTTGGGAAGTGCTAAATCGGCATAGAATGGAAGTTGAGTATTGTATAAGACGAGATGGGTCTACATTTTATCTATGTATTATAAACAACCAAACTCATATGTATGAACACTGGACAAAAATTAATTATAACAACATAGATGAGCTGTTTGCTTGGGCTTTTGAGGTGTGTAAAGGTATTGAAGAAATCAAAATGATGGGTGTGCTAAAGGTATGTAAAACCGATGACCGCAAAGACTAAGGAAAATTTATTGGAAGTCCTAAACCCCCCCCCCCTCCTCCTCCCCCGCCCCCACCCCCTCCCCCACCCCGCCCCCACCCCCACCCCCACCCCCACCCCACCCCGCCCCGCCCTGCCCCCACCACTACAAATAGGTATATATAGGAGTGGTAATCCACTGCCCGCTCATTCAGCTTGCAACTGTTAAGCCGAACGTCTCGTACCATGTCTGGCAACGCTTCAGCTTCTGCTTCTAACTCCGGCTCAGGTGTTGGGCCGATCCGATCGGGCCTTCATCAAGGAGTCGTGTCCGGTTCTCCGGCTTTGGTCCTGTGAGGAAGGAGTTGCGAAGCAGCGGAGCCTCTCAACCAACCACGACGGACGCATCAACTCAGACTTCACCAAGCATCATCGAGTGGTACAATGAAGTCATAGAGCAAAGGGACAGAATGCTAGAGAATACTCGCAGTGAGCTACTTCATATCCGGAGTAAATGGGAAAAACTAATTAGGAAGTGTGAAAGCCTGTTGGACAGTTATGATAGTGAGGATGAGAGTGGATAGGTGTGTGGGTAAAGACTTGGACTGGGACTTGTGTGTTTGTATGAATGTGTGCGTGAATGTGAAATACAGAGCGGGGGATAGATCACTCTGTGGCAATGGACTAACATGCCACTTAGTGATCTATCCCCCGTTCTGGTAATGTTTTTGGATGGCCTTGACCCACTTTACCAAGGCTAGCCAGTACCCCCACCACTGATAAGTGTATATATACGGGTATTGATGTGCAGTTTGGTTATTCTGCTTTGTACCGCTTAGCTGAATACTACACTTTTAACATGGCTTCCAACTCTCGGGCTTCTTCTTCTTCAAGAAGGCGTGCTGCCAACGTCCTGTCTGCTACTCGTGGACCTGCTCGACCATTCCATAGCATAACTGTTGCTCGGGCAAACGCCTGCAAAGCTCCGATGCTACGGACCTTGCTGGAGATGAGTCAAGACGGGCAAGGCTTGCTCAGTCCTGGTCAACGGCAGGAGCAAGAGAGGCGTACGGCGTACTTCAAGCTGCAGGCTGTAGTCCCCAGCTTGAAGTTAGGCGATCCTAGAGTGGCGAGCATCACCGAGGCTGCGGAGTATATATCACATCTCCATAGTGTTTTAGAAGTAAAGGACCAACAAATTGAAAACCTAAAAGAACAATTGAAACAATTTAACTTTAACCCGATGGAGTTTGTAGAAACGGAGATGAGTGATAGTGACGATGAAGGTAGTGAATATATATTAGGTATGTAATGAAAAGACAGGGACATGTGTGTGTATAGAATACAGAGCGGGGGATAGACTACTTTGCGGCAATGGACTAACATGCTGCTTAGTGGTCTATCCCCCGCTCAAAGGGTAGCATTGGACGACCTTGACCCACTTATAAGCAAGGACAACCGGTTAACTGGTATAAAAGAGGGGGTCTGTACATTTTGACTTCATTCTGCTTTGGACTTTCCAGTAGAACGCTAGAAAAATGAGTGGATCTCTTCTTGGTGCTAACTTGGACAGTTATACTGTGATGGTGCATTATGAAAACTGTAGAGACATGTTGACGGCTGTGTATGAGTGTTTGGTGAGAAGGATTTTTCAAGAAAACTGCGAATTTATGTTAGCGTGGAAAAGAAACTTGTTTGTTGATGGTCATGCTACAATGCAAAGCATGAACCACCTCCATGTGTTAAAAGTAGGACATCATAATTTGGACGAACTGGACGATATGTTTAGGGAGCTGGAGTGTTTGATACATCAGGAATGTAAACCTTGTGAAATTGAAATTTTTAAATTGGATATGGAATTAGAATAAAATGTGTTAAACAGGACTCGAACATGGACTTGATTGAGGTTTTGTAGAACAGAGCGGGGGATGGATCACTTTGCGGCAATGGACTAGCATGCTGCTTAGTGGTCTATCCCCCGCTCAAAGGGTATCTTTACGTGACCTTGACCCACATAAATTGTATAGTTGGTGGGGGTATAAAAAGGGCAAACCAATTGGATAGATACACCACTTTCATACTATGGCTCCACTTGACAACACCGTGTTCCATCGCGACAGAATTCTTTCAATTCTGGAGGTAATACCTGTAGAAGTTATAGGAGCAGAGGACCAACTACCTGCGGTTGATCAGGAAGAGGAGGAGGAAGAAATAATGGATATTGAAACGGACTCTGACGAAGCTGGTTCAACGGACAATGAAGTGGACTTGCACGCCTACGAAACATTAGAGTCATCATCTGAGTCGGAAATGGAATTCCAATTGGAAATTGAAGAAGAAGAAGAAGAAGAACAAGACACTCCTCATCGTCCAATGGATAGGATGTTAGTTGCCAGAAGAATTATGTATTGTCATCGCTGCCTATTCCGTGATGAGGATGATTCCGACTCTGATGGTGATGTTTCACCTTTGTAAAAAGCTTAAACAAAAAGTTAAAAAAAGAATGTGAGCGGGGGATAGAGCACTTTGTAGTAAATGATGCTGCTTATTGCTCTATCCCCCGCTCAAAATAATAATTCCAAATGGCCTTGACCTATATAAATTTTGCTCAAACAGACGTCTTTAAAAAAACTTGTACAAATTATTGAATCTAGACCAAATATCATCAATTTATCAAGCCTACTGATAAATTTATTACAAACGGTTGTGTAAAGGCTAAATTTAGCACATGATTGATAACCTGTTTCTATATGACGTCACTTTCCCCACCTATCTGCCTCGGATATAAAGGATCCCTGTGGAGCGCGCTGCTCATTATTGCGTGGACATTCACAGAGTGTGCATTCAAAGCCAAACTGTTTGAAATGGCTCTTTGCGACATTTGTGGGGAAATCTTTCAAGGCGAAGATCTTTTCACCCTACACAGAGAATTACATGAAGACGAAGATAAAAAAGAAGATATTACCATGGATGAAATAGACTTAGACTCAATTGACCGGTTTTTGGAAGAGCACCAGAAGCAGACGGACTACTGGGACAGCTATCTACAGCAAATGCAAAGAAGAAGACCTAGTGTGATACAATTTGCCGGTGCTGGACCATCTACTGCTACAAGACCTATTGAAGAAGAGGACACCGAAGAAGAGGATATGGAAGAAGAACTTGAAGATGTAAGACAACTGCGCACCACGGCCTTGCCAGGACGAGTTGTAACACATTTCAAAATTAATAACGTTCAATTGGAACTGGAAACATTCATAACCCAGGCTAAGGAACTTGTTGGTCAAACTTTGAGGGAAGAATTACAAAGGCTAAATTTTATTAAATTTGGAATGGTGTTAGAGGCTATGTTTAACAATACTGATGGTGAAACAGCATTGAGAGCATTCATTACCAAAAATCGAACCCTTACCTTCACCTCCGACATTGATGATATTATTGAAGAATGCTTGGAGGAACTTATAACCAAACTCCAAGAACATGAAGGAAGAGGATCTGGATGGACTTTGTCATCAATTGAAGGTATGGATGTTAGGGTTCATAAACATGGATATGGTTTAAGAGGTAGTAGTTTTATCCCTCTACCAAAGAAAATCCAAAACACTAACTCGTGTAGAAATGTTCAAAATGAGGGTAATGAATGTTTTAAGTATGCAATGTTAACCAATTATGTTAAAAACAATCCTTGTAGAGTTGGTAGAGAATATTACGAGAATGAACACCGCTACAACTTTCAAGGTCTCACCTACCCAGTTACCTTGAAAGACATTGACAAATTTGAAAAGAAAAATCCTGGCGTTTCAGTCAATGTTTTTGGTCTGGATGATTCGAACAACGTTTATCCTTTGCGGGTAGTAAAGGTTGAGCAAAGAAACCACACGGATTTGCTATTGATAACTAAGGGTGAAATTTCCCATTATGTATGGATAAAGGACTTTGAAGCCTTAGTAGTAAAACAATTGACCAAAAGAGTAAATAGGATTACAGTTTGCAAGAGATGTTTCTGCTTTTCTTGGAAAGATTCAAGACGTGGAGGATTGGACTGGTTATTGGAACATAAAAGACTTTGCAACGAGAACTATGAAGTAAAGATAAGTCTTCCACCGCCTACCCGAGCTTCAATACAATTTAACAAGACAGTTCACCAATACCGAATTCCACTAGTGGTCTACGCAGACTTTGAATCAACGTTAGTACCACAGGAGCTGCCGGACGGCGAAGTGACTAGAAGAACAAAATATCAGTTGCATCAACCCAACATTTTTTGTTTACTAGTTAAATCAACCTTGTCTGAAAACCAATTGCAAGACTATGGTTTAACATCCACTCCAATACTCTACCGTGGTGAAGAAGCCGCTAAGTATTTTGTAGACCAACTGTACGATATTGCTGGAAAGGTTCAACGCTTGTTCAGTAATATTGTACCTATGGAACCTTTAAACCAAAATCAACAAGAAGAATACAACGTAGCGACAAGATGCTATTTATGCAAGAAGATGTTCAGTGAAGAAAATCCAAAAGTAAGAGATCACGATCACCTGACAGGGTTATACAGAGGAGCTGCTTGTAATTCATGCAATATAAATTACAAACTGCCAAACTTTATTCCTGTCGTTTTACACAATCTTAGCGGCTACGACTCCCACTTTATTATTCCAGAGTTAGGAAGAGATGACGGTAAAATTGATGTTCTTGCTACAACATTGGAAAAGTACATCAGCTTTTCAAAAACAGTAGGTAAAATTAAACTTCGCTTCGTAGACTCTTACAGATTTATGCCATCTAGTTTAGCCAAATTTTAGCCAAATTGTCAGAGAACCTAAGAAGAGAAGACTTAAAAGAAACCAGCAAAATTGTATCTGAAGATAAATTGGACCTAGTATTACGGAAAGGAGTTTTCCCCTATGATTATATAACATCTACAGAAAAGTTTGAAGAAACCAGTCTGCCACCGATTGAAGCATTCAACAGCAAATTAAACGAAAGTGAAATTTCCGTTGAAGACTACAATCATGCTTGTAATGTTTGGAACCAACTAAACATTCAAACCTTAGGGGAATATTCTGACTTTTATATAAAATTGGACGTAACTCTGCTGTGCGATGTGATGGAAGAATTTCGAAACACCTGCTTCTCCGCCTATGGACTGGACCCTCTACACTCGTACACATCTCCAGGATTAGCATGGCAAGCTATGCTAAAGTCAACCAACTGTCGACTGGAACTTCTAACGGATATTGATATGGTGCTCATGATGGAATCTGGTGTACGGGGTGGTTTGACACAAGCTGTAACACGTCATGTCAAAGCCAACAACAAGTACATCCCCGGCTTCGACGAGCAAAAACCGTCGGTCTACCTTGGCTACTTTGACGCAAACAACCTTTATGGTTGGGCAATGTCAAATCCGCTTCCCTACGCTGACTTCAAATGGATCGACCCGGCCACCATCGGAGACATCTCACAGATTCCAAAGGATGGTCCAAAAGGCTATATTTTGGACTGTGATTTTGAATACCCGGAGCACCTTCATGACCATCACTACGACTTGCCTCTCCTAGCCAAGACTGAAGTTTCACCGACAGGAAGATGGCCAAAATTGATGATGACTTTGGAGAATAAAGATCGGTATGTGGCTCACTACTGGGTAGTTCAACAGGCTCTTGAATTGGGTCTACGTATAGTGAGAATTCATAGAGCAATTGAATTCACCCAGTCTTGTTGGTTGAAACCATATATTGATTCCAACACTACAAGAAGAGCTGCAGCGACAACAGCATTTGAAAAGGACTTCTATAAATTAATGAACAACGCCATCTTTGGAAAAACCTTGGAGAACAAAAGAAAACACAAAAATGTAAAATTAGTGAGTGATCCTAGGAAATCGGAAAAATTAGTGCAAAAACCAAATTTTGGAACATCCATGATTATAAACGAAAATCTAGTCGCTGTCAGTATGAAGAAAACAACAATAGTCATGGACCGTCCGTTATACATAGGTATGTCGATTTTGGACATCAGTAAAACCCTGATGTATGATTTCCATTATAACAAAATGGTTAAACACTACGGAAGGGAAAACATTGGAGTCGCATACATGGATACGGACGCGTTTATCTACTGGATAAAGACTTTGGACATGTATGAAGACCTAAGGACTTTTCCATACAAAGAAGATTTCGACTTTTCTGACTATCCGAAGAACCATCCAAATTTTAATGAAAGAAATAAAAAAGTAATTGGAAAATTCAAAGATGAAGCAAATGGAATGCCTTTAGAAGAAATAGTGGCGCTGATGGCGAAATTGTATTCATTTAAGATGTACCACGAGAACAACACACCGACAGTCAAGAAAGCAAAAGGAGTGAAGACATCTTATTTGAAAAAAACACGTGACATTTGACCACTACAAGACTTGTTTATTTGAAGATACTACGATATCAGCAACATTCAACAATATCCGAAGCTTCAAGCATCAAGTCTACAGTGTCACCGAAATTAAAAAAGCGCTGTCAGCTCGGGATGATAAAAGACACATTATGCCCGACAAAATCCACACTCTTCCTTTTGGCCACTACTCTCTAAACCCTATCAACTTGTAACCTATTCTTCGTCCTTCTACAACTTTGACCTTATTCCTTTTTCCTTCCGTAAAAAAATGGGGAACACGGCAAGTCAAACGCCGTGTTCCCCATTTTTTTACACAAGTTTGGATGACCTTGACCTATATAAATGATGTGAATATTTAAGACAACATTCATTGTGATTATACATGTAACTCAACAAACATTGAAACCTGCAATATGAAGGACTTGAAGCAACAAATTGTCAACGAACTTCATAAACCTGCAAGAAGAAAGTTTCCACGAAGAAATACGGTGATAAAAGGGATTAATGATTTATATCAAGCGGATTTAATCGAAATGATTCCTTATAGCAAACAAAATAAAGGATATAAATACATATTGACTGTTATTAACTGTTTTTCAAAAATGGCTGATGCTTTACCGTTAAAAGATAAAAGCGGCAAAAGTGTTACAAAAGCAATGGAAATAGCTATACAAAGAGACAAACATACTATTAAACATTTACAAACAGATGATGGAAAAGAATATTTTAATAAGGAATTTGCAAATTTAATGAAAAAACACAATATAAACCATTACTCAACCAATTCAGAAGTAAAAGCCTCAATAATCGAAAGATTCAACAGAACTTTAAAAAGTGCAATGTATAAAATGTTTTCCAACAGAGGATCGCACATATGGATTGATATGTTACCAAAACTTATAAACGATTACAATAACAAATTTCATAGGACTATCGGGATGAAACCAAACCAAGTAACTAGTAAAAATGAAAACCTTGTATTAAAACGTATAAAAACGAATACTAAACCAAAAGTTGAAAAACTAAAGCCTAAAAAATTTAATGTGGGTGATAAAGTGCGAATAAGTAAATATAAAGGTGTATTCAGTAAAAGATATCTGCCAAATTGGACCAATGAGGTTTTTACTGTATTCAAAGTACAACCTACAGTACCTGAGACATATATTTTAAAAGATAATAAAGGACAATTGCTTGAAGGAGGGTTTTATGGACATGAAATGTTAAAATCAACAGTAGGCGATGTATATTTAGTTGAAAAGGTGTTGCAACGGAAAAAAGATAAGGTCAAAGTACGATGGTTAGGATTTAATAAGACGGAAGATTCTTGGATACCTAAAAAGGATTTGATATAACGATAGAGAATCATTTTAGGTTGAACCATTACAAAGGATGGAGATAGTACCACAAAAAGAGAGTTTTACTATTAATAATATAGATGAACTCACAGTGGATAATTCAGAATTCAATAGTGGGAAACATGGCAATTTGTTACCAAACACCGTTCGTTGTCTGGTTACCGGACCTTCCAACTGTGGAAAAACTAATGTAGTATTCAATTTGATTACAAACCCTAAAGGATTACGTTTTAACAATCTATATGTATTTTCAAAATCACCACAACAACCAAAGTATCAATTATTGGAAAAGATACCGACTAATGTGCCTGAAGTTAAATATTTAAAGTTTAATGCAAGCGAGAGTGTCATGCAACCACAAGAAGCTAAACCATTCTCCGTGTTCATATTCGACGATGTATCTTGTGAAAACCAAAACACAAAAAGAAATTACTTCGCTATGGGTCGACATAACAACATAGATAGCATTTATATTGGTCAAACTTACAGCAAAATACCAAAACAACTCATTAGAGACAATGCAAACATGTTAATTGTATTTAAACAGGACGAAACCAACCTAAAACATATATATTTTGATCATGTAAATGCGGATATGACATTTGAACGATTTAAAGAGTTATGTGGAAAGGCTTGGGCTGAAAAGTATGGGTTCCTAACAATTATGAAGGAACAACCGCTAAACAATGGTCGATACAGGATAGGATTTGATAAATTGATATTAATACATTGAACGTGGTATAAAACATTTATTGTTGTACAACACGTCTTGCTACAAACATGGTTAACCAAGAAAAATTAGTAAAAGAAATAAAATCACTTAGTGATTCTATTCGGGCTAAAAACAGAGCATTGAAACTAGGTATTAGCGAGAGGGAGAAATTCCTTGAATCTACTTTTAAACCTATTACTGAACCCTTGAAACAATTAAACAAAAAATTTGCTAAACCTGTATTGGAAGGAGATGCGATTGCACCTATTACGAAGTTTGAAAGAGAAAATGTAAAATCAGAAGATTTTAGTGATGAAGACCCGGAATCCTCTACATATAGTGGTTTTACCGGTGGAGAACCCGAAAGAGAGCTAGAATCACCGGACTATAGTGGAATAAGAGAATTATATGAAGTAAAAGCCAAAAGAGGACATGAAGTTGTATCAACTGCTAGTGAAGAGGAAAAAGAAGAAGAAACAAGGGAAGGTCCGTCAAACATAAGCTTGCTGGGTGAAAACATTCATAACAAAGGACCTTTAGGAAGGAAATACATGATAAAAATGTTAGCTGGAACAAATCCTAATAAAAACTACCATAGTTATGGAGTAAGATTAACAGAAGTCGGTTTAATGGTTGGTAATAGCCCGGTAAACATTGATGAACATGATAATATTATTGTTGGTGATCAAAGATATAAGGGCACAAGGGGATTATTTGAATTATTTTTTGAAAATAAGCCTTTAGAATTGTTAGTTAAAGAAAAAGACATGGAAGCATATAAAAAGATTTTGGAACAAACTAATGCATACAGGAGGAAGTATTCAGCTGACCAACCTGTTTTTAGATCAAAGTCTTTAAAATATAGAGAATTTGTATCCAAGTTAATACCAACAACGAGAAGACAACCAATGCCAATAATACCAAGAAAACCTGTAAAACGAAGGTTTGTGTCATCCACTTTGGATATAAGTGCTCCAGAACCAAGAAAAAGAAACAAATCTGTTACAGGTACAGGTTTAATGAAGAAACTATATAACACAAATGTGATTTATTACAATAATATTAATAAATTGGTGGATAGAATGAAACTAATACATGAAGCTAAAGAAGCGGGTCATACTGGATTGGAAAACGAATGGGTGGCTTTAGTGGATGAACTCCGAAACCGTGGGGTAATCTCATAAAAATGCGTTACTCCCTAGATTACTATTCAGTTGCACCATGAGTGTCGACAAGTTCGGACGGTATTCCTCAGATGGATTATATTATGCGAATAGTTTAAAAAGAAGTGCTGGTTTACCACAAACACCTGAAGGAGATTATGATATTAGTAATAAAAGGTTAAAAAACATAAAGGATCCTACAGACGAAAATGATGCAATAAATTTAAAAATATTAAAGGAAAAGATATCACCAACATTAAGACTACAAAATAACACATATGATGCAGAAGATCATAGAATTATCAACGTTGGTAAACCAAATCAAAACGGTGATGCAATAAACAAAGGTTATTTGTCATCTGAATTAAAAAAATACGTTAAGATTTAATGGGAAAACGTATAGTGCTAACAATAAACGTATATCCAACGTAGATGACCCTAAAGATGCAAAAGACAGCGTAAATAGACGCTATTTACATTCCTTGATACCTGAAAAGACAAAAGATGGATTTTCTTTTTATAAATTTGTTATTAATGATATAGGTTATCCAAAAACTGAAAACGATGCTGTAAATCTAAAATATATTAAAGATCATTGTATCATACGTGATGTAGGGGTTATAGATTGTTTTAATAATTGTTTAGCAAATGTTAAAGATGGTTCGGCGCCATCAGATGGTGCAACAGTGGGTCAAATGATGGAAACCTTAAAACAAGAAACAACCTCTTTTGTAAAACAAGATCAAGTAGTATCGAAGCAAGGGGATGACTTTGTTCAAGGTAATGAAAAATTTAATTTATTAACATACAAAAATAATGCTTGGGATTGCATGGGTAAAGGGTTATCAAATATGAGATTGGGTTATACTGCTCAAGATGCAGCTGCTTTATCACAAACCGTACATCTAGATCCAGATCATTCTTTTAGATTTTTTACATGTAATAATAAAGTAATAAAAAACTTGCATAATGGAAGAGATCCAAATGATGCTGCAACTGTAGGACAAACCATCACAACATCATTAAAGGATAGTAAAGTGTATACGTGTAATAATAAACGTATAACAGACCTTAAAGACCCTGAACATGTGGATAATGCCGTCACTGTTAATTTTCTTGTAAAAGTTTTAGGTAATGCGTTATTTGATTTACACAACCATTTTACATCGGATATTCTTCAAGGAAAAACGAGTCATAATACTTTTGCTGAATCCTCTAGAGGTGGTTGGATTAAAAGGGAAATTTTTAATAAATACTTTATTAACCCTAATACGCAAAAATTTAGATCATCAGATTGGGGTGATATTGATATTTAATATAAGATAACAATAAACGACTTTATTTATGTTCAACTCGTCATAGAGGTAACACATAAGTTGTACATTTTGATTATAAAAGGACAATAATGACGTTTCAGTACATCAGTCCATATCGTGACACTGTAAGGAAAGGAGGTGGGATCACGTCCACAGCTGTTTCTCTGTTAAGTAAAGCTTTAAAACGACTTCCAGTAGGATCCATTGTAAATAGAGCAATAGACGCATTACCATACGAATTCCATATACCGGGAGGTTATCAGTATTGCGGACCAGGAACTAAATTGAAAAAACGACTGGAAAGAGGCGATCCTGGCATAAATAAGTTAGATCAAGCTTGTAAAGAACACGATATCGCATATTCCACGTTTGCCGATTCAAAAAACAGGTCGATATCAGACAAAAAGCTTGCGGACATAGCTTGGCAACGAGTAAAATCAAGTGACGCTAGCATAGCAGAAAAAGCAGCAGCTTTAGCAGTAACAGCAGGTATGAAGGCTAAAACAGCAGTAGGAGGTGGAAGAAGGAGGAGAAGAAGGGTAAAAAGGAAGTCCACAACAAGAAAACATGGAGGAAATATAAGAAGAAAACGAAGATCTACCAGAAAAGGCAGGAAGAAGCCCACCGTGTGGTCAATGGTAAAAAACGGGGCAGGTCTTTACCTAAGACCTTATCGTGCGTATTAAATGAAAGAAATCAATTGGTTATACCACATAAAGCGTTAACTAATGTTGAATTATTTAAATATATTTCCTGTTTAAAAATTCCATTTTTCCGCGGAGTATTCATGAGAAACAGTTTACCAAAGAAAATGTGGCAAAATGAGACTGGAATTGTAAATTTGGATAATACTGAAGGCCCTGGCACCCATTGGGTTTGTTATAAGAAACTAAATAACAATGTATATTATTTTGATAGTTTTGGTAATTTGCCACCACCAAAAGAACTTCAAAATTACTTTAAATCCGCTAAAAACATATATTATAACTATAAAAGAAAACAACCTGATAATACTTCAATATGCGGCCATTTATGTTTGGAATTTCTAGCTAAAAGTATCAGTCATTATTGAGATGTCTTCCTATACGGTATCATTAACAGGAAAATCGTCCACTTTACGAAGTATCCTGTTTCCAGCGTTACGCTTGCAAAAAGGAAGATTTTGGGAGGCGGCACTATTGGATTTTACAACTTACAACTCTATTCCCAATGTTACGGAAGGTAAAAATAATGTATTGCATTATTATAAGGGAAAAGATGCCAGTGGGAAATTTACAAACTTACAAGAGTACAGGTTACCCACAGGTTCTTATGAAATTGATCATATAAATGAATTTTTGCAAACTAAAATGGGAAAAGACAATATAACATTAAAAGGTAATAATAATACGATGAAAGCTGAAATTACTTCCAAATATTATATAGATTTTACTCAACCAAACTCAATTGGTGATTTATTAGGATTTTCCAACGATGAGCCTGTTTTAGAACCAGATATAACACATTCCGGTAAGAAAACAGTAACAATATTAAAAGTCAATAGTATAGACATAACTTGTAACATTATACAAGGAGCTTACAGGGATGGGGCTAACACCCATATCATACATACATTTTACCCAAGTGTACCACCTGGATTTAAAATTGTTGAAAAGCCACAAAACCTGGTATATCTACCGTTGAACACCACTTTCATTTCAGACATCGTGTTGAGCGTGTTGGATCAAGACGGTAACTTGGTAGACTTCAGAGAAGAGCCTATTACGGTTAGATTACATTTAAAATCTACACTTTAATACAAAATCATGGGTTTAACATTTAAAAGCGAACAACCTACGGGAAACCGCATTAGTAGCTCTTCAGCTGTGGAGGAGTTAACACGTGAGAACATTCGTTTCTTAGAGAGAATTGGATTAAAATTAACCGATTATGGATATACTGGATATAGCACAGGGTCCAACATTCGACGAAACACTATGGGAAAAAGAATATCACACCCACAACCCTTACACTTCATCGAAATTAAACAATAACGATGAAATTCGTATCCCCATACAAAATCAAGACATTTACACACTACCATGTGAAAGTTACTTGTATATTGAAGGAAAAGTTACTAAAAAGGATGGTAAGACTACTGGTACAAAGGTTCCATTTATAAATAATCCAATGGCTTTCCTATTTGATGAAATTAGATACGAAATATCAGGTGTAACAGTTGATTCCACTAAAAAAGTAGGTATTGCAACAACTTTAAAGGGGTTAACATCTATATCACCTAATGAAACAAACTTACTACAACCTGCAGGATGGGTTTTACCTACAAATGACACAATCAGTCCAGATGCAAAGGGATATTTTGATTTTCATATTCCATTACGTTTGTTGCTTGGTTTTGCTGAAGACTATAGAAAAATAATATTAAATGTTAAACAAGAATTAGTTTTGTTGAGATCTTCAAACGATAAAGACATTATTAAAGCTGTAGACGGTACAACGGATGCAGACTTAGAATGGAAATTAACATTAGACAAAATTGTATGGAGAGTTCCACATGTTAAATTAGCTGACGAGCATAGGATGCTGCTATTAAGAAAATTAAAGGCCGATCGTGATATTGTAATTCCTTTTAGAAGTTGGGAATTCCATGAACATCCCAGCCTGCCAACTACGGATTGTCACACTTGGACTGTTAAAACATCTAATTATGTGGAACGAGCCAGGTATATTATATTTGGTTTACAAACAGGTAGAAGGGACACCATCACCAAACACGCAGGCCAATTTGATCATTGTGACTTAAAAAATATTAAAGTTTATTTGAATTCACAATTTTTCCCATACGACAATTTAAATGTGTCATTCGCTAATAAAAAGTACAGCATATTGTACGATATGTATGCAAGATTCCAAAGTTCATATTACGGTAAAACAAATGCACCTTTACTATCGCCAGAAAAATACTTAGATGGTTACCCTATAGTTGTAATCGATTGTTCTAAACAAAATGAATCTGTAAAATCATCAAGTGTAGATATAAAAATAGAAATGGAATTTAACGCAGCTATACCGGCTAATACAACTGCATACTGTTTAATTCTACATGATAAAATCGTAACATACACACCTTTAACTGGAATTGTTAAAAATGTATTGTAAATACCGGTTTTGTTCCATTCCGCGAGTATAAAAGCAGAGCGTACAGGCCGCTCCTCATCAGTTTGTTGCCTACTGTTGTATGGGTAGCATCGTATTCAATATGGCTTCTCCTAGTGGTACACCTGAAAATGTGGTAGATATTGAGAAGGAGATATCTGAGTTTTTAGATCTTCAAGGTCACCAGGAAGGAGGTGAACAAAACGTTTGCGGACAACTTCACGCCAGTAATAATGTTGAAGAAAAAGGTAAAAGAAGAAAGAATATACAAAAGAAAAAAAGGGATATTGAAGATAATATTTCTCCAAACATACTGAGTGAGGTATTTTTGCGAATATTTTACCCAATCTCTTCCAGTTTGGACAAAAGTGTTTTAATTGGTGTTATGAAATCGACAGATTATTCCCCTACTGTAATTTTAACTCATGGACCCAAAATGATTTTGTTTACGGACAGTGCTTGGGAATCATTTATGAAACACTTGCATCTGCTAGAATGCTATTTAAGTAGTAACATGTTTGGAAGAAAGACAAGAGTAGGACTTTTAGATTCAAATGTGGAAATCGATATTATTAAACAACGTGGTGATCATCAGCTGAGGCTTAGAGACACAACAAGACATGATAACAAAATTCAACTTAATCGAGAGGAGTTTTTTATTTTAACTTGTGCGACTGAACCTATAACAAGATATTTGAGACAACTGGTGTTTTCAAGTTCGATTATTAAAGATTATCTGGAAGACACTTTGGATAAACAACCGGACGCACCTATATTATACGGACCTGTGGATACTTCTATATTTAATAGAGTTCCTCATGAAGTACAGATGTGGAGACAATTGGAAAAGTACGCTCAACTACATAAGAAATCAGTAAAACAGGAAGAAGAAGATGGAGGAGAAGAATCAAGTGTTAGTGATGAAAACGAAAACAAGGAAAATATAAAGATGGAAACTTAAATGACAATGGTTAGTTTTTAAAACAATAACCAACATTTTGTGGGGTTAGGCCTATTGGGGACGGTGCCCACGTTAAATATACACCAACGCGCCAACAACTGTACGGCCTGGTATAAAAGTAGTACCTACCGTGGTGTGGAAATCAGTTGACCTCCTGACTTCGTAATGAGCAGACGTGTGACCTTCAAAATGGACAAGGGAGAAAAAGAACAAGTAAAGTCCAAGCCTGGTATTATTGAGTTTCAAGCGTTTCGTGGTAATGATGATAGATTCATTATAAAAGAACTTGTGTTTTTGGACATGAATACAAGTGTTCCTTATTCGTTTTTATTTAAACCACCATGTTCTTATTCGTCTTTAACTAGTAAAGCCTCTACTACCAACAGATGGATTTCGAAACACTTCCATCATATCGATTGGTATGATGGTTTTACAAGTTACACGGACTTGTATCACATTATGCATCACTTTTCAGACAAGTTTACCAATATTTACACAAAGGGGCTGGAAAAGAAAAGATGGATCGAAGGATTTACTCATGTTCCGGTTAGTGATGTGGAATTGGATAAAATTTATCAATACATGCTGGAAACAATATGTATTTGTACAAAAAACCCAGAACATGATAAAGATAGACATTGCGCTTTGAAAAATGCCTATAAACTCGCCTCTTACCTTCAAAGTGGGGAAGTGGGGAGTGGTGGGGGTAACGGAGACTATATAAGTGAGGAGCAGACCGGGACCTGGCATGAGTATTACTCGAGATTCCGAGACGACAACATCTCCGAGCTAGAATACGATCTGTAACCAGACCATGGCATCTCACCAGTTCCTTCAAACTTTGGTCGAGCAGTTCAATGCTCACTCCAAGTCAACAATATTACCTGTGAAGAAGTGCTCTGAACTAAAAGATGAAAAGCACTACATAATCCATGCTATGAAGAAGATGGAGATTACAGTTGGGGAAGCCATCTGCTGCAGTCTCAGCGAGGCACCGTTTACTCCGGGGGATGAGCCCAAGTTCCAGGTGTACCTGCCCAAGAGATTCGTCCATCTTCTACAAAACGAGGACCTTCGCTCTATTCAACCCGGCTGTCTATACCTGGTGTCCCACGGCTGCACAGGTAGCAACTCTACAGAGTTGACCATCCACATTGCCGACAAGCAGCAGTGTTAGATTTAAGTTTTAATGTTGTACATATGTTATTGTAATGTTTTATAAATAAATCATAAAAGACAAAAAATAAGAAAACAAAAAATGCAACATATCAATATGTGAAGTTTGTCACGTATTGATATGTTGCATTTTTTTTAAACTTCGCGGGTGACCTTGACCTTTGACCTTTGCATTTCACAATTACCCCCACTACCGTAATTACCCCCACTACCACACTAGGATTCAAACCTGCTTGGATGCGAAACACGGTCAGTCTGTTGCCAACTAGCAAACGATGAGCACCTTGTACGAGCTTTGCTTACAACGAGTTATAACTGACGCATCTTTATTCCAGACGGCTTTACAAGATAATATCCCTATAACAGTAAAGCAGGATATCGAAGAGTACAAGAAAGATAATAGAGGGTATTCGGGATACTCCTGGTATAGGTTCCAAGACGGGGAAAAGTTTTGTAGGTCTTGTGGCGATGCTGCCGTCAGAGACCTTCGACGGTTCGTACAGGAAGGTGGTAGAAAACAGTTAGGATTTCTAGCACCGATGTTTAGATTTGAAAACTACAAGGACAACTGTGCTATTTGCTCCATCCCATTGTATCGATGGAAAAAGTTTAGAAGTGTTTAATTGGATCTTCCATACCCCCACCACCGTTACCCCCACCACTTTTTCATGTACCTCCAAACGCTGTGCCTCGGCTTCATTTCTACTCCAGCAGCCAACCTAGCAACATCAGGATGTCTCTGAACGTCAGTTGCGCAAGTTACGAGGAGGTGAGCATCAAGACTCAGCAGGAGCTAAACGACTTGTACAAGGAGTTGCAGCTGATGGTGGCACGAGGCTACCGTATAAACGTGCAAGTTTACGCTTGCAATATACGGAACACCCGGCAGGCAAAGGAAGAGCCTGGACACTCCTCGTCAGCTTCCTCACCGACGTCCATGAAGACCGAGCCGGACAACTTAGATTACTTTAGCTGACTAGCAGTTGTATTTCTTGTTCTAACCATTGTAGAATATGTTTATTTTTTCATTATATTAAAGAAGTAAAAGAGCAAAAACACCTATCTTGTTACTGACATATTAGCTCAGTAACAAGATAGTTTTTTTTAAAACACGGTTTGAATGACCTTGAAACTTCCCCCTCCACTGCTTTGCTACCCCCACCACTTGACTATTGATGTACATGGCACATCACAATTGGAAACCTCATTCCATCTTCAACAGCCAAACCGACAACATCAACAATGGCAAACCTACCAACGGATAAAACATGTCCTCACGTTTGCTGTGACTTCGTCCATGAGTTGGAGAAGAGGATGCAGGAGAGGGTGATACGAAGAAAGCAGATCCACTCAGAAAATATCATGATAGTCAACGGCTATCTTTTATTGTTCGGCCTTATTATGGTTGTACTTTTCATACTGTATGGCATAGTCACATGTGTCGGCAAGGTTGCAGAAGAAAACGCTCGCCACCATCAATTGGAAAGTTTCAATGTTACTTTGTAAGTTTTCCTTTTTTTAAAACTCCGTTTGGATGACCTTGAAAATTCCCCCACTACTCCACCACACCCCCCACCACTTCACCATGTTCCTGCATGAGCATCACATCAACCGTCATTCCTTGTCCGACAAGCAACCATGGCAGACAACAACACCATCAGCCAAGCTGACCCCACTACTGATGTCGGTACAAGTACGGGTTGGACACTGTCGATCGATAGTGTACACTATTTGGAAACGATTTGCGAACGGATGAAGGAAATACTGCGGGACAACCCTGGGATCATAATACAAATGAATTTAAATTATGATTGGTCCCAAGTTAGAATGCAAGGGGACGATAACAACGGTCAACAATCTCCACAATATTCGCCGATGTCCCCGATCTACCCTTACGGCGAGTCTGACGTTGATGAAGATGAGGCTAATGAGGATGTGGGGGACAACGAGGCTGAAGAGGAGTAACCTTCATTGCTTTTTTTTAAAACCCAAATTGGATGACCTTGAGAATTCCCCCTCCACTATTTCCTTTTTTAAAACCCAAATTAAATGACCTTGAAAATACCCCCTCCACATACTTTTGGTTTACCCCCTCTACTTTTCAATACTGTTACCACAGTCTGTAGCTCACATCATTCCTTGCTTAGCTATCATGGTGGACAGCACTCTTTCTCGAGTTGACTCCACTACGGATGAAGAATGGCCATTTTCCTGGAATGTTCATCTGCAAGACTCGGCAGAAGTGGATATGTTGCATGAGAAATTGGTGTATGTATTAAACGAAAACCCCAACATTGAATGTAGAATGACTATGGATTTCGATGCGACAGGGGTCCACACTCAACCTTCCACTTCCAGCCAGCCTGAGCCTCAGCTACAGCCGAAGAACTTTACACATCTTTACACTCCAATACGGCCGGAGGATGTGGTTATCAGCGAGGCAGACTCTACTACAAGCTATATTGAGCCAACAAATTGGAAGCTTGTTGTTGACACCTTACACAAGGTCGACTTAGTATGTGACAAATTAAAGGAATTGATGATGCAAGATCCTGGTCTTCGTTTTAAAATTGATTTGTTTTTCATCTGGGGAGCACCTGCACGGGGCTCTTCGTCTGACAGCTCTCTAAGTACAACGGACGAGGAGGAGGAGGACGACTAGTTATCTTTTTTAAAACTCCGTTTGGATGGCCTTGACCTTTCCCCCTCCACTGAGTTTATTTAAGGTGCACTCTCAATGACTGCGGCATCATTTCATCGCGCACCTTCACCACAGCAACATGGAGAGTCAACTCAACTACTGTTGCGAACAGAAATGTTTTTCATGGTCAAATGACATTGATGTTGCGGATGGCCTGGTGTGTAGAAAATGTGAAGCTTTTGGTCAATGCATGTGTAAGTGCAAGTCTTGGAAGAAGCCAAAACCAGAGTTGAAGACATTCCATGTGTACCAGATGAGAGGGCATAAGTACACTTGTTGCCCTGAACGTTGCATTGAATTCACACTAAAACAGCTAACTGGCTGCAAATTGTGCAACAATCATTTTGCAGGTTTTTGCAAACATTATTTAGGAGCCTGTCAGTACAGATCAACTTGGCATACAGAAGCACTCACTATCAATGAAATCGCTATAGATACACAAGAGTAGTCTTTCTACTCTTTTCTTTTTTAAAGCTCCATTTGGATGACCTTGACCTTTCCCCCTCCACTCACCTTAGTTTATATAAACCCCATTCCCACTGACCACAGCACCACTTCATCGTGCTCCCTCGTCAAAGAAACACCAACTATGGAAAGTAAGCGCATCTCGTGTTGCGAGCATAGGTGTTTGGAGATACAAGGCGTCACATATTGTGCAAAGAAGCTTTGGGAGGAAGAGACGGGGACAACCTATTGCTGTGAGGATAAGTGTTTCCTCTTACCAAAGTGGCAAGTGGATGGGCTGGCCTGCCGGCAATGTGAATGCTTCGGATGTTGCAGGTGTAGATGCAAGAACCAACAGCTGCCACCACCGGTACTACAAACTTTCAAAATCTACAAATCCAAATACTTTTATACTTGTTGTCCGCAGCGGTGTATTAAATTTCACTTCTCCAATCTTACCAATTGTCGGAAGTGCTACGGACAACCTGATGGGTGGTGCACCTGTTTTCTGGACTCCTGCCGCTACAGATCGGATTGGCTTACAGATCCGTTGGAAATTGATGAAGTCGCCCAGGAAGCACAAGAGTAGTCTTTCTACTCTTCAACTTTTTAAAACTCCATTTGGATGACCTTGAGATTTCCCCATCCACTTCCCCATATACCTAGAGTACACAGAGCCTGACAGTCAGTCACTCGGTGGCTGTCGTGGGGTGCGCATCGGTGTCGGCGCTCCATTGTTAGGTTTTCTAGGTCACGGTAATATCAAATTGTTGGTGTTGTGCTGGTTCAAGGTCACCTGAGGGATAACCGATTGCCCATTTAGGCAGAGTCATGTCAGAAACTCGAGTTTAACTTGGCACTTTTGCCGTTTCTCGTCGAAAATTCGCTCCAAGTGGTCAAGGTCACGGGGACTCGGACTGAAACTCGGAGCGTAGTGCGAGAAACGGCAAAAGTGCCAAAAAATTTTAAGTTTCGGCATGACCTTGACCTTAGTGGAGTCGGTGACGTCATTTTGATGACGTAAGGGGTGATGACGTCATCAGCACGTCATTTCTGTGACGTCATGGGTGTGACGTCATGGAAATGACGTCATTGGTGATGACGTCATCGATGACGTCATCGGTGAGGTCATTGACCTCGATGACGTCATCCCTCAGGTGACCTTGAACTGAGCCAGCACCAACAATTTGACACTACTCAAGTTAATTTTGCTTAGCCTTCAATTGAACTTTTTTAATTAGATTGAATTAAATTGTTTTGTTTACAGTTGACACTCGAAGCGTCCTTGTATAGGCTATTGCATAACATACAATGACACTTCAAGTATTAACTGTGGTCGAAAAAGAAAATCCATAAAATATTTTAAGGTTATTGTTATCCCTTATTAACTTATTAAATGGTAGTTAACATTAACAATGTTCGATAATTCTACAATTTATTTTGTCCTGCCTTAAACTAAGCGGTTCAAATAGTTAAAAAAATAGCAAAATATATGTCATTAAAGCTAAAAACAAACACCAAAATGATTAAAAATCTTACAAAATTAGATAAACAGCTTACATAATCGTTAAAAATCATGATGTAAAAGGATTAAAACGGTTAACAAAAGAAATATCTGAAACAATAATTGGTGCTTTGCTTGGTGTCGTAATAACGTTTTTTAACTTTACCCCTTGTCATTCATCCTAATTTATTATTATTTTACTTTTTTGTGCAATCAATGTTAACTATACAACATTTTTAGTCTTAACTACAATTCATTTATGTGTAGTACACAGAAACTTCGCATATATAACGAGTTTTATCTTCAAACCGTGGAGTTTTTGTTAAATCGTTGCATATAATATGCTGACAGTTCTATTGATACCAAATTTTATAGTGAAATAAATTATAGAAAAACATGCCATGTAAAAAATTTAAATCGTGTTTCAGTAATTCGGACTGATTTAATGAAGCGGTTTGGCCATTATAAAATTAACAAATGGATGTAGCCCCGGAGCAAGATGCAGCCAACAACACGGAGTGGCGACCGTCTTGGCGTCTTTCGAACTATTTTTAATCTTCCATCCAGTGAGGAATTTTTAATTTGCCTTCGAAACATCTTAATAATAGAATTGTTTTTTTTTTTTTTTTTTTTTTTTTTTGAAATATTTGCAAAAATGGGAGAGAACTTATAGCATGCCCTGATACAACATGAAAAATGTCTTAGGGGCCGTCAATAAATTACGTCATCGTTTTTTGGCCATTTTTGGACCCCCCCCCTCCCTAAAATCATCCTACCATCATAATTTGTCTGACCCCCCCCCCTCTCGGAAAAATGACGTCATTTTTAACAAACCTCTGTTTTAAGTAAAAATAACGCTTTTTACACGCTTTATGATAAACTAAAAAAATTTACCAATTTTTATAAAATCTTAATTTACCTTCAGAAATAAAGCCAAAATGACTTTCTCAATTGAAAAATAACTATAAAATAACGCCTTAAAATAGTTTATGTATTTTATAGATAATTATTTTATAATAGTTGAGTTGTGTTAGAATTTATCTTTGTTTTACTGTTAAAAGTCGATATAAAACATCATATTTAAAATGACATCATATCAAAGCAGACCCCCCCCCCCCTTGCACAACACCTTACCGTCATTTTCAATCTGGACCTTCTCCCCCCCCCCCTATTTTCAGATGACGTAATTATGGACGACCCCTTATCGATGTTAAATTATATGAAATATGTTTGCGAGTGTCATAAATATATACTTAAATACGAACATCATTCACTATACTACCCCAAAACACTTTCTAAAAGAAATCAATACGAATAGAACCATCTGTCTTGAAATAAAAATGACGAATTTTCAAAAGTTTAGCGGAATTAGGGCGGTAGCAATGCATACAAAAAACGTAATAATAATAACACCACCCAATTATTTTTATTTCTTGGAGGATATTTCTTACCACTCTTTAAGAACATGGAAAAACAAGTAGGCTAACATAAATAAGATATGTGCCGGATGTCATTCATCTAGTTTTCACAATTTTTAAAATGAACCAAATATTATAAGATTAAAATTAATAATAAGAAAGAAAAGGGCCAATGCAGATGCTCCGAATCTTGCAACATATACACCCAGATTGCACTTTTTATCCCTGCTTTTTTCCCTGACTACGGATGAACTTCCATTAGACCTCTTCTTAGCCAATAAGTGGTTCTGCAGCGATACAAGCTAAGGCCATGTGGCAAAGTGATGCCATGGGCAGACTGTTCAGTAGAGAGTACGGCAGATCACTGCATCCTTATCTCGTCGCGACCTCTCAACGTTATCTCTTAAAACGGTTTCCGTGAAAAAAATAAATGCATTAGGATTTCGTCTGGTGTTCATATTTAATAAAAATAAATTCTAGGAAAAGTTTTCAGGGCAATCTCATCCGTAATACAGAATCTCAAATTAATCTTAAGAGTATTTATTGGATAGTAAAATTTTGAGATAAGACTTCTAGTGAAATTGTCTTTAAAGTTTCCAATTACTGGCTAATTAATTAATTTTTATATTTGATTAAATTTCATATAAAAAAATAAATAAATGAGGAAGAAAATCTCAGGTTAAGATATTTTAAATGTCGATTTAGAAACTAACAATTATTCCAACTGACTAGACGGGTAAAACCGCATAATAAGAGGTGAGTAACCCACACAATAAGTAGGACCCCCACGCGCCCAGACATTACACCGGCTAGACAAATAACATGTCATGACAAGTAGTTTGAACCAGACGGCACGACTGCACCATCTGGCCAGGAAAACCGTGATAGGTAATGAACTTGTTGGAAACGTGGTCAAATGCAATAACAAGAGGTAAAGACTTCAACGGCAAGTCATCTAAAATTTAAAAAATCTAAATCAAAATAAAGGATATGGAATTCGAGAATATTGTACATAAAGGGTTATAATGATGTACACTGAAGAATATGTAAATATGACAAAAACAAAAATATTAATAATGCATTTGTCTCCATAAAACCAAGTATGTTTAGGCTTTTGAACTAAGCTTTGGTTTTCTTCTAGTCGTTAAAAATGGTTTAGTTGTATCTAAATACAAGACCAATAAACAAAATCATATGTGAAGAGCTAAGTGTTGGTTTGATCAATTAATTATTTCCAAGCAAATACAAGAGGTAAAGACTTCAACGGCAAGTCATCTCAAACTGAAAAATTGAAATCAAAATAAAGGATATGGAATTTTAGAATATTGTACATAAAGGATGTGGTATGGAAACATAACAGAATAATTTGTTTTCATAAAACCAAGTATGTTTAGGCTTTTGAACAAATCTTTGGTTTTCTGTTAGTCGTTAATTTTTTTAGATGTATCTAAAACCTAAGACCAATAAACAAAAATTATATACAGACAGCTAAGTGTTGGTTTGATCAATTCGTGATTTCCATTTTTAACTCCTCCTCAATTTGTTTGACAAATGGGTTGAACGTTAGCCATTACTTGATTTATAATCAAATTATACTGATGCAGCCCATACAAACACTTAACTGTTATGTACAAATATAATGGCGGAGATTGTTAAAAATTACATTTAAGGTTCTTAAAATAAATATACAGTACATTCTTATCATCGCATATAATAAATTAGTTCCTAAATTTTTGGGCAGTTCATTTACTACTTATCCTGTTAAGATAATATTCACGTTAGAAAATTAAGAAATATAAACTCAGTCAGAAAAAAGCTAAAACTAAATCATAGAAATCACATTATTAGAAACTATCGTACTATCTACGATTAAATATGATATGCGCTTAAATATACCATATCCTCAACCCCAAAACCATAATAAACTTCATGACTATTTGGGTTTATTTTAACGGAAGAGTATTCGTAACTACAAGGATATAATGCAACGATTTAATTATCTAGTCGTATAAAACCTTTTGATTCCACGTCAAACGGTCTCCTCTGATTGACGTACGTGTTATAGAAGCATTATAATTTCCACATAAATAGGGAAAAACAAACCATACAAAACAAAAAAAAAAAATACTAAACCATTATCAATGTATTACAATGGCCCAGACGGAATCGGAACCAACCCCAAACATGACCCACATTTGTCAACCCCATGAAGGGGATGACGGCGCGGGGTAAGGTGAGAAGTGTTGGGGTAGTCCCTGCCCACCCTCATCACAACAATACTACAGCTGATCGGGGGGAGGGAAGGGGGGAGAAACCACCTCCCCCCACCGCTGATGATGTCGTGATTCGTAGATATTATTAATGTGTTAAATGTGTCTACAAAACATATCTGAAGCAACTTAGAAAGGACTTTGAGATATTTTAAATTAGAAACCTTAAATGAAATAACAATGATATAGTTATGAGGTTTTCTAAATTTGTGTTTCTCTAATTAAGCAGAAATGGGCGAGGGAAACCTATGCCATTTATTAAAAAGAATACTGGAGGACACTGAGTACAAATGTTAAATAAAATTTATGGTTAACAGTTATTACTTTTTATTTATTAAGGCGTCATACGTTATGTACATCGTCTTACAGTTCATACTATCTTATAAACGGCGTGTTTCGATCTGGTAGGTGTTTCATCAATATGGAGATGTTAAAATGTTAAAATTGACAAATATAGCAGAGCAACAATGTATAAATAACGCATAAAGGTTATAGTTAACATTCTAGGTAGGCTTACAGACGACACACAACGACCAGGATGGTGAGCAGAGTTATTAATTATGTTATTTTTGTAACAAATAAGAAAATCTTATACTCTAAAATAAGCAACGTTTGTACGGGCAAATTTTTTTCCGTCCAAGAATTTTTTCTTATGTTCTGTTTGAAAATAGGGCTTTTGGCCACAAGGAATCGATTGGGGCTGGTTCCATGTCTGATGAAAAATCCGGTTTCTGCCCTACAGCCCAGCAAAGTTCCCATGTTATCCTTGCGGAAAGTTTTAAATTGAAGAAAATTCAGCTGATAACTGTAGATATAAACCAGGACTGCGGAGAACATAAAAAACAAAAGAAGGGCTGTTTCATTCCTTTGATGTTGGAAAATGCCGCTTTTGAGTCAGGCCAGTGACGTAATCCATCTGATGTCCATAAAAATAACAAGTACCAGCTGATCAGGCTAGTGACGTTTTGGGTACTAATTTTTACATCGTTTTACCCGCTAATGAAACAGCCCTTGTCTATTACATTACCACTGTGTATTATATTACGACTGTGTTACATTTTTAACCTGTAGATTAGGAAATTTATACCAAAGTGCAGCACCCTTCGGCCTGACGAGTGATCGAAGCGAACGTAATAAAAAGGAAGAGAGCGAGTGAGCGTAGCGAACGAGAAAATGTTAAAGAGTGTGAGAACGAAAGTAATGATTTCACCAAGCTCGGTCCTCCTGGTACTATAGATAAATTAAGTGTTTTGGCAAAAGACCGATGATCAAGGAAATGAAGTCAAGTACTGCAAACCATATGTACAATTATACACATCCTATCATGCTCCAATCTTTCATCACAGGTCTTAATACTCGATGTCTCACCTAAAGCACATTTTATTTAATGTTAGTTTTGTATGGTAAGAAAACTAATCGAATGATATATTTTATACTATTTATGTTTGTTACCCCTTAATCATTAAAATGAAATTATTTTAAACATATAAAATCTGATAAGTTGTATAAACAATAATTTTAACTAAGTAAAAAGTGGAATCTCTTTGCAGATATTACTAAATACATATAAGGCACTAAATCATTTTGTAATCCTAAAAATATCGTAGTTGTCTTAAAAAATAAACTAAGTATCTTCATTTAAACTGCTAAATAATACAGTGCAAGCATATTTCATAATTATTATTGACATATTTACACAGCACCTAATATTTTGATAAGTTATAGAGATGCAATGGATGATAATGTAACAGCAAATATTATTACAAAATTATATGGACAACATTATCCTTACAGCGAGGAATCCAAGTTGTCCACAACAATGTGTTGATTGTGCAGGCATCTGAGTGGTCCGCCAGCCATCTGTCCCCGGCATCACAGGAATCCCACGTGAGATTACTACTATAAACACTGCCTGCGTATGATAGAGTGTGGGGGTCTTGTTCTCGTGATCCGCAAGTTTAAAGTTTTCTAAGTTTAATTTCTTTCCATTTGTTTTATTTTATTTTTGTTCATTTCTACGCCTGTGGCATAACTCTGTTTAGTGGGGAACGGTTCAAACCCCGGTCTTGTTACTATCTAACGTCAACCTGTTGTTAGATACTGTAGCATCATTAATTAATTAATTAATTAATTAATTAAGCTCAATAACAAGTGGGTCCAGTGTAAAATATCTAAAAAATCTATCAAATTTCTTAGAATTAAACTGCGACCTTTGGATTCAAAAGTGATCACTATACCTACACAGCTATCTAGCCCAATTTCACCTAGGATCATAAAAGCAAGAACCTTTCCGCACAGCTTTTTAATCATGAAATAAATTACACATTTGAACTGTGCACTGCTTATATCGACAAAAACTTTTAAAAACTCACATCTTTGTTAGTTTATTTTTATATTTTTATTTAAGACTAAAAATTGGAGAAAAACGCCTTAGCCACAAAATGATTCCTGTTATGGCTCTAGGGAGAAAAATTATACAAAAAAGAAATACCACTCAGTTAAAGTTAGTCTAAATTACAGCTTAAACAGATTGAAACACCACTTACCTAAATTAATCGAAAAAAACATATGCAGAGAGGAATCTTATGAAAGTGTGTTTAAACAATCAAACCAGATACAATAAATTAACGTACAAAATCATAACAGTGCTTTGTTTTTTATAAACTTTAAAGCGGTAAAAATACTGATAGTATACATGATAAAGCTTAAAGATTTGATATAATATGTGAAAGCTTGCTTACTAAAATAAATAATTTTATTAAATATATGTTATACTTATAAAAAAAGGATTTCGACAGTACTTCCAAGCAACAATGGTGCAACACGCTGTAGGCTACAACGTCACACAGAAGTGTCCCAACACAAGAGTTGTTCCGTCGGGCCAGGTCAGAACACAATGTTTCATTCATTGACCGATCTCCAGCTGTGTGTGAATCATTCACGCATCCGGCCATTCACAATCAATAGACCTATTGAGGACCCCGATTGTTTTGCCTCAGGGACGTTGATACTTTTTGTTAGGCGATTGCTAATTCTAAAATAGTTTCTTAACCTAAATTTTATAAAAGGCGGTCTTATTCTAATAATTTTAACTGTGTGTTTTTGTTAAATTTGTTTACGTTGTGTTACAGAAAGACCTTGATATTTTTTCATATACTCTATTTGTTGTCAAGTTGTATAACTCTTTATTCTGCTCACAAATTATAACTGTACTCATAATCAACTTTTCAGGGTGTGAAGGGCAAAAGGTTTTGAGGTAAGAAATTTTATAATTTTCTGTCACTAATTAGGGCTTATATTACAAATATTTCTACATATAAAAGCATCAATTAGTAGTTTTCATCACTAGGAGCAAAAGTGGGTCTTTTTGGTGTGCAATCGTGTTAAACGAGGCGCAGCCGAGTTTTAAAAAACGATTAAGCATCAAAAAGACACTCTTGCTCCGAGTGATGAACAAAGTTTTTTTATCATAATGCGAAATAAGACTTTTTATTGTTAAAAATATTAACTATTAAGTTGTACTTTCGAGGTTATATTTACAAAGTAAGTAATATGCAGTGTTTACATTTCTGTTATTTACAATCAATGCTTTTAATGAGGTTTGAATTTCAAAATTCTGCTCATCAACTTTAATAAATGAATAATAATATATTTAGGAAACACCTGACTTTTCAGTCCTAGGACTGAACAAATTCTCCAGCTGATTTTTCAGTCTAGGACAAAAAAAAATAAAAAAAAGAATCGCTTTTGGTAGTATGAGAGAACAAAAACAGGCTGATTTCGTTCAGAATCATAAAAAAAAACTGTTTATAGATCGTAATTATGCATAATAACTTATTGGTCTATACAGGGTGTTCGGAAAAAACGTTTCAGGAATTCAGGAGGTTATTGCCCACATCAAAATAAGCAAAATAGTTCCTGTAAACATATGTCCTAAAATGCTTCATTAACCCGCTAGCCGCCATTTTGTTTTTTACACTAAATAATTTTTATTTCCGTAATGAATCATTGTATTAAATTAATATTTGGCATGCACCTTTATCATAGCAATACCCATTTTGAAGAAAAATTTTATTTTTTTCCAATGTGTATTTTCAAAATGGCGGCCATTTTAAAATTTTAAACTAAAATATCTCAGAACCGGTAAATTTTATGAAAATTTTATCAAACACAAAAAAGTTGACGAATTCAATTATCTAACCAATGGTACCAAGTTTGTAAGGATCGGACAACAAATAACGGAGTTATGGAGATTTTTCTGTATAAAAACATTGATTTTGCATTGTAATTAATGCAAATTAAGGTAATTTTAATTGAAAAATCTCAATAACTCCGTAATTTGTTGTCAGATCATTACAAACTTGGCACCATTGGTTAGATAATTAAATTTGTCAACTTTTTTGTGTCTAGTAAAATTTTTATAAAATTTACCGGTTTTGAGATATTTTAGTTTTAAATTTTAAAATGGCCACCATTTTGAAAATACACATTGGAAAAAATAACCTTTTTCTTGAAAATGGGTATTGCTATGATGAAGGTTCATGCCAAATATTAACTTGATACAATGATCCATTACGGAAATAAAAATTATTTAGTGTAAAAAACAAAATGGCGGCTAGCGGGTTAACGAGGCATTTTAGGACATATGTTTACCGGAACTTTTTTGCTTATTTTGATGTGGGCAATAACCTCCTGAATTCCTGAAACGTTTTTTCCGAACACCCTGTATAGAGAATTTGAAAATACAATAATTATTCATATATATTTTACTGTACTATTTTGCAATAAGGTTACTCTAGGAGAAGCAGAGCAAATTTAAAAGCGAGGACACTTTCTTTCAACTTGAAGCACTTGATAATAAAGGTGTAGGGCAAAGCCAGAAAGTAATATCTATTGTAAAATGTGGGAGGGTATAATGCTTTTGGAGATTTTTAAGGTGAGTCAGTGGTATATAACAGATATATAGTAGATTATCAAAGTGATAAAATCCCATAGCTACAAAATAAATGAAAAAGCAATGTCATATAACTAAACGGAATAGGCAATTCGACGATTATGTGGGTATTTTCATATACTCGATCTGCATTAATAGTTCTGGTCGTTGTCCTAATAACAGCACTAAGAATTCGGACTGGGCCATTAATGAGTGGACAAAAGGTCGTTAGCAAGTAATATAAAACAAACCCATTATCCCCCGGACCGTTTGTGGTTGCATAATGATAATGGCGTATGATTAGGAAACGGTTGACTTGCATTTAGGACCACCCAGACTAGAGGAGTCGGCGAGTCGGCGAGGACCCTGCCTGGAATGGGCCCTGGTGAGAGGGTTAACACCAGAGGGGTGGGATAACCTGTCAAAACTGTGAGGGGCTAATTTAGGGTGCAGGCGTTTTGGAATCTCAGAGGAATTAATTGAGATAGTCCATTTACAGAACTATTTCATTGCTTAGGAATATGTAATAAGAAGGGTGATTCCAATATTAGATTAATCTAATATTAAATAATTAAATTCATTTAGGCTGCTTAAAAATATAGCATGAAATTCAATATACAGGGTGTCCAGCTTCAACCTTTACAAACTTTTCCAGGTTATTGCCCACGTCAAAATAAGCAAAAAAGTTCCTGTAAACATATGTCCTAAAATGCTTCGTTAACCCGCTAGAAGCCATTTTGTTTTTTACACAAAATAATTTTTATTTCCGTAACGGATCATTGTATTAAGTTAATATTTGGCATGAACCTTCACTATAACAATACCCATTTTCAGTAAAACAATTATTTTTTCCAATGTGTATTTTCAAAATGGCGGCCATTTTAAAATTTTAAACTCAAATATCTTAAAAACGGTAAATTTTATAAAATATTAATAGAAACAAAAAAGTTGACAAATTAAATTGTCTAAACATTAAAACCAAGTTTGTAAGGATCTGACAACAAATAACGGAGTTATTGAGATTTTTCTCTGAAAATAACCTAAATTGGCATTAATCATAGTGCAAAATCAGTGTTTTTCTGCAGGAAAACCACAATAACTCCGTTATTTGTTGTTGGATCCTTACAAACTTGGTGTCATTGTTTAGATAATTTAATTTGTCAACTTTTTGTCTCTTTTAACATTTTTATAAAATTTATCGTTTTTTTGAGATATTTGAGTTTAAAGTTTAAAAATTGCCGCCATTTTGAAAATACACATTGGAAAAAAATAATTGTTTTACTGAAAATGGGTATTGTTATAGTGAAGGTTCATGCCAAATATTAACTTAATACAATGATCCGTTACGGAAATAAAAATTATTTTGTGTAAAAAACAAAATGGCGGCTAGCGGGTTAACGAAGCATTTTAGGACATATGTTTACAGGAACGTTTTGCTTATTTTGACGTGGGCAATAACCTGGAAAAGCTTGTAAAGGTGGAACCTGATTCAATGAATGATTCAGAGAATACTTGTGCATATTGCATATAAAAAGAGAGAGAAAAAAAAATACTAACTCATGGAAAATAATATTTTTTTTTAATCAAAAAGCTTTGCATTTGAATGACACAGATACGCCTCTGAAATTCATTCAAAATTAAAGTGGCAGTCATATCACGGATTTTAACACCCCTAATTTTCCCTTCCACCCACAAGCAAAAATTCCAACTAATCATAAACACAAACATGTCTCCAGCTCTTTAATTTATCATATCAATTATTTCGCTTCATACAAAACGATTGTATTTCGCTTCGATCTAGTAAAACAATTAAGTTTCAGTATAATTAGGGGGTATATCAACTAATCAAATCAAACGTAAAATAATAATAAATAAAACTGATTTTTCCTAC